>JAFBMS010000171.1:215000-701080 GCA_019788955.1 Albula glossodonta | reverse complement strand
GCTGCTGCCTTAAAACTCTTCCCTTGTGCATTGTTCAGCATTAGAAGTACAATTAGCCCCACTTTGCCTCAGAACACATGTCCACCTTTGCTGGTAATATATTGATTTGGTACAAAATGAATTCAACTTATGCCTTGTTGAACTTTCTTATCTAGATGACATTGTGATGTAATACTAACAGTAACTTTTTCCATTGAATTCTAACAATTTTTCCATTGATCTATTATGGGCAGTTATTGTACCATTTTTGTTTAGAAACAAACAAAATGAAAAACATTTAATTCCTAAAGCTTTCTTAGAAGGCTGTGGTGTGTCACAAATGCTGGTATTGCAGTGCGCACGTTGAAAGTTTGTGTTCAGTTTGATGAGTGAACTCACATGGTACACGCATGTCTCACGACATCTGGGGCCATGTATGTGTTTGTACACGAAAGGTGGGACACTAGCCATATTTCATCCAAGTGCTTTTACAAAAATTAAGCCTTATTGAATTAGAAGGGCATGATGGAAATGGAAAATATCAACACAATTTCATCAATATCAAAAAAAGGTTTTTTTCCATTCGGTTAAGGTGGAGATTTTTTTGTCAAGAGAGATTTTGCGATAAATTATTGGAAATAAATGGAAACCTGCAAAATAACAATAAAGGTTAATTGTCTCAGTATATGAAAAGGACCAATGGATACAATACAATACATTTTGATATACAAAAATGTATGCAAAAAAAGTGCTTCAAAGGAGCTCACATCATTTAATTTTGGTGTTCACTTGCTTCAAGCCAGTTTGATGGAAACGAAACTTCACAAAGTTTCCAGTCATATTATTTTCGCAAGACTTAAATAGTTTGCTTGAAATGTGGATCTTCATACTGCTACCACTGGCCAAAGAGAGACAGACTCTTGCCTAAGTATATTATGGTAATATAGTTTCAGTCATTGGTGTAACAGTTTGTCACAGGCCTGGGTGCAGGATGGTTTCAGTCACTGGTGTAACAGTTTGTCACAGGCCTGGGTGCAGGATGGTTTCAGTCATTGGTGTAACAGTTTGTCACAGGCCTGGGTGCAGGATGGTTTCAGTCATTGGTGTAACAGTTTGTCACAGGCCTGGGTGCAGGATGGTTTCAGTCATTGGTGTAACAGTTTGTCACAGGCCTGGGTGCAGGATGGTTTCAGTCATTGGTGTAACAGTTTGTCACAGGCCTGGGTGCAGGATGGTTTCAGTCATTGGTGTAACAGTTTGTCACAGGCCTGGGTGCAGGATGGTTTCAGTCATTGGTGTAACAGTTTATCGCAGGCCTGGGTGCAGGATGGTTTCAGTCATTGGTGTAACAGCTTATCGCAGGCCTGGGTGCAGGATGGTTTCAGTCATTGGTGTAACAGTTTGTCACAGGCCTGGGTGCAGGATGGTTTCAGTCATTGGTGTAACAGTTTATCGCAGGCCTGGGTGCAGGATGGTTTCAGTCATTGGTGTAACAGTTTGTCACAGGCCTGGGTGCAGGATGGTTTCAGTCATTGGTGTAACAGTTTGTCACAGGCCTGGGTGCAGGATGGTTCCAGTCATTGGTGTAACAGTTTGTCACAGGCCTGGGTGCAGGATTTGCTGATGGGCACCACCTCATCACCCCATGACTGTAGTTGTTGGTAGACTGTTGGTTGTTCAGCTGGGTGGGGGAGGAGGTGCACTGGCTTTTAAAAAACCAAATATGTTGATATGTAGTGTGTACACACACCATTAATATGCTATTGGCCCCCTTTTTCTGTAGCCCTGTGTGCAGCTGCACCCCCAGGAGTTACACATGCACTTTGCTACAGCTGTGACTGTCTCTCTACCCTGTCACAAAGCAATCCAAGCGCTATGTATTAGCAGCAGGTAAAGATCAGGTGCTTGAGCAGGGTTCTTCAGTTAGAAGCAGAAAAGAACCCATGGATATCCCAGCCAAGCTCTTCAGTTTTGTAACTATAAAATATGAATTCTCTGTTTGCACCTTGCTCACTTGAACCTATACTTTCAAACCCAGAGGGAAATACTGAACATCGACCAAATCATCTTCAGAACTGGCATAAAATACCTCTGTCAGCTGCAGAAGGATCACCTACAATGTGGTGCCTCCTCAATCATCCAGCACATAGCTTTACTGCTTACATCCTCACTTTGGACTTTGTGTGAAATTACCTTTCATACTAAAAAAAAGTGTGGAAATCTTTGCATAAAAGTCATATTTAAATTGGTATTATAAGGTTGTATTGAAGCCACAAAAGACAGAAAATTCATGAAACTCTCTCAGTTTTATACAGACCTTTGCATTGGGCTTTTCAAGAAATTGTGTTAATTATCACTGTAGTTCAGCAATTCTACAATGAAGATTTATTTAACAGGCAGATACAAGGATACAGCTTTGTAACTAAATGTCACTATGATGTATTTATTTAGACATTAATGAAAATTGCAACAGCTGGTACTTAACTACATATTATATGCCTTCTGCCTTCATAAAAAATAATGTATGGTACCTCTTTTAGCTACATTACATCATTACAATAAAGGGGAACACAGTATATTGGATGTATCACAATCAAGATGTTTCAATAAAATGTGCGGCCATCATCTGTCATGATTAATCATCATCTGTAAATACCACACACCAAACTCCCCGCTTGGGCATGGGTGGTGTTTGACTCCAGGACCACAGACGTCAAGTTTTAGAATTGGGACAATACATCCTTTGACTGGAGACCATCTAAGCTTTTATTTGAGAAGATGGTCCTCAGTCAAAAGACGTATTGCTCCAGTGTTGTCCCATGTTCAGTCTGAATGAAAGTTATACTCTTCCTCTCTAAGCATACACACGTTTTCCTCACTTTGAAAAAAGCATATGTACAGACAATCCTGACAGGGAAGTGCATTGAAAGTAGTCAGAAACCAATATGAGTGCTGCACAGCAGGCTGATTCATACAACAGAGGCCAGTATGCTTCTTACAGTGTCAACAGAAGACATGCACTGCATGCAAGGTCAAAGCCATGCTACATTAGTCATTACTACTGTTCCATTTTAAGTCAAACCATAAAAGTTATTACAGTATGCAATTCTCCAACTGACAGTGTTAAAAAGAAACCAAAATATATTGTTTTGTGAACATTTAGTATACAAAAAAAGTATTAAGGAATATAACTATATGCATCATATAAATATTTGTTTAACTCACTAAATTCCAACTTGTTTTCATCTTAAAACAAATACCATACTGAATACATTCAGAAGATTGTGGTGTGGAACCTCAGTTCGTGGCACTGCATTTGTAAAAGGAGCTGGATGATGATGCTGCCAAATCTGTAGATTCACCTCCATATTTCCACTCGAGACTAAATGTGCTGCTTCCTATGGGCAACAACACTAATGTCAAAGTATTTGCTCGCCTGCTGTCACAAAACAAACATGTTTTGCTTTCCACACATAATAACCATACCTTTCGGGGAGCACTACAGCACGGATGGCAACAAAAAGGCCCCCTGGCACCTAATTAAAACGCTGGGTGAAGTGTGACTTTGTTTTCGTATCGAAGAGTTCCTGACCAAAAGCAGACCTACGTGTCAACTATTTCTCCGTTAGTTTCCAACAATAAAGATCCGATGGTCGATTGTTACTGCATACGTTGTTGTCGTGATGAGTACACAGATTAGTTCTGCACAAATTATGTATTCAGCATTTAGCAGCAGTCAGATTTGTCAACTCGATATGTTTCTATAGAGACAGTTGAAAATAACACATTTTCCCATGATACCTTCGTGCAGCATGCGAGCAGCACCGCAAGGTGGTTTGTTTAATAGTTTACTAGGTAACGTTGCTGTAGTGCCGCTACCTGAAGCACTGGACCAAGCTGCATGCAATTCAGTCTGCGCTTCCAACGCTTTCCGTTTCAAATCCAACCCATGCATCGTCTTCGATAAGTATTTTCATATTTGTTGAGAATTTCGCATGTTATTTTTATTCGACATGATAGCAGCATAACTAATTTCGCTTATGCATGATCTGTACTGCAGGTATTTCTATTCAAGTATAGGAACGGTCGCTTTCTTTAGCCAGCCTGCGAATCTCACCTGCAGTGAAACTAGAATTAATATAGCGGTAACAGTATTATCGACTCATGGCGTTTTAATTATGACGGCGGTCGCGTATAGTCTCGTTTTAGTTTTACATAGCCCATTCCAAAAGCATCTTTCACCTATGAAAAATTATACTGCGTGAAATTTCATAGTTCATAACTACATTAAGAGTTCATCTCCTTACACAATGAGCGCAGACAAGCCCAATTTTCTGTCACAGCCAGTTGTAAAAAACATATTCATGTATCGCAATGGAGATCCGTATTTTGAAGCTCGACGCCTGGTGATAAACGAAAAGAGAGTTAGCAATTTTGAGACGTTTTTAAAGGAAGTAACCGGCGGTATTCAAGCTCCGTATGGCGCTGTGAGGACCATCTACACTCCCAAAGCGGGGCATCGGGTGTGTTCGCTGGAGCACCTGCAGCATGGAGAGCAGTATGTTGCGGCTGGAAAGGAGAAGTTCAAAAAACTCGAGTGAGTAACCTGTTGCTGTCTCTGGGTGGTGTCACGGTATTATTAGGTCGATTCAGTTTATCCATATGAAATAATCACTGTAAAATGTAACTTTTTGTGTATTTGTTTTCCTCTGTGTTGTATGCGTCCAGCAGCGCATCACAATCTCATTCAATTTTGGAATTCCAAAAACCCCAGTTTGAGTGGCTTGGCTCTGCTGGGACTTTTTAGCGTGCCTGCAGGGAAGTTGTTTACAAGCGATTGTAACCTATTGTTGTCCACAAGAGAGTGTACATTTAGTCTGAAGTGGAACCGTGGAGGAACATTTCTACTTTTGCCAGCATGATAATCCAACTAGTTACGTAATTCCTCATTTACCACAACTTCTACCTCACCTCACCAGGATGCAAAGCTATGATTTTTGTTTTTGCTATAAAAATATAATATATGCTTTAACGTCTTGGAATCATGTACCACCCACATACATACATGCAGTTATTATATAGTATGATTTTGTACTAAGTATTCTAAAATGTAACAACTAAAGACATGGAAGTCTGTGTCCATGTCTGCAAATAGAAATGAGCCTTTGAAATAATTTGAAGCCCATCTGAACTTTCTTAAGCTCAAAATAATGTTGTGCAGGTCATTCCTAACTCACAACTGTATGTGTGACAGATATACTGAGCATATTATGCATAATGTTCTATAATTTACCATCTTCTGTCTGTATAATTTTCAGTTATGTGCATATTGGAACCAAGAAGAAAAAAATGCTTCAGAATAATGGGCAGGTAAGGCTTCAGTCGTGCGCTGTACTGGCTTGCATACACACTCAACACCTGTTGTATGATGAGTGTGAAAGTAGAGGAAAGGCAGGGCTACACCATCTCTTATTGAGGCCTGTTAATGTAATTGACCTAGCAGTGAATAATTTCTTAGCAGCGCACATGGGGAGAGACAATATAAAACAGCATAAATGCATGTCTACTGTATTTGAGGCAAAGCGAAAAGGAAAAGGGTAAAGCACACCTCTAAGTTTTACTAAACACAATTAAACCTGATCAAATAGCCAATTTCACTGAACAGACATAATTTGTACAAAGTTTTCGAAATCTGTGTACAGAAGTGAAGTTACTGAAGTGTATGCAACCAGTACTAGTTTTTTCCTCATCTTTTAGATAATGGCACATGGAAACAAAAAGATAATGAATTGCTGAGGGTAAATTCAGCCAATCGGCCTACATATTTGTGACTGTTTGACACTGTGTGGTGAAAATAGCATAGCTGGACTTTTGAAATTCACTGCAGTTATTGATAATGTGATTACACAGCATTTGGTACACTCATCACGTTTGATTTCTTCATCTTTACTGAATGTCACTCTGTGACTGTAAGCTTCCACTATGTGTGTAGTTTGAATTAATTTGTTCTTATACCCTGTATAAAGGGTGACCAAGTGGTGTAGGTGTCTTGGATGTCTTAGAAGGAAGCTGTGTGTAATAAATAAGATCATTACTGCTGTGCTGTACGAGAAATACAAATCAACATACGTAATAAATGACTACTGTAGCTCCTGGAACAAATAAAAGAGACATGATAGGGATGAGATGAATTTCAGGAATTAGAACCAATAAATTAGGTGGCAGTGTAGTACGATAGACAGGAAGCTGGTCTTGTGACTCAAGGGTTGTAGGTTTCTTTCCGACCCAATGCACTGCCATTGTACAATCAGCACATTGGCCAAAATAGTTTCAATAAAATATCCAGTTGTATAAATTAACAGTTTATAAAAATGTAAACTGTAAAAATGTGTTTGATATGAGTGTACTAAAAGACGTGAATATGTGTAAATGTGAATGGTAAGGTCTGCTCCCCTCTCTGAAGGAGTTCCCACAGTCGTGATGACTATCAGTGGAATTTGTGCACATTTTTTGCAGGTTGTTTTTTTTTTTTTTTTTTTTTTTTTAAGCATTGCCGTATCTAGGTAACCTGATAAAGGGAGAACATTTTCATGTCAGTGCTTGTAGAGAGCAGCCTCAAGAGTTAATAAAGATAATGAAGAGAGGGTCGCACCTACTCTGCACAAATATTACGCATTCTGCACAATATAGTCATACTTTCTGCTCAGAAACAAGCCTATATGAGATTTTCAAAGACATTTTGCATCCTCATTCTAAGCCATTTTCACCACCTCAAGATTAAAATGAGCAAATGAGCAAAAGGTTTGCATGTTAATATGGCAATAATCTGAAGGTAATAAAAATGCACTTTTGGTCAAAGAGGGGCATGGTGTATGTTGTTCTTTGTGTTGGATGCTAGAGAGAAAGGCCAGTGCACTTGTTGGTTTACATGGGAGACATCCAATAAATGGACATACAGAAAATGCATGTATGACTTCTCACAATTGTGGGACCATCATTGCCACAATTCCTTTTTTAACCCCCAGCCAATTAAAATGAATGGCCACAGGCATCTGGCCACCATCGTTAATTCACAGTCGCATGTGCGTTTGTGCTATAAAAGCATGCACGTTTTCAGACTGTCCCTGGACATCAGAAACGTGCCAGCTTTTCTATTTCACCAAAGGTGTGACATCAACTCCCTGCCCGGCCGTTTGAATCCATAATCAGTTAAGCGTGGTGTAATGTTCCCTTGTCTCTCTTGTCGTCTGGGAAGGATCACTTTGTTGACGGTCTCAGTGACCATGAATTATTTATATCCCTGGCATAATCAGTGCCCTTGAAAGACTGTTTTATTCAAGTATGTGCACTGTGGCACCCTCCCCCGTCTGCCACAGTTACCATAAGCACTTAGCCTAATGCTGTATCCACTGATGCTGCCACAAGCTGCGAGTAGTGGCAGTGATGTGAATGTAGCGTCACACTGTTGAAAAAAACAACTGCAGCGTAGGGGTTGTGCAGGTTTTTATTGACTCTCTAAACCAAACACATGAACTGCTAGGCACATTTTTCCCTTTCACCCCGTGCATTTTATTCGCAGGGAAGAAGGCTGCGTTTCCTGGGTAATTGGCACAGCTGCAATCATCGCCGGGTGCGATTTAACAGCCAGGCCTATTTACGAGGGCTCAGGCTCTTCTCTCCCCCTCGCCTGCCTCTCTCCATCTGATTATTTCAATTAGAGAGACCCTTCATGCTTCGACCCTTCAAAACAAAAAAAAAAAAAAAAAAAATAAAAAAAAATAAAAAAAAACCCCACACAAGACAGGCCCTTCCCTAACCCCAACCACAACACAAAAACACATACTAACCCTAACTATATCCATTACACACAAACATATACTAACCTTAACCATAACCATTACAAACAAACCCATACTCGTCCTAACCATAACAGACAAACTCATACTAAGCCTAACCATTACACATAAACACATACTAACCCTAACAATAACCATAACACACAAACACATACTAGCCCTAACCATAACCATAACACACAAACCCATACTAACCCTAACCATTACACACAAACCCATACTTGCCCTAACCATAACACACAAACCTATACGAACCCTAACCATAACCATTACACACAAACCCATACTATCCCTAACCATAACCATTACACACAAACCCATACTAGCCCTTACCATAACCATAACACACAAACCCATACTAACCCTAACCTTAACCATTACACACAAACCCATACTAACCCTAACCAAAACACACAAACCCATACTAACCCTAACCTTAACCATTACACACAAACCCATACTAACCCTAACCATACCCATAACACACAAACCCATACTAACCCTAACCATAACCCTTCCCTGACCCGGGGGCTTAGCACAGGTTCCTGTTTCCAGGCGATAGCCTGGCCTATGAGGGAACGTAGTGGTAGATTGTGCCAATTAACCGACAGTGTCTTTGCACTGGAGAGCTGGCCCTGTTCTAACAGCTCTGCCTTCTTTGCCTATACCTGGAGAGATAAACCACAGCAAGACCAAGGAGGTGCAGTTCACACCTGAGAAACAGGTGTCATAATCAGTATGGGGAGCAACATAACATTGATTTTCAAAATTCCCTTCCATAAAAGAGCTGCATAAAAAGATGCATAAGTGGTATTAAGTATCTACACTGAGGTGTCATGTTGTCCAAGTCTTCAGCAGTTGATTTTAGCACTAGCACTGTGTAGTTATATTTTGTATTTAGTTTGTAGCAATGACTTTGCCTCTCTTTGGCAACATGTGTTTTATACCACTTGCTGGTCATTACGTAGTAGTAAAGTATTTCATGACAATGTTGTTCAAGGAAGCGCAACCAGGCTGTGATGTCTTAAATCTGATGTATTCACCTATATTAGATAACCTTATATTTAAGAAATAAACCATGACATGCTGTCTGATAGTATGAACATAAAATATTAAAAAAGTGGTGTGATGTGGATTTTATGGATGCTTGCATATTTTAAATGGGGATATAGTATTTCATAGGTGTGCATTGTCTCCAAGAACGTTATTAAAAAATAATCAACACTCTCAAGTAATCAGAGTCGAGTGTTCATCCAAGTCATGGAGTAATATTTTATATTGTATTATATCACCATCATCTGTCTGACATGTTGAAGTCAGATCAGCCTCTGTTTTCAGGTGAAACCAGTGCCCCAGAATCGGATTGTAGTGTCTGCCAGATTCTTGAAACCCATCAAGGAACCCTGCGCAATTTTGTAAGTTTAGCCCCTGACTACCCCCTTCTTCCAACTGCAGTAACGCTGGTGTGAATGAGTTTGTATGTGAAACATACAGGAACACCAGGAAGAGTTAGCCTGTGAGTGTGTTCTACGCTGAACAGCAGTAAGACTGGTACACCACTGGTGAAGTGTCTATGGCTCACTCTGTTAAATGCAGTAAGAGTTAGCCTGTGAGTGTGTTCTACGCTGAACAGCAGTAAGACTGGTACACCACTGGTGAAGTGTCTATGGCTCACTCTGTTAAATGCAGTAAGAGTTAGCCTGTGAGTGTGTTCTACGCTGAACGGCAGTAAGACTGGTACACCACTGGTGAAGTGTCTATGGCTCACTCTGTTAAATGCAGTAAGAGTTAGCCTGTGAGTGTGTTCTACGCTGAACGGCAGTAAGACTGGTACACCACTGGTGAAGTGTCTATGGCTCACTCTGTTAAATGCAGTAAGAGTTAGCCTGTGAGTGTGTTCTACGCTGAACGGCAGTAAGACTGGTACACCACTGGTGAAGTGTCTATGGCTCACTCTGTTAAATGCAGTAAGAGTTAGCCTGTGAGTGTGTTCTACGCTGAACGGCAGTAAGACTGGTACACCACTGGTGAAGTGTCTATGGCTCACTCTGTTAAATGCAGTAAGAGTTAGCCTGTGAGTGTGTTCTACGCTGAACGGCAGTAAGACTGGTACACCACTGGTGAAGTGTCTATGGCTCACTCTGTTAAATGCAGTAAGAGTTAGCCTGTGAGTGTGTTCTACGCTGAACGGCAGTAAGACTGGTACACCACTGGTGAAGTGTCTATGGCTCACTCTGTTAAATGCTGTAAAAGTTGGCCTGTGAGTGTGTTCTACGTTGAACTGCAGTAACGATGGTACACCACTGGCAAAGTGTCTGTGGCTCGCTAAGGCAGTGCCTTGTTGTTGCAGTGTTGTTGCCAATGGAGACGTGCTAAACCCAGCTGTCAGGCTTCTGATACCTCAGCGGGTGCTGGTCCAGTACGAGCGTGTGCTGGAGATGATCACAGAGAAGATGGGGCTGAGAATTCTGGGAGGGGTGCGCAGGTAACACCATCTCAGCTCACACCCCGTCTGAGTCCTTAATTAATGCTGTACTAATACTGATTCATGACAAAAGGGCAGACATAGCTATTAGCAGACCCCAAGGAATCTAAAACCAGATGACAGTTAATTAACCTGCTAAGACTCTTGAAAAGCCTGCACCTGTAAAATGTGCACGTGCCTATTCCTCTTTGAGGAAAGTCTGGCTAAAATGACAGTGAGATGTTAATCACTTTCTTTGATTAAGGCTTTGGAACTTGTATTTTTTAAATCCCAACTGTTTCTTTGGCAGCCTTTACACTTTTGATGGTACAGTTGTCAATGAGGGGAAGGACCTGGAAAATGGGCAGTTCTATGTGGCCGTTGGGCGAGAAAAGTTTAAAAAACTACCTTACAGTGACCTGCTTTTCACCAAACCTGTTGGGGTGCGGAGATTTATTGGGTGAGTCCATGTATGATTCATCAGTCATATATGCCAGTAATTTCATTCAAAACCAGTGGCAAATTAATGCAATATTTATATTCAATCTGTTATTTGGAATACCATGTTGTTTTATATGACCGATGCTTTGAATTCTAATTCTGTACATATCTTGTACCTCTGCTGGGCAGAACGGTAGCATATGTTTACAGTATGTCATGTTTAAGTGGATCATTTCACTCTTATCGAAAGATTTTTTTCTGTAAAATGTTTATGCATGTACAGTAAATGCATTTTGCTGTGAAATGGTTATGCATGTAATCTTGATTTGACAACATGTCTACCTTTGCAGATCTAAAGCTGCATCACTGCCTCCAATTTACAGATTCAGAAAGCAAAATATGAATGTAAGTATATGTTTATTGCTCAACCTATTAATGCAAACAATATTTGCACATGTAAAGGGTTTTTCATGAGAATATGCTTTCGCTTATATTCACATTTTTCAATGTCAATGTGTGTAAAGTTTCAAGCTGTTGTATCCTACAGGTGATTTCGAATGCATTTTCAATCCAATGTACAGTAAAGACAAATGATAAAGACAAGAGATCATTTCCAGTACTCATTATTATTTCAAATCTGTAACTCCATATGCTACGTATATATGCTATGCATATAACTACGTATGGCAGATATGCACTTAAATTCACCAAGAACCCGGAATTGAATCTGATCCATTCCTCACACTCCAGGACCATGACCATAACTGAAAGCACCTTCATTTAATTCAGTAAAAGTGTGTCTTGTTTTAAATATCACTTTCTTGGAATGTAGCTGACAATTGCTAAACATGAATAGACAAAAGTACAAAGGTGAGAGGGATTTTTTTTATGTATCCCAGTAAATATGAAGATACCAATAAGTCTATATTGTATCCATATAGTCAGACCAGTGGTGGGTGTAAATATTTGCAGTTGTATTTCATTGGGGATTTACATCATGCTACAGTATCCCAAGCCACATGATATATGACAGACTGTACATAAATATACAAATATCAACAAGTTCTATTGCTCCTTAGAATCATCAGTCACATTTGACCTAAACTTAGCAATGGGCAGTTTGGTTTTGTACTGAATCGATTCGACACAATGAATCGACTCATTGAGAGGTATGACTGTTCATTGTTGACCACGCCCTTGTTTTCCCCTGATGAGCATATCATCCTTACAGCTTGACTTGCATACAAGTTGCTGCTAATAAACACAAGTACGTGTGCTAACCTGCACAAATACACAAGCAAATATACCAGCTAGACCTTATCAAAACAATTGGATAAATAGGGAAGCACTATTAAATGTTTAACATTAATAATTTGATATATGTTCTGTAAATTTGTAAATAGTTTGTTTCCTTACATATATGTACTTACATATTTATTTTCAGTGTTGTTTTTTATTATTTAATCACAATTAAGTTGTTGTTTGTTTTGATACTTCTGTACTTACAGCATTTAAATATTTTTTATCCATTTATCTAATTATCTTTTTATTTTATTGTTTACTTTGGTTCAAGTTACAAAGATAAACATATACACATACTGTGTCCCATTTCATTGAATTTATTTATTTTTACAGGAGCCATAATTTCAAATGTGCTACCTAATTATTCAACCGTCTATGCAGATGTACAGCTCCTTATCCCTTGCTTTCAAACAAGCAGTGCTCCTATTTAATTGTTAGACACAACATTTCAATGTAAAAAAAAACAAAAAAAAAACACACATTTTAATCAGGTAAAATTAATCAATAGATCACATTAAGTACGAACAACTTGCCAATCTGTCAGCCTCGAGTTTTATGTACTGCTTCAGTAAATGATGAACGAGTTGACTCAGTGTACTGGGTGACACAGTATCAGTCAGACCGTTTGAGAAGAGTCACGTACTGGCTTCCCAGGGGTGTGGCTTGGGTTTTAGCCGAGAAACTCCAGCAGTTTCATTATGAGATTATGTTGTATGTAAATGTAATGTATAAAAGCAATAATTACTACTCCAAGAGGTAAGCAAAAGGAGGTAAATGTAAAAGGGTTTTCATCTTAGTAACTACTGAATTTTTTCCAAACTTGCGTTTTACTGCAACCTGGTTTTTTCGGCACACTGACCATATGTGTCTGTTAATGTAATTAGCCTGTCACTGCATGCAGCAGGCCTTACAAAGCTCCATCCGATCTGAGTGCGAGGACCATGAGAACTGTATCAGGTATTTGTAGCACCTAGCTATGGAAGATGAGCTAGCGAATAGCATAACTCTGTTGTGCTCTGAATCGACACAAACAACTCACAAAAATTAGTCGTTAAGAGAACAATTCGTCTGCCTACTGCACACCACTGCCTGACCTGTTACTCACCAGCCTTCAGAGCTCATAGCACATTCTGTGCAGCACAGTGTCAATGTGATCTGAAGTGCACCGCACTTTCCATGAATATTTAAAAGTATTTGATCTAATAACTCAGACATGCACGCACGCACGCACGCACATACATGGCCAAGCCATACTTTCCTAATTTCCATATTATAAAAACAAATACTGGAAATATTTTTTTAAAAATGAACCATGGACCATGTCAGATTTGCATCAGACTTCTAAGATAGACTCATTAAATAGGTGCCTAGTGGGTTTAAGATTAAGAAGTCAGCATATTACAATGTATAATACACAACTCAATGTCAAATATCGATGAAAAAGAAGTCATACTGGCTCATGGGGGGGACGCTATATGATCATTTAGTGATGCTAAGACCCTAGTCATTGCTTTTCATAGCTATATTTTTAGCTCTATGTTCAGTTAAAGCAGAAATGCATCACAATCTTGATATGGCAATGTATCCATAACTCCATCCCTGGCTGCATCCACACTGAAGTGGCATACAAAGAGTTTCTGGGAGGTCAGCAACAACAAGGAGTAAGTCAGGAGCTAGCTCACAGGTTGCCAGACTTCAGAGGAAAACACTGAGATAATTCAACACGTTTCCTCAAATTCAGCAGGTGGGCCGGGACCAGAGCAAGTCCATGGTGAGCTGCAGTGAAGTCGGGGACGCAAAGACCTCTCCCCTCAGCCAGCAGAACAAGGAGCAGCTGGCTTCCATCGTCAGCGAGCTTAGCCAGGCCAGGCTGATGAAGCTGAGGCAGAAGAAGAGTGGCATGACCATGACCCTGGGAGGGCAAGGTAGCAGCCAGAACACCATCGCCTCCATCAGCCTCTGTGGTGCTCCTGTGGCTCAGGCACACAGAGGTGCTCAGGGGCTGATCCAGTCATTCATGAACACCTTTTTCCACTGCCACTGAGGCCTCAGGCTGTGGCTACTATTATTATTGTTACACCACAGCCTGATTTAACAGTTAAGCCTGATTGGCTTGAGAGTCGGCATTATTCTTCGCTGGCATTGTGAAACAGTGTAATGCATGGCTTTAGTGCAAGTAGCATTACCACAGTTCAAAATGAATAGGCAAGCTCATTCAACATTATTGAATGTTCTATTTCTGGCTGAATAATGGTAATAACTTGGTGAACAAAGACATAACCACATGCTGGGTGAAATCATTGACACCATCTAAAGACTCAAAAATGCCATTGAATTCTTTAGTATGGAGATGATGAAACTTATGACAGAAGTTGAAAAGTGGAACGTACCCAAGTTAACATCAAAATACAGACACTGTGTAGTGATACCTCTGCAAAGCATCAGTACTTTCGAAATCGGCAAGGAAGGGCCAGTTAAAAATGAACACAAAATATGGTTTTGTAGTTTTATTGTTAAAATACAGTTGTGCTCGTAAGTTTACATGCCCCGGTAGAAATTGTGAAATAATGGCCATTTTTTGTACAACATGACCGATCATGCAGAAAACTTTTCTGTCATTAAGAGATTGTGGTCACAATTATGAGATAATTGTGTTTGCACTTTCTAAATCATAATGATAACTGAAACCACCCAAATGGCCAAAGATTTGAGAGTGCCAATCAGTAGAATTCAAACTCTGGTAAAAGAAGTGGAAAATGATGGGTTCTGTTGATACCAAGCCACGGTCAGGTAGACCAATAAAGATTCCAGCCACAACTGGCAGGAAAATAGTTTGGGATGCAAAGAAAAACCCACAAGCAACTTCAACTGACATACAGGTTTCTCTGCAAAAAAGAGGTGTGGCTGTTTCACGATGCAAAATAAGGAGGTACTTGAAGAAAAATGGGCTGCACAGTCGAGTTGCCAGAAGAAAGCCGTTACTATGCCAACGCCACAAAACAGCCCGCTTAAAATATGCCAAACAGCACCTCGACAAGCCTCAAAACTTCTGGAACAAAGTCATTTGGAGTGATGAGACCAAAATTGAACTTTATGTTTACAACCATAAAGGCTATGTTTGGAGAGGAGACAACAAGGCCTGCGACGAAAAGAACACCATCCCTATGGTGAAGCATGGAGGTGAATTTCTGATGTTCTGGGGGTGTGTGAGCTACAGTGGCACAGGGAATTTAGTCAAGATGAATGCAGCATGTTATCAGAAAATATTGGAGGACAGTTGTGACCCAGCGCGAGCAACCCCTCCACATTTCGTCCACGTCAATTTTACAGGAGAGCACAAAAACCGCAGGCGGGCAGGATTTTATCAAAAATGAGATAATGGTGGATTCGAATTCCTGAAGTTCTTATGTATCATCTCCCTTTTTGTTGAAACTGAAAATAACTTGTAAGTATGAAACATTTAATGAAATATTGAGGCAAGTTGGTCCTCCAAGAACTGACAAGGGAGAAAACGTCATCAACTCAGCATTATATTGTACTATCAAACCAAGCGATGCCATATCATATGGGTTTGTCTTCTGATACAGTTATGCAGCTTAAGATCTCCCGGTCACATTAGCTCTGATGTCAATTCGCAATACTAAACAATTTTGATAAAAAAGTAGCTGAAATAATTCTTGATTTATGACTGAAACCAGCATTTTCTCCTTCTATGGTGCGTAGTTCCGCTTGCTTTTCTTCTTCTAGTGTTATAGTAAACGTAGTGCTGAACATTCATTGGTTCACACCAACATGCCTTTTACCAAGTCTGTCGCCCACTTGTTTGTTTACTTTTTTGTAAAAGTTTATTTGCGTGTTGTTAGAATCATGGACTACGTTAAGAGTGGCGGCAGCTCTCAAACATATCAATTACCTGAATCTCTCCGGTGCAAGAGACAGAAGTCAGTGGGAACAACTGTTGATAGATTGCTTTCTTGAGGTTGAGGAGGATAACATGCACCTTGTGCTGTCATACTTGGAAGATGAGGACAGCAGTGATGGAAAAAACCATTCCCGACTTGAATAAAAAGTACTGTATGTGAAAGAGGTCATGAAGCGAATTCTGAAGAACCGACAGATGATGATGATGATGCAACTTTCACTGTTGTCACTAACGAAGGCAAAGATACAATGAAGTTAGTTGACGTTACTGACTCTGACTGTGACCAACAACTTACAGAAATTCTCACTGTCATCTGCGGTTGTGGTCAAAGGCAAAAAGAAAACTCAAAGCTCGGCCAGGAATCCTGTACAAACAAACTGCCTCATGAATGCATCTATGAGCTACGCTACATGGTAAATGCGTTGTCACAGCCGGAAAAGGACATGTTCACTGCACATCAGCACTTTTTGTTGTACTTTTTTGTATTTTATTATAAGCTACAGTGTTGTAAGTGTCATTAAAATAGTTACTTGTTTTATAAATATATTCAGACTATAACCACGCACTTCTATTTCATGTGCCCAGACAATCACTGTAGCCCTCCCTGTTAGTCCTCCACCTATAAAAATGTAAATAAATCCCCACACCACTCCCAAGAACAATGGGAAGGATTCTCAGCCATTAGTCCTCCAGCCTTTCAGATGCAATTGCATCCTGGGATGGCTTTTTGGTCAGAGCTGAGTAGGTGAGAATGAGAGCAATGCCACTTTGAACACACATTAATACTGTCTTGAATATAAAACAATAAGGAGAGCAACTGTTAATGTACCGAAGTCACAGAATGATTAAGAGACATGCAAAGATAGGCTGAGAATGAGAAGAGGAAAAAAGTATCACAATTTACCAATAAATTAATGTCTTAACTTGAATGATGTTTTTTCATATTTTATATAAATTTATGGATTTTTTTCCAAAATTGCAAATTCAAAATGACCTTACTAATTGATTAAATCACTATCCTAATCTAACCATTATAAGCATCAATTCCTTTTCTAAAAGTGATTTTTGTGCTGAGAATGTATGCAGTTCTGTTTTCTCAGAACTGCAGTTTGCATAAGTATAATGTTCTATTGAACATTATGGCCAAAGTATTTCTTCAATCTTGGCAAGTGATACCTCCTTTTGTGGCTCGGAATCTGTACTTCAGTATCATGTGATAAAATAAAAATGTGAATTTTGCGAATGTGCCCCTCAATTATACGTTCGGTCACAATTTGAATTCATCAGCCTGGAAGCTGTGCATGGGACGCACTTGAACAGCAAGACAATGATCCAAAACAAAGGCCAAGTCCATCCTTCAGTGGATGAAGCAGAAAAAAAGTGAAGATTCTGGAGTGGCCATCACAGTCTCCTGACCTCATATCATTGAGCCACTTTGGGGAGATCTCAAACATCCAGTTCATGCAAGACAACCCAAGAATTTACAGGACATGGAGGCTTTTTGCCAAGAAGAACGGGCAGCTTTACCACCTAAGAAAATAAAGGGCCTCATCCACAACTGTAAAAAAAAAAAAAAGACTACAAGCCGTCATTGATGCTAAAGGGGACAATACACAGTATTAAGAACTATGGGTATATAAACTTTTGAACAGTTACTGTCTCAGTATTTTCTTTATTGTTACGTTTTGTTTACTGATTGCGCTATCCTGTGATGCCTTATAGTTTCATTTGAATCCCATTAAAAATAAAAGAAATGTGTTTTGCCTGATCACTCATGTTTTCTTTAAAGAATGGTAAATTTCTTACAAATTCTGCCAGGGTATGTAAACGTATGAGCAACTGTATAAACACAATAAAGACAGCTTACAATCATTTATTTGACAGACACTTTTCGCTAAACCGACTTACAAGTAACGATAACTGACAAATTGATTGATATCCTACATAAACAAGAATTTCCTTATTAATTTTTGACACGCAGTTCATTATCTTACAAACTTTTCGGCAGCAGAGATCAATGAAATTTTGATTAACAAAATCCATGATCAATATAAAATGCATTATTTCAATATAGTCTACATCATGAAATTGCTGTATCTGGGCAGATGTATATATGAAAATGATTTCAGTAGACACTTACGGAAGTGCAGTCTCGTATACTGCAGTATATTTACATATATTATGTAGATAATTGAGAGATAGCCTATTTACAGTAACGTATGCTGGGAATTAAGATTAATCCATGTATAGGTGATTGTTGTAAGGTTATTGTTGACTATCTTTTATTCCATAGCCTAGGATATACCTGAAGGGTAAAAATGGTTTACAGTTGGACAGCAGTTGCATAAAAATTTTGTGACAGACTCACAAACAAACAACATGAATGTGTTTCTGCACACAACCTTACTCACCGCTGAAACATGTCCGTGCTGTTTGTTTGTTTGACAGTAAATTAAAATATTTTAATGCTGATGTTCTCCAAGCTTTTCATTGGTGATTTATCTTTTTTTGATCCAGAACCTTATAATTTCTTGTAGTAAGAGGCCAGTCCATTTTTTTTGTTTCTTTACACATGTCCACATTTTCTATAGGATTACATTGGTTGAAGTTGTTTATCAACAAATCGTAAAAACAGCTTAATACTAGCCAAGACCCACATTGTTTCCCCTTTTGTTTTCTCAATGCCATGAAAGTCAATCTCACCGGTTGCACATCCTAACACGAACGCATTTCAAACACCGTTTCAATGTATGTCTGCATGGCTTGTGTACTTAACATTTATAATAACCAATATTGTAATAAATGCCTATTCAACAGGCTCAGTGAGGCCCGAACCTCCACAGACTTCCTATTTCCTTTACATTTCAGTTGACAAATATGAATTACACCCACTGTTGTGTTACATAAATGACACAATGTCATACTTAAATGTTTCAAAATTTTAACTAGTATTCACAATTAGCCACAAAAAAATCATTGTGACGGAACACACACATACCATAGGATTAAATTAAGCTAAAAAGGGAGGTGGATGACAGGTAATGATCAGTGAGAACCATCACTTACAAGCAATATGCTACAATTACAGTTTACTACTATTTACAAAATGATTCTCACCCAGACATCCTACATGTTATTTACACTCATCTCCAAACAATCCAACATGTAAAAATGTACAATGTAATCTGCTGTCAACAACTTTCTGTCAATGATTTTAGCAGAAAACCCAAATTCATAAAAAATAAAAATAAACATGTATATATGAACAAACAGTTTTTAATCACAGTAATAAATAATAATAACAGTAATTGTTCCTGTTTTGGTATACTTTCCACGAGACAGGCACGAATATTCTGCGTCCCTGTAATTAGCTTTCCTGTCTGTCAAGCCGACACCTGAGGCCAGCAAGCCAAAATATTTCAAGCTCCTTGCACCTAGCTCTCATAGGCATATTACCACATCACAGCATTTTGGAGACCATTACAACAATCAGCACACAAGCTTAATCTAAAGGACATAATGAATTTCGGTCAAAAGGGGTTTTGATTATTTCGGAGAGCATATACGCCATTCTGTATTAGAGAGAAAAGAACACAGTCACAGACCAAATGACACGTTTTCATGTCTCCAATAATAAAGGTCAAAGACAAAGAAACATACTGTATCTTGTGATGGAAATGTAGTAATGATTGAATTGCATATGTGCTAAAAGTGACTAAAAATGTGCATCTGATTGGGCCCCAGTGTACATGTGTTTGATTGAATTTAACCCTTTCACTAATCTGGGCTTTATTTCACAAATATACAGTGCTGGCCAAAAGTATTAGACCACCTGTGGTTTAAAAACATCTTCAGAAACAATTCAATTAATTTTTTGCTACAATATGCTGACACAATATGTCTCACAATCTAAACCTAAGTTATTCTTCTTTGCAATACTTACTGCAGTTTGATTGTCTATTTTACAACACCTCTGAGGGTGAAAAAGACAGTGATGAGGTCAGAACTGAGCCTGTTGTTCCGCATGGAGGCTGAGAATGCAGGGGAGTGCAGGAAGACATGACTATACATAGAAAGAGAAGTACTACAAAATATGTTTTTACTGACAGCAAGTGGTCTATCATGTTATTAGGAGGGAAGTATGGTCTCTTCAGCATATCACAAATTACAAAACTATTTTTTTCTATTGTAGATTAAAGATTAGCTGCCAATTGAGGTGAAATATGTTAAATTTCAACTATGACTTCTTTGAGCTGATTTAGCCTGGATTTCCCATCATAATTATACACGTTGGGTCATTGCCTTGCTGCAAAGATGAGTCGTACATTCATGCCTATAACCTTTCTGGGTAGGAATGTCAAGCCCTGCCCTGTTTTGTTGCTGCAGACCATGAATCTCTCGCACATAAATCAGAGTTATACCAGGTGGGACAGTAATTGGCAGAGAATAGCTCTGGGCACAGGTGAGCCCAAGGGAGTTTGTTTGTGTTTGAGATGAAACAGTGCTGCGAGGGGCAGCCTGAGAAGGATGAGACTGGCACACCTGCTGAGCTCGTGGGCTGCTCTCACCCCATCAGTAGTTCCTTATGTACATCCACAGTCCTGCCCCAGTAACACAGAACACTGACACTGTAACTCAGGATTGAATCAGAAGCATATTGATTCTACAACAGCTGTTTTTGCGGGGCAGAAAAACACAAAAGAACAAAATCACACAATTCCTTTGTTATGGTTGGTGTGACAGAGGCACTTTATCCAGTCGTCTTGCGTGTGTGTGCGTATCAGTGGAAAGGCACGCCAGCACTTTGCTATACCGTGTATGTCCAACCTTCATTTTATATCAGCATGATGTAATCTTTGAGAATTTAGAATGACGTAATCTCTTAAAAGTTTAGTTTATGTAAAGTACCGCATTCAACCACTAGGTGTCACTGACGCTACAGGGAAGTGAAGATCGGCGGGCGCCACAT
This sequence comes from Albula glossodonta, assembly GCA_019788955.1. NCBI lineage: Eukaryota > Metazoa > Chordata > Actinopteri > Albuliformes > Albulidae > Albula > Albula glossodonta. Next base: position 680,147 of record JAFBMS010000171.1, on the reverse strand, counting down.
CGGAGAAGCATTACGTCACCCTCTGTTTTGATATCCTACGGCACCCCAGGCAGTCTTCAGTATAGTCCTACTATTCTGAGTCTGTTTTTTTCTCTCTTTCTTTTTTTGCATAATGTCAGATCCTTTTTCTCTGACAGAGAACAGAAAACAGTCAATGCATGTTTAATTATGCTCCACTGACATTCAGTAGGCACACAGATGTCTGATGAGGGAGGTACTCTTTGCTGTAGGTGATAATGTATGTCCAAACCCAGTGCTCTCCCATTCTGCTCCCCACATGCATTTGGTAATTATTTAGCACTGATTAGTATGATACCTACATCCTAAATAGTAGTTCATGTAAATGTTTTAACTCTGTTCACATGCACTTGTACTGCACAGATTCATTGCTTTGTATTTTGGTACAGTGCATTACAATATACAGTATAGGTATTACATGACATTTAATATAATTCATTATTTTGTTTGTCCTTATAATTTTAAAATGATTTTTTTATGCATTGTCATTCAACATTTTATAGATTTTGAGTTACATTAGTACCATTTATGACTTGGGAAGTAATACAGAAGTCATGTTATGCCACTTCAAGTTTTCAACTGATTCTGTTTCGAGTGCCTATAGATCTATAGCAACCCAGATTGCAGACTATAGTGATTTTCCTATGTAATTCCATCATTTTACTTCCCACTTCATTTGTTTCTTTGTACAGTGTTTTTCATCATTGTGTAACATCATGATGGAAAAAAATATTAAAAATGTAGTCTAAACCTTGAAATGTTTGATTGAAAAGGGCCAGATTTATTCTGGAACACACAAAATGATTTTTTGAAAATTGTTTAGCACTGCAGCTCAGATGAATCATGTGATTTTCATGAGCAGCGAAGCGTGTGTGCTGAAATCCTGAGCAATAGGATGAGGTGCAAGAGGAATGTGTTAGTTTTGCAGTGGCCTCAGTCCAGTTAGGACTTCAGTGTACAAATTAGGATCAATGCCATCATTTCACAACAACACATTATCTTATTCAGCTTTGCATACGTTTTTTAACTTCCTCCAACCGTGTCTCTATGCTTCATGTTCGCTTGTCCTCTAATTCTCCTTCTATCCTCATCTTACTCAAATTTACCAAATTAGATGAGGGGAAGCAGATAAGCTTTGGCGAGGTGGACTCGAGAAAAAATATAAATAAAACAGAAATGACTGGGGACAGAGCCAGCGATACCGAACAGCCTATTAAATTAAAGGCCTCAGAAGATGGTGGACAAATCAGCTGCTGTTGCCAGATTGGTGGGAACCACATCATTTTGGGGATAAATTGACTGGCCAGAAGGACAAATGGATAACAGTTTGAGTCTGGCTTCTCTTGAAGCATCAATAAATGTATTTTAAATGTGAGTGCCTGGAGAGGTAGTGATGATAATGTAGCAGAGTAAGCTTAGCTGGTTAGAAACACTGGCACAGAGACCCATGTAGACATGATTTTTGGGTGACTGATCCCTGCACATGCCAATAGCCTGACTATAATATTGTACCATGGCAGGAAAGTCAGATGACATCATTACATTTCATTACAGGCATTTTTCAGATGGTCCTATCCAGCTCGACTTACAACTCAAAGAAAATGAAGTCAGGAATAGGACTACTAAAAGTCCTAGAGTGGGGTAAAAGTGACAGAAGGGATAGCACAGACTAAACCCTGTGAATGGCCTGTCAGAAGGGACAGCACAGACTAAACCCTGGGAATGACCTGTCAGAAGGGACAGCACAGGCTAAACACTGTGAATGGCCTGTCAGAAGGGATAGCACAGACTAAACCCTAGGAATGACCTGTCAGAAGGGACAGCACAGACTAAACCCTGTGAATGACCTGTCAGAAGGGATAGCATGGGCTAAACACTGTGAATGGCCTGTCAGAAGGGACAGCACAGACTAAACCCTGTGAATGACCTGTCAGAAGGGATAGCACAGACTAAACCCTGTGAATGACCTGTCAGAAGGGATAGCACAGACTAAACCCTGGGAATGACCTGTCAGAAGGGACAGCACAGACTAAACCCTGTGAATGACCTGTCAGAAGGGATAGCACGAGCTAAACCCTGTGAATGACCTGTCAGAAGGAACAGCATGGGCTAAACCCTGTGAATGACCTGTCAGAAGGGATAGCACAGACTAAACCCTGTGAATGACCTGTCAGAAGGGATAGCACAGACTAAACCCTGTGAATGACCTGTCAGAAGGGATAGCATGGGCTAAACCCTGTGAATGGCCTGTCAGAAGGGATAGCACCGACTAAACCCTGTGAATGACCTATCAGAAGGGACAGCACAGACTAAACCCTGTGAATGGCCTGTCAGAAGGGACAGCACAGACTAAACCCTGTGAATGACCTGTCAGAAGGGATAGCATGGGCTAAACCCTGTGAATGGCCTGTCAGAAGGGATAGCACAGACTAAACCCTGTGAATGACCTGTCAGAAGGGATAGCACACACTAAACCCTGTGAATGACCTATCAGAAGGAACAGCATGGGCTAAACCCTGTGAATGACCTGTCAGAAGGGATAGCATGGGCTAAACCCTATGAATGGCCTGTCAGAAGGGATAGCACAGACTAAACCCTGTGAATGACCTGGCAGAAGGGATAGCACAGACTAAACCCTGTGAATGACCTGTTGAAGAAAGAACAAAAAGAAAGTAACAGTAATAGCAGCCCATCCGCTTGACAGCCTGGTAGGTAGACACCAACATTTTAAATTAGATGCCAGCCATGGCAGAAAGTCGGTTGAGTTCGGTGAGGAGGGGCGTGACATGGGAGTGTCTAGGCAGGTTGAAGGCCAGCTGAGCAGCAGCGTTCTGAATGAGCTGCAACGGCCTAAAGGTAGTAGCTGGAACACCAGCAAGGAGTTGCTATCTACTTATCAGTGTAGCTATCATATGCTACCAGTGTCCTGGCTGAGCTGAGCCAATCACAGTACTTTCCTGTAGGGAGGAAAACCTTGTGTTTCAACAAAGGAAGTTGGTGATTGAGAGCTTACTCTTAATCTTACACACTGACTAAGTTCACTGACAGTTTAACTGAATGTTTTTTAACTATTTTTAATCAGTTTCACATTTTCAAATGATGTACCAAAAATGCTGATGCCAAGATTCCAATTGTCATTTAATTTTTATGTACAGTGCAAAAAAAGGCCATTTGTTAGGTTGTTTATCTTAAGTAGGTATCCAGTGCTCTTAAAAACCTATACTAGGAAACCTGGGAATGATGTGGCCTGCCAGACGATGACAGCATTGTCTTCCTCCGGGAACTCAGGGAAAGGATAGGACAGAGGCTCCTGCCAGTATCACTGGATGAGCTTCAAAGAGTTCACAAGTCGCTGTGTGTCTGCAGGGTAGGATTACTTTAATAAAAAAGGTCTTAGTTATTGTCAGCCTTCTTCCTGTCCTTCCATGGCATTTTTTACTGGGTTTCTGTCTGTCCAAAATGAAACAGTGATGCCAGGGTTTATAAAGCGATACCCCAGACAGATTTCTTCAAATTACTTCAGCAGATATGAATTGACATTGCAATTTAATGAAGACATGGATGAAAAACAGTTCATAAGGGAGAAATCACACAGATAGTCATAAAACACAAATACCTCCTGTCACACTGGAGATTAAAGACCCTTTGTCTCCTATAATAAAGGTAACCAGAAAAGTGCATGTGGAGGGTGGTTGACACAAAATAAATATTTGCAACAATACAATATGTCTTGATGACAGGAATGAATTATTGGATGCTTAAGACCAAAGAAATATGAGTTTAGTATCACTCCTTTGTGCAGTCATTTTATTCAAACTGAAAAGGTAATCAAGGGCACAAATTCAAAATGAAATCTTAGAATAAAAGACTGTAACAAGGGGAATGAAGGGATAGCCCTCTAGAAATTTGGGACTGTGGTTGTCCTGGTAAATCCCAGGAATAAAGAAAGCCACATAAAGAATGCTGAAGTTACAAAATCAGGTTGACTGATTTTCCACTTTCAGTTTCCTCCCTGTGGTGATCTCTCTGTAATGCTACAAAAATGTTCCAATAGCCGATCCAAGACTTTCAAGTCTCAGCTCAGCTTCTGCGTTCACAGTGCCCCTGTGGTAAACCTCAGCTCAGCTTCTGAGTTCACAGTGCCCCCATGGTAAACCTCAGCTCAGCTTCTGAGTTCACAGTGCTCCCATGGTAAAGCTCAGCTCAGCTTCTGAGTTCACAGTGCCCTTGTGGTAAACCTCAGCTCAGCTTCTGAGTTCACAGTGCTCCCATGGTAAAGCTCAGCTCAGCTTCTGAGATCACAGTGCTCCGGTGGTAAACCTCAGCTCAGCTTCTGAGTTCACAGTGCTCCCATGGTAAACCTCAGCTCAGCTTCTGAGATCACAGTGCTCCGGTGGTAAACCTCAGCTCAGCTTCTGAGTTCACAGTGCTTCCATGGTAAACCTCAGCTCAGCTTCTGAGATCACAGTGCCCTTGTGGTAAACCTCAGCTCAGCTTCTGAGTTCACAGTGCTCCCATGGTAAAGCTCAGCTCAGCTTCTGAGATCACAGTGCTCCGGTGGTAAACCTCAGCTCAGCTTCTGAGTTCACAGTGCTCCCATGGTAAACCTCAGCTCAGCTTCTGAGATCACAGTGCTCCGGTGGTAAACCTCAGCTCAGCTTCTGAGTTCACAGTGCTTCCATGGTAAACCTCAGCTCAGCTTCTGAGATCACAGTGCTCCGGTGGTAAACCTCAGCTCAGCTTCTGAGTTCACAGTGCCCCCGTGGTAAACCTCAGCTCAGCTTCTGAGTTCACAGTGCTCCCATGGTAAAGCTCAGCTCAGCTTCTGAGATCACAGTGCTCCGGTGGTAAACCTCAGCTCAGCTTCTGAGTTCACAGTGCTCCCATGGTAAACCTCAGCTCAGCTTCTGAGATCACAGTGCTCCGGTGGTAAACCTCAGCTCAGCTTCTGAGTTCACAGTGCTCCCATGGTAAACCTCAGCTCAGCTTCTGAGATCACAGTGCTCCGGTGGTAAACCTCAGCTCAGCTTCTGAGTTCACAGTGCCCCCGTGGTAAACCTCAGCTCAGCTTCTGAGTTCACAGTGCCCCCGTGGTAAACCTCAGCTCAGCTTCTGAGTTCACAGTGCCCCCGTGGTAAACCTCAGCTCAGCTTCTGAGTTCACAGTGCTCCCATGGTAAACCTCAGTTCAACGTCCAATTATGAGAGAGCTGGAGGTCAGTTAGATAATGTGCTATCAAAACAAAGGGTGAAGAGCGAATATGCTCCATTGGAGTGTTGGTGCACCAATCTATGCAAGCCAGGAGTTCTTCATTCCTTCCTTGTGAATCAGATTTTCTGTGCTGGCTTACAGTTGAAGTGGCTTACAGTTGGCTTACAGTGGATATCAAGCTTCATCATTTGAGTCCTATATCATATTTTTGTAATGTTGGTTGAAATATGAAGTGTTATGAAACATTTTATGTTTAATTGTAAATCTATATCTTCAAAAGTGATGCAAATACAGAGGCCAGGTGGAACTTTTCAATGTCTGACAAGTTGAATTGTGCATTTCACCAGTTTTTTTGATAAGGCCTAATAAATCAGTCAAATTAGCTACACTTTTCACAAGTTCAACAATTTCAAGAAGTAAGAGTAGATTGAAGAGACTAGTTTCATCTCATCACTTTCCAAGGTTCCAATATTCTGGAAAACAGAAGCATTTTGCTTGTGGCAAAATGGATAGACAGCAGCAGGGCCTTTAGGGAACTCACTTGATTAGCTAGAGAGAAAAGTGAAAAATAATATATATGTCTACATTTATTTTTCAGTGTTAAGTTTCCTAAATTGTTTCAAAAGTTCATAACTATGCACAAATGAAGCATTTATGCTCCAAAACAGAATTTCTAATATTTGATTTGACACTTGCATCAACATTTCCACCATACACTGAAAAGTGAGCCCAAGCAAATTACATTACCTTCAATGTAATGTGAGAACTGGATGCGAGAAGAATTTCTGTAACACTGGAGGACCCTGTGGTGGTACTGAAATCACAAACTTCAGCTGATCAGGAATAACTGAAGTCAGTTCCTAACCAGACAAATAGGGGAAATAAGCTGTCTAATATCGGAAATAGTCCATTTTGGAACGCTCTTCTTTTCAAAAAAGATAAAACAAAAATAAAGCCTGCTGGGCTTGGCCATCATTGGGGCAAAATGAAGGGTTTGCAATCTATGAACCTGCTAACAGCCCAGCTGGTTCACAGCTCAACCAGCAGTAAATGGTCCAAATACTGGCCCTGAAAACTGAGTTAAATTTACCTCCTGGTCTACAAACTACTGAGAAAATCTCCACAACAATCTCACAAGAGTCAGAGTTCCCATCTCACTTTTTTTGCAGACTGTCACAAACAGAAGTAGGAGCAAAATGATCACTGGGTGTGTCACTTCTGCCTCCTAGGCTTTGCCACACCCTGATTGGCCAAATGGGGAATGCATCACAACTGCTCTCAATCACTAATTAAGATTTTGGTGATGAAGCAGGCTTTTTACCACCAACGGTGAGCTCAGAGGAGCCACCACTCTGGATACCCACTGATTTGCTTTTACCAGCGTATCAAGTCTTCTGTTCAATTCATTCAGTTTATCAGGGAATTTGGGAGTTTGCATTGCCTCGGAAGTTTGTCAAAAAAAAAAAACATGGACAGTCAAAAGTGGGACTTTTTTGGCCCTGTCACTTTTGGTGAAAACCAAGCATATTGGCATTAACGTAAACCATCAAGTGTATTGGAATTAATGTAAACCACCAAGTGTTTTGGAATTAATGTGAACCATCACGCGTAGAATTACCATTTTTATGGTTTGGAGGTTTTTTGGCTGTGTTAAGGCCTTCATTGACATAACCATGAATTCTGCTCTGTATCAGAATCTCACAAGAGAAGGACAGGCCATCCTTGCTGGAACTGAAGGCCAGCTTTATCATTCAGAAAGACAATGATCTAAAACACAGAACATCAGAATGGTTTAAGCGCAGGCAATTAAAATCATTGGAATGGCCTTGTCAAAGTCTAAACCTAACCCCTACTGAAATGTTTGGCAGGACTGTCAAGCCCAAAAACTCACAAATGTCACTATGCTGAAGTAGGTCTGCATGGACTACTGAACCAGCATTTCTCCACAGCATCGTGACAGGCTGATCAATAGCTGAAGGAAGCATTTGGTTGGATCTCAAGGAACTACACGGTGCCAGATCCGCCGGGCTTGTTTGAGGGGCATGTCTGGCCCATGTATGTGAAACACAATGGGCCAGACATGCCCCATCTTCACATTACTGTAAAGATGGTCCAACCAGTCGTACATTGAGTTGAAGATTTTTGTGGTACATCTCATAACTTCCAGTGTCAGAAATATGTCAGCAAACAGAAAAATAGATGGGAGTAAATGTTTGTTCACAGCACTGTATATTGGTCCATTGAGCCAATTGATTGTATTGTTGGCTGCAACCTAAGTTTTCCCTGCCTTCGGTCAGTTACTATGCTGTCAGCCCTATAATATATTCCATTGGTTGTCTTTAGAGGAGAAAATCTCATTAAACACAATGATACATGCATGCTGGAAATATATTTTAACATCTTCAGAATTTATTAAAATACAAAAACAAATGTTGGTGGTAAAGCAGAGGCACTTTCAGTAGAGCAGTCTTTCTGCAGTAACAGAGGCCTTTGGTGTGTGGGTCACACAGGTTCAGCGCTGCGTGATTACGGCAGCTTAATCAGCTCCCACCAGCAAAAAGCCCTGTCCAATTTGGCACGAGCGTTCAGCCACTCAAAAAGGTGCACGCTCAAATCAAGAAAAGAGCTCAGAAAGGCTGTCCTTTGATAATCATGCTTTTATTTATGTCCACTGGCACTCCAAAGCAGGAGACAAAGTACTTTTTTTGGATTTGTTTGTTCATATTTTTCACCCCCTCTCCTGTGAGCAATTTATATTTGTCAAAGGGACCAAATGAATCCTTTCAAGAAAAATGTATTCTCTCCACAGCCACTATAGAAATGTTCCACAATTAGACTAAGCACTGTGCTTAAGTTCATAATTCAGCCCTAGTGTGCTGCACAAAAGAGGCCAGATACACAAGGCTAACCATTTAAAGCAGGCTCAATGCCACAGCACTTCATATCTGTTTATGCAGTCAGACTAACTATGAAATATAAAGTGCCATAGTAAATTGTATCAATTAATTTAATGACAAACACATCCTTCATGATTTTGTCAACAGTCATACATGCCATTAAAACAGATTCCTTCATTTAAGAGACAAGGAGAGGGACAAATTGTATAGTTCTTTTCATTAAACACAAGGGCAAGAAATTCTTTTAAATCAAGTGTGTCCCTGCACGTGTGCACAGTGGAAATGGCTCTGAAATCCTTCCTTTCCATAGCAAATACAAGGGCACTGAAATAGCTTCCATTGATAATATTGAAGCTTTGTCAAAAAGTTTTTTTTCCCCATTTAAAATGTCAATGTAAGATTGCCAGGTATATAAAAAGGCAGTTATCAGAGGATTAATTTCCTCTGAGGTTCTAAGGCTTTTGAAGCATCAATGCTGGCTTTGCATTCAGTAATGAAGTGAGCACAATAAGAAACCAATAAAGACTGTGAAAATTCTTTTCCATTATAAATAGTATTAACAAGGGCATAAAAAGTAAAACATAGCCCATGGGGTTATAGCCACAGTAAGTACATTTTGAATTCCGACATGTAAACTGTAGATCCAGACAGAATGTAATTCTCAGCTCAACAGGGGTAACACCTTCAGCTCAGTAACCGGACTTAGAGGAAGGTATTTGTTTGTCCTTGTGAAGATTATTTGAAAACACAGCAGACTTGTTAATGTTGTTGTCCTTTCATTTTGACATTAAGACAATATTAAAAAGGTCTTTACATTGTAAATGAGTATAAGGCCTGACTAATTAAATTGAGGTTAGGATTACATTTGAAATATAAATCATCATTTCAGGATGATTTCAGCTTCATTTCTGCTGTCTGGATGTGGAATACATAGGTTACTCTACCACCTCAAAATAACCAAAATAGGTCTAATGTCTGCACATACTGAGATTTAAAGGCAATTCCTCTGTCACTTCATAGTATGTAACAAAGTCAGAGCCTTACATGTTGATTTCCGACACCATTGTGCTTATTTCCTGCAGATTTCAGTTTTTCATCCGCATGTTTCTCCTTTGAAACAGTATCAGAGGAGATTGTAATTTCACCCCCTTGCTGGCAATACATTATTTTAATCCATCTTAAAATTGCTAGGAAACTAAAGAAGTGAAAAAAAATGTTGTGTGTTCCCCCAAGCAGTGAGAATGAGGACTGAAGTCGTTATTGGAACATCAAATGATTGCTTTAAAGCCTCATTAGTGCATTGCACAGACAGACGTGAGGGCTGGCCCACCAATTCTGTCATTACGTTCCATTTCCTGGGGAGAATTCAATTAATATTGTCAGCAAGTTTGATATTTTTTTGTTTTTATTCATTTTTTCTCTGCCACTCTTAATTGCTTGATGGATTTTTATGGAGCACTCTATGGATCTAAAATCTCCATTTACTTCACTCCCTGATATTTCAATTTTACTCCATTTACTCATTTTAGAACAGTAAATTTTGCAGTGTTAATTTAAGTTTATATGAGTCCAATATGAGATTGTATTTACTGTATCAGTGTTAAATGTACTGTATCGGTTGATTTAACACTGTCGTAAATTATTTTTGTAGATTGATCATTTGAAATATAGAACAGAAATTTGTAAATCCATAAATTGCTACAGTGCAAACGTTCTGGTCATCCTGCCTGTGTACCACAATTGGCAGGTGACACCTTGTTCTAGTTTTTTAAAGCCTTAGGCTCATAACCTACAAACTACACCCTGAGCCACTTAGTACCAGTTTTTCAACGGATGTCTCAATGTTAAAACACTCCCACTGTAATCAGACATGCTGCACTGGCAGGATAAGCAGTTGGTCAGCGAAGCTGAAAAATGCTAAGTCTTCAGTGACACACACACACACACACACACACACCATACTGATCTGATATGAATACATATTGTATCAAATACAAGTCTAAAAATGAAAATATTACTTTAGAAGGATAGAAATGGAGGTCATACTTCAGCTCAGAAAAAAACAGTCGTGTGCCATCTCTCAGCAGTGTCAGCTGGTTCACTGTACAGGCTGAGCAACGGGCTGCCAAAAATACAAAAAATCCAGTCTAAATTCCATTTGAAAACACAAGACAGAAGGCATTTTCTTTCAACATTATTAATTACACAAGTGTAGCATTAGCTAGCGTATTTATCATTAACTGGGGGTCCATTTAAGTTCTTGTGCCATGAATTCACTTGACGAACTGCAAACTAGTTGTTGCCAACACTCATTCCACAAAAACAGTCCTGTAGTGTAGTTTTATGGTAAATCTGTCACTTATCAGCATAACCTTGGTTTTAATGAATCTAAATAAAATCTGGAGTCTTTTGTGATTGAATTGAATTTGAGCTGGAGGTGGCTAAGAAATTTAATTTCTTCCTACTTGGTCTTTACGGGCTGTTTTTCTTTTTTCCTGTAATTGTTATTTTTTTTCAATGAAATTTAGGCAGGTTTAAATCTTTCATGCTTAAAACTAAGGATTTTATAGCTTAAGAAAAATACAACGAGCTAAAAAAAAAAAAAAAAAAAAAAAAAAAAAAAAAAAAACCCCAATGAGCCTCTTATTTCTGGGCACATTTGGAAAGCCATGCTGCAGTGCCTTTGGAAAACCACTGACATAGGCCTCATCTTCCTGCTTACGAAACAGTTAATCTTTTATGTGTTAATGGATACACAGAACTGAAAAGCAGTGATTAATGTCCCCATAGTTAATCTAACTATCAGCGAGGTAAAAGCCAGTTTTATAAGCAAACAACAAGATTAAATGTTGCCTTCTCATCTCATAAAAACAAATGTTGCCTTTGGGAATTAGCTTATCACTGGGGCTACATAATTTTCCTTGTGGTGTTGAAGCAAAAAAAAAAAAAAAAAAAAAAAAAAAAAAAACCCCAAGATGTGCACAAACAAACCTGCTCCTCTTTGAGTCAGATCTTCTCTACAGTGCAGAATCCATGCAGAGAATTGAAAGGTCTCCTTTTATGTGGTGTTAAAACAAGTATTTGAGACAACTAATACTTATCCCTTCTTCTGCTGGTGGTTTGTGACCCTTTGAAGGTGGCTTATTGGATTAAGATGATAATAATAATAATCTTCTGATGAGTGTGTGTCATGGCGATATGTGTAAAGGGATATCTGTGAATGTTTAAAGATGTATATACCTGCTATTCCCATGTATGTGAAGATCAAGCCAGCTTGGGTGGTTTATGTCTTGGAGATGGTGAGGTCATGACCACATGATAAAGCTTATGACCTCAGTGCCATTAAGCAGGAGACTGTAGCAGAAATAGAAGCTACAACTTATAACTTTTCTCATTGTCATTCCAACTTTCACTGGAAACCATATGCACAAACGCCTCACAGAGCTTGACTGTTTTTGACCTGGTTAAGAGTAGTTCATTCCTGTTTAAGGCACTGAACTTCAGTTCTTGTGTCATGACTTGACACAAAAGATCAGTAAAAATATTGATGTAACGGAACTGGCCACTACCATGAATACCAGGCTTGGTAAAAGCACATTCTCGAGTTTTCTTAAAGTCACAAATGGGTTTTTTTTTAACTGAATTTAACTGTGTGTTATATGGATACAAAATGGAGTTAACTACAACACAAAATGCATGAATGTGTTCAAAGGGTTCAGCAGATCTCTTAGCCCAGTGAAAGCTCTTGCTCTGGGTCTGCTTTTATGAGATTAACTATCATCGAGTTTTGCTTTTATGAGATTAAATATCATTGGAGTTTTGCTCTCCATTTCGCCACTGGATCAAAAGCAGGTAGAACAGCCATCAAAGAAATCAGAAAAGTGCCACCTCTTCCCCTTCTCTGCTCAGAGACATCTGAAACACATGTACCTATTCCTCGCCATGTACATCAGCAAGGATACGCTGAACAGCACCAATCATCCCTGTTTGCCCACAAAATGAGATTTATTGCTGCAAAGCCATTAACAGCCAGATGGGTACTACACACTGGTAGTGGCTGATTTCCCTCCTTCACTGTAAAGTGCTTGGAGGTCATGAGATGAAAAATGCAATTTGCACGCAATCAGTCATTATTATTTATTAATTATTATTACTTTCAAAACGGCTAAAGTGTGTTGTGTTCCCATTTTTACTGGCTGGAATTCTGATTGGTGCTCAACACTGAAATTTGAATAGCTTGGAAGTTGTAAATGATTTTTTTAACGGTAGAGAAGGTCAAAAATACACAGATTACTGAGAATTAGGTTTTGACTGCACTGTACATGGTGGTTATGACACCAGATTTAGATTAGAGGAGATATGCGGTGTCCGACTCATCTGCATACTTTATTATCATATTCCTGTTGTTAAATTTCAAAATCACTCCACTCAGCTGAAAGACACAACCAAGAAGATTAAAGAACTAATTCCCTGAGGCTTCATTACCTTCCCTCTGAATATAAATTATCAAGTGTATCTGTCCAAACCATCATTCTACTGTGGAAAATATCTGTCAAAAACAACATGTTTTTACAAAGAACATAGCTTGAAATTCCCAAGACAAAAAAGTCTACATAAATCTGATTCTCAAGACATGCTTCAAACTGTATTTTTGTTTACCTGCCTGCCAAGTGAAGTTTGGTGGGGCGTTTCCTCTCTCTGAATTAACATAATCCAGTCGGATACAGAGTGTAAGATTTATTTCTTTGCTTGTGATGTCAAGAAGACTTGAGAAACTGTGACTAATTCCTTTAAATCAGTATTATAGATCTTAAGTCCTATCAAAGAGTATTTTCTACACCGATGCATCTTTTGCTATTTGAAATGTGAACATTTTTAGTCTCAGATTATTTTTATATAACTGTTTAGTACAGGCCTCATGGTTCAGTCAGAAATGTGAACATTCTCCAAGAGTCATTAATGTGATGAAATTATATTTTAAACTACATATGCCTTTTATATTTTTTGTTTCATTTACTCAGCAATTAATAACCAATGAAAACAGCTGACTACACAGGTAACTCACCTCACCTGGATAATTAGGTCTGGACTTGCTGTGAAATTCCAGGCAAAGTACCACCTCTGCTCTGGGTAGTTCGCTAGGGTCGGGGCTTAGGTAGTGGGCTGATTTCACTTCTATATTAGATGACCAAGCTACACACACACACACACACACACACACACACACACACACTTGAAGACAAAATGTAAATGTTAAACATAGAATGCCAGGCAACACTTCTTTAACTCTGCGTTTCATGCCAGCATTTGTGGGCTGTGCAGTACTCATGTGCAGCAGGCAGCAGATATGTATTGAATTTCTTGCTGAACATGTAAATGAGTAAGAGGCAGCACAGACAGCACGGGCTTTGAAAATTGTGTTTCAGGAAGACAGGCACAAAGTAACCAGTCATCTTCAATGCCTGGCCTAATCTATTGGATTTAATGAAGGCAAGATTTTTAAATTTTGTATTTAATTTGATTTAGCATTTTTATGAGGCTGGCCCCCATGCTAAATCACATTAAAAATGTTTATAGTCGCATTAACTTTCTTGCTTACAGTCAGTGCTTTGGACTACAGTTAATAAATGCAACCAATTTACATAAAATATTCAAAGAAGCCCATTATTGCCACAGCGTTTCATCTCTGCAGCTAAACTTCAATCAGTTTTGCATTTGAAATGCATTAAATGCCTTGGTAAAATGTTATAATCTACGCAAGCAATATTTTTTTATAGTTGGTATTGGGGGAAACGGAACTTATGTGAAGCACATTAATTCCGCTGCTTAATTATTTAAAATGTATTGATTTCTCATGCATTATTTCAATTCATAATGCATTAAGTATTTAAAACATTCATGTAATTGTCTTGTTTATCAGAGCATACAATGCTATTCTTATTATAAATCAGAGATGCGACAGGAAGCCTCTGAAATCACAGGGACACTTTAACTGCTTTTGTTTAATTTATTGCATCATTTTGCGATGGTGAGGAGTTTAATCAGGCCATCAATATGAATTTTTTCCTGAAGATTTATTTTCTTTGAAATCATTACTATGTAAATGGTGAGGTGCCTTGAACATTTGTTTGCTGCATTTCTTGCATAAGTTGCGTGGTTGTACACCACATACATGAACAAACACTGTCAGATGACCATCCTTGGATCTCTGGTCTGGGACTTTTTTTCCTAAGCAGTCTTTATAGATCATATCTTATCCTACTTCAAAGTATTCTTTAATACCTTGTGGAAATCAATTGATGAGTTAGCTGGTCATAGTTCTTATATCTTACTATGGTGAAAGACTGAAACTATCCCATGCATTCATTGAATTATGGGGAAGATCTTTACAAAGTCACTTAAGCTTTCATGAAAAATGAATACCTGCTCTAATAATTGTTAATCCATAATGATTCACCGTTGATCTTACATATTGAAGCTAAGTGCTGACATTAGAATATGACATTTTTGTGTTTTACTAATTGAGGTTGGGAGCAGTACAGCTCAGTTTCTCCTGTGCATTCTGGAACACATGAAGCTGTAATTTGCAATAGCAGACCCATGTAAACAATGTGTAACAATGTCATGCTTCTTGAAAATGTAACAACATTAAGAACAGATAAAACGCATTAAGATTATTTAATGGAAAAAAATGTGCATGTATAGGATCACACCCTGGTCATGTGAATAAGATTACTGGCACACAAAGGATAACTTGGTTGTCAGGAATGGATGCAAGTGCAAAGAAACAAGGCAGTACAGGATAACTGGCACTCGGAAGCAAACAAGATATACAAACTAGGCGAGACACAAACATAACCGACAGAAGGCTTAAACTCAGGGACTGACTGCATGACTCCACAAAACTAAGGCAGAAGAGCATGATTTAAATAAGGCAGCAAGAGAGTCAAATTAACACAACATACGGCTACTAACAAGGAGAGCAGGAATCTAACAATTAACACAAGGTGTGTCCACAAGCAAGCAGAGCGGGAATCAAGACTGAGTGAGATCAAAACTTTGGCGAGGAGGGAACTTGAGCTCAGTGAACCTCCAGCCTCTCCTTCACTTTCCCCCTGAATATGCAGCTCTTAGCAAGGTGCTTACCGTCAGACCACAGATCTAAACCAACTTCAGCAACATGAACCTCCAGCCTCTCCTTCACTTTCCCCCTGAACGTGCAGCTCTTAGCAAGGTGCTTACCATCAGACCACAGATCTAAACCAACTTCACCAACATGAACCTCCAGCCTCTCCTTCACTTTCCCCCCTGAATGTGCTGCTTTTGGCAAGGTGTACAGCCACTTCAGTATTCATCCACATCTAAAAACGATTGACAACCTAACCAAGTCAGTTTGAACTAGGCAATGAGGTAAGCAAATTATAGATGCCACATCAGCTAGTCAAACAATATCAAAAGGTAATCAAGGAATACCATCCAAGGAGTCCTAAGCACTTACTCACATAGGAAGTTGCAGTTCACCTTAGCGATTATTTACTCAGTTATTTTGTAATTTGTTTGTAATACTTAAACCAGCCACCCAGGTCCCAAATATAAAGAGCAGCATGGTGATGAAAATGGCTTCATGACATACATTCTCAAATCAGGATGTTTCACACTGTTTGCTGCTGTCACTGACTGTGAGATTAATCTCCACCTGCTCTGAAAGAGTCACACCTCTGTTTACATTCTGACGGACGGTTTTGATCTTGCTACAAGGCCCGTCTCATGGAGGCCGGGACCAGATCTGCAGTTTCAGATTTACTGACAATCCTGGGCTCAGAGGGACTGTATCTGCTACATTAATAAAGTTTGTTCAGAACTCCTACCCGCCAAACAAGCCAAGCAAGATGATGGTGACATGTTTGCCACTGCAAGATGAGATAAGGGGGCATCAAAATACATGAAAACATTAATGTATCAATTCAACACACCTTGGCATACAGGATTAAAGTAAATACAAGCATATATTGGAATATTGACAAGCACAAAATCAAAGCATAATTGTATATACTAGTGCAGAGGTGTGTTGTTGTGCAGTCACTAATAACATTGTGTGTTAAATATATATTTTTAAATGGTGTAAATTCATATTCATCACTCAATGAGTATGATTTGTAAATGATATCATTTTGAGTGTCTTAAATAGAATAAAGAGGTTTGGAATCATAATATGATATCCACTGATACAGAAATTGGCATGTTCCACAAGTGGTTTGTGGAATACATAGTTTATACCAGAGGTGTGGTACATTTCCTGGGAAGCTAATCTTGAAAAATAAGGAAGGTACCGGTGTAATCAGCTTCTTTTGAAGGGATTATTGTAGTGTTGAGTAACCACAAATCCCAGGATGCTCTGTGACTCTCAAAGAACAGGACTGGCCATGGATTTTTAAAATGGTTTTGTTGATCTGGTTGAATTGTCATGATTACCCAAAAAGCTTGCTTTTTTTAGCTGATGACCCAGGTTTAAGTGTTCTGAAAGAGGAAAATGGACCAGTGTGTGGTTTTTGCTTGTGTCAAAGTGACACGGACCGATTCAGATCCTCTCTCTTAAGTCTAAAATAAATAACCATTTCATTTCTGTTGATTCTTTTTATTTTCCTTTTGTTTTTGTGTTTAATAAAAAAAACACTGTTGATGCAGTTTGTCATTTTGGAGTTTGTGACACCCATTTCAGGGTTCACCACACAGTGTCAGTGTTGCACCACTGCTGGCAAGACATTCACCCCTTTCCCTGTTCACCCTGACACAGAGGATGCAGAGCAGGGTGCCGGGGAGGACCCAGGGGAAAACAGAGACAACCCCGAAGGTCAACCCAACAAGAGCGAGAACGCCGATTCGGCTGCCAAAGAGGTGAGCAGAACTGCTTCACTGATGCACAAAACAAGCAGACTCCCCCCTTCTGAGAGTAAACATAGGCCAACATGAGTAAAACGATTTCATTGTTAAGGTCTCCAAAGCAGAAATGCTACTTCGGTAATATGATGTATGCAGATAGAAGCACTATTGGTTCATTGGTTTCAGTGTCTGCATTGTCTTTGAATTTCTGGTTTTATACAATGTATTGATTATAGGTGATTGATACATATCATTGATGAGTCTCATTTTGGAGGCACAGAAAATCAAGAAATGGTTAAACAGGCTCTGCTGCAGAAAACATGTCCACACTGACACAGAATTTTTTAGATTGGCCTTTGATAAAGATTGTTGTATATTTTCCATAGTTCTTGGACTAGGACTTGGTTACACCTGGTCTTTATACAATTACTGAGCACAAACCAAACTGTAGATGGAAAATGTGTAAGTTTGACAATGTATGAGAATTTACAGTTTTACTTAGACTTAACTTCTACTTTTTTTACTTTTACTTAGTTATATAAAAGGTGACAAATCAATTATTAACATTGTTCTGTAGACATGCATACTTGTGCTGCCATTTTAAAATGTTCCAGGTTTCACCATTGCCAATGCCATACACCAGGTTTCACCATAGCCAATGTTGTACACCAGGTTTCACCATAGCCAATGCCAAACACCAGGTTTCACCATAGCCAATGCCATACACCAGGTTTCACCTTAGCCAATGCCAAACACCTGGTTTCACCACAGCCAATGCCAAACACCTGGTTTCACCACAGCCAATGTTGTACACCAGGTTTCACCATAGCCAATGACAAACACCAGATTTCACCATAGCCAATGCCAAACACCAGGTTTCACCATAGCCAATGGCGAACACCAGGTTTCACCATAGCCAATGGCATACACCAGGTTTCACCATAGCCAATGGCGTACACCAGGTTTCACCATAGCCAAAGGCAACCACCAGGTTTCACCACAGCCAATGCCATACACCAGGTTTCACCTTAGCCAATGCCAAACACCAGGTTTCACCACAGACAATGGCATACACCAGGTTTCACCATAGCCAATGGCATACAGTAGGTCTCACCATAACCAATGCCAAACACCAGGTTTCACCATTGCCAATGCCAAACACCAGGTTTCACCATAGCCAATGCCATACACCAGGTTTCACCTTAGCCAATGCCAAACACCAGGTTTCACCATAGCCAATGAAAAAAACACCAGATTTCACCACAGCCAATGTTGTACACCAGATTTCACCATAGCCATTGCCAAACACCACGTTCCACCACAGCCAATGGCGAACACCAGGTTTCACCTTAGCTAATGCCAAACACCTGGTTTCACCTTAGCTAATTCCAAACACCAGGTTTCAACACCAGGTTTTACCATAGCCAATGTTGTGCACAAGGTTTCACCACAGACAATGTCATACACCAGGTTTCACCATAGCCAATGTTGTACACCAGGTTTCACCATAGCCAATGACAAACACCAGATTTCACCATAGCCAATGACAATCACCAGATTTCACCATAGCCAATGCCAAACACCTGGTTTCACCATAGCCAACGTTGTACACCAGGTTTCACCATAGCCAATGACAAACACCAGATTTCACCACAGCCAATGCCAAACACCAGGTTTCACCATAGCCAATGGCATACACCAGGTTTCACCATAGCCAATGGCATACACCAGGTTTCACCATAGCCAAAGGCAACCACCAGGTTTCACCACAGCCAATGCCATACACCAGGTTTCACCTTAGCCAATGCCAAACACCAGGTTTCACCACAGACAATGGCATACACCAGGTTTCACCATAGCCAATGGCATACAGTAGGTCTCACCATAACCAATGCCAAACACCAGGTTTCACAATTGCCAATGCCAAACACCAGGTTTAACCATAGCCAATGCCATACACCAGGTTTCACCATAGCCAATGGCATACAGTAGGTCTCACCATAACCAATGCCATACACCAGGTTTCACCATTGCCAATGCCAAACATCAGGTTTCACCATAGCCAATGCCATACACCAGGTTTCACCTTAGCCAATGCCAAACACCTGGTTTCACCATAGCCAATGCCAAACACCAGGTTTCACCATAGCCAATGAAAAAAACACCAGATTTCACCACAGCCAATGTTGTACACCAGATTTCACCATAGCCAATGCCAAACGCCAGGTTACAACATAGCCAATGGCGAACACCTGGTTTCACCTTAGCTAATTCCAAACACCTGGTTTCACCATAGCCAGTGACAAACGCCAGATTTCACCATAGCCAATGACAAACGCCAGATTTCACCATAGCCAATGTCGTACACCAGGTTTTACCATACCCAATTTTGTACACCACGTTTCACCATAGACAATGCCGTACACCACGTTTCACCATAGCCAATGCCGTACACCACGTTTCACCATAGCCAATGCCAAACACCAGGTTTCACCATAGCCAATGGCGAACACCAGGTTTCACCATAGCCAATGGCATACACCAGGTTTCACCATAGCCAATGGCGTACACCAGGTTTCACCATAGCCAATGCCATACACCAGGTTTCACCTTAGCCAATGCCAAACACCAGGTTTCACCACAGACAATGGCATACACCAGGTTTCACCATAGCCAATGGCATACAGTAGGTCTCACCATAACCAATGCCAAACACCAGGTTTCACCATTGCCAATGCCAAACACCAGGTTTCACCATAGCCAATGCCATACACCAGGTTTCACCTTAGCCAATGCCAAACACCAGGTTTCACCATAGCCAATGAAAAAAACACCAGATTTCACCACAGCCAATGTTGTACACCAGATTTCACCATAGCCATTGCCAAACGCCAGGTTCCACCACAGCCAATGGCGAACACCAGGTTTCACCTTAGCTAATGCCAAACACCAGGTTTCAACACAAGGTTTTACCATAGCCAATGTTGTGCACAAGGTTTCACCACAGACAATGTCATACACCAGGTTTCACCATAGCCAATGTTGTACACCAGGTTTCACCATAGCCAATGACAAACACCAGATTTCACCATAGCCAATGCCAAACACCAGGTTAAACCATAGCCAATGCCAAACACCTGGTTTCACCATAGCCAACGTTGTACACCAGGTTTCACCATAGCCAATGCCAAACACCAGGTTTCACCATAGCCAATGCCAAACACCTGGTTTCACCATAGCCAACGTTGTACACCAGGTTTCACCATAGCCAATGACAAACACCAGATTTCACCACAGCCAATGCCAAACACCAGGTTTCACCATAGCCAATGCCAAACACCTGGTTTCACCATAGCCAACGTTGTACACCAGGTTTCACCACAGCCAATGACAAACACCAGATTTCACCACAGCCAATGCCAAACACCAGGTTTCACCACAGCCAATGGCGTACACCAGGTTTCACCATAGCCAATGGCGTACACCAGGTTTCACCACAGCCAATGGCGTACACCAGGTTTCACCACAGCCAAAGGCAACCACCAGGTTTCACCACAGCCAATGCCATACACCAGGTTTCACCTTAGCCAATGCCAAACACCAGGTTTCACCACAGACAATGGCATACACCAGGTTTCACCATAGCCAATGGCATACAGTAGGTCTCACCATAACCAATGCCAAACACCAGGTTTCACCATTGCCAATGCCAAACACCAGGATTCACCATAGCCAATGCCATACACCAGGTTTCACCATAGCCAATGGCATACAGTAGGTCTCACCATAACCAATGCCATACACCAGGTTTCACCATTGCCAATGCCAAACACCAGGTTTCACCATAGCCAATGCCATACACCAGGGTTCACCTTAGCCAATGCCAAACACCAGGTTTCACCATAGCCAATGCCAAACACCAGGTTTCACCATAGCCAATGCCAAACACCAGGTTTCACCATAGCCAATGAAAAAAACACCAGATTTCACCACAGCCAATGTTGTACACCAGATTTAACCATAGCCAATGCCAAACGCCAGGTTCCACCATAGCCAATGGCGAACACCAGGTTTCACCTTAGCCAATGCCAAACACCTGGTTTCACCTTAGCTAATTCCAAACACCAGGTTTCAAAACCAGGTTTTACCATAGCCAATGTTGTGCACAAGGTTTCACCACAGACAATGTCATACACCAGGTTTCACCATAGCCAATGTTGTATACCAGATTTCACCATAGCCAATGACAAACACCAGATTTCACCATAGCCAATGACAATCACCAGATTTCACCATAGCCAATGCCAAACACCAGATTTCACCATAGCCAATGCCAAACACCAGGTTTCACCATAGCCAACGTTGTACACCAGGTTTCACCATAGCCAATGACAAACACCAGATTTCACCACAGCCAATGCCAAACACCAGGTTTCACCATAGCCAATGGCGAACACCAGGTTTCACCATAGCCAATGGCGAACACCAGGTTTCACCATAGCCAATGCCATACACCAGATTTCACCATAGCCAATGGCGTACACCAGGTTTCACCATACCCAATGGCGTACACCAGGTTTCACCACAGCCGATGGCGTACACCAGGTTTCACCATAGCCAAAGGCAACCACCAGGTTTCACCACAGCCATTGCCATACACCAGGTTTCACCTTAGCCAATGCCAAACACCAGGTTTCACCACAGACAATGGCATACACCAGGTTTCACCATAGCCAATGGCATACAGTAGGTCTTACCATAACCAATGCCAAACACCAGGTTTCACCATTGCCAATGCCAAACACCAGGTTTCACCATAGCCAATGCCATACACCAGGTTTCACCATAGCCAATGGCATACAGTAGGTCTCACCATAACCAATGCCATACACCAGGTTTCACCATTGCCAATGCCATACACCAGGTTTCACCATTGCCAATGCCAAACACCAGGTTTCACCATAGCCAATGCCATACACCAGGTTTCACCTTAGCCAATGCCAAACACCTGGTTTCACCATAGCCAATGCCAAACACCAGGTTTCACCATAGCCAATGAAAAAAACACCAGATTTCACCACAGCCAATGTTGTACACCAGATTTCACCATAGCCAATGCCAAACGCCAGGTTCCACCATAGCCAATGGCGAACACCAGGTTTCACCTTAGCTAATGCCAAACACCTGGTTTCACCTTAGCTAATTCCAAACACCAGGTTTCAACACCAGGTTTTACCATAGCCAATGTTGTGCACAAGGTTTCACCACAGACAATGTCATACACCAGGTTTCACCATAGCCAATGTTGTACACCAGGTTTCTCCATAGCCAATGCCAAACACCAGGTTTCACCATAGCCAATGCCAAACACCTGGTTTCACCATAGCCAACGTTGTACACCAGGTTTCACCATAGCCAATGACAAACACCAGATTTCACCACAGCCAATGCCAAACACCAGGTTTCACCATAGCCAATGCCAAACACCAGGTTTCACCATAGCCAATGGCGTACACCAGGTTTCACCGCAGCCAATGGCGTACACCAGATTTCACCATAGCCAAAGGCAACCACCAGGTTTCACCACAGCCAATGCCATACACCAGGTTTCACCTTAGCCAATGCCAAACACCAGGTTTCACCACAGACAATGGCATACACCAGGTTTCACCATAGCCAATGGCATACAGTAGGTTTCACCATAACCAATGCCAAACACCAGGTTTCACCATTGCCAATGCCAAACACCAGGTTTCACCATAGCCAATGCCATACACCAGGTTTCACCTTAGCCAATGCCAAACACCAGGTTTCACCACAGCCAATGTTGTACACCAGATTTCACCATAGCCAATGCCAAACGCCAGGTTCCACCATAGCCAATGGCGAACACCAGGTTTCACCTTAGCTAATGCCAAACACCTGGTTTCACCTTAGCTAATTCCAAACACCAGGTTTCAACACCAGGTTTTACCATAGCCAATGTTGTGCACAAGGTTTCACCACAGACAATGTCATACACCAGGTTTCACCATAGCCAATGTTGTACACCAGGTTTCACCATAGCCAATGACAAACACCAGATTTCACCATAGCCAATGACAATCACCAGATTTCACCATAGCCAATGCCAAACACCAAGTTTCACCATAGCCAATGCCAAACACCTGGTTTCACCATAGCCAACGTTGTACACCAGGTTTCACCATAGCCAATGACAAACACCAGATTTCACCACAGCCAATGCCAAATACCAGGTTTCACCATAGCCAATGGCATACACCAGGTTTCACCATATCCAATGGCGTACACCAGGTTTCACCATAGCCAATGGCGTACACCAGGTTTCACCATAGCCAATGGCGTACACCAGGTTTCACCATAGCCAATGGCATACAGTAGGTCTCACCATAGCCAATGGCATACAGTAGGTCTCACCATAACCAATGCCATACACCAGGTTTCACCATTGCCAATGCCAAACACCAGGTTTCACCATAGCCAATGCCATACACCAGGTTTCACCTTAGCCAATGCCAAACACCTGGTTTCACCATAGCCAATGCCAAACACCAGGTTTCACCATAGCCAATGAAAAAAACGTCAGATTTCACCATAGCCAATGAAAAAAACACCAGATTTCACCATAGCCAATGCCAAACGCCAGGTTCCACCATAGCCAATGGCGAACACCAGGTTTCACCTTAGCTAATGCCAAACACCTGGTTTCACCTTAGCTAATTCCAAACACCTGGTTTCACCATAGCCAGTGACAAACGCCAGATTTCACCATAGCCAATGACAAACGCCAGATTTCACCATAGCCAATGTCGTACACCAGGTTTTACCATAGCCAATTTGATACACCACGTTTTACCATAGACAATGCCGTACACCACGTTTCACCATAGCCAATGCCGTACACCATGTTTCACCATAGCCAATGCCAAACACCAGGTTTCACCATAGCTTATGCCAAACACTAGGTTTCACCACAGCCAATGGCAAACACCAGGTTTCAACACCAGGTTTTACCATAGCCAATGTTGTGCACAAGGTTTCACCACAGACAATGTCATACACCAGGTTTCACCATAGCCAATGGAGTACAGCTGGTTTCACCATAGTCAATGCCAAACACCTGGTTTCACCATAGCCAATATTGTACACCAGGTTTTACCATCGCCAATGTCGTACACCAGGTTTCACCACAGACAATGCCAAACACCAGGTTTCACCATAGACAATGCCAAACACCAGGTTTCACCATAGACAATGCCGTACACCAAGTTTCAACATAGCCAATGCCAAAAACCTGGGTTCACCATAGCTTATGCTAAACACTAGGTTTCACCACAGCCAATGTCATACACCAGGTTTTACCATTGCCAATGTTGTGCACCAGGTTTCACCATAGCCAATGCCAAACACCAGGTTTCACCACAGACAATGCCGTACACCAGGTTTCACCATAGACAATACCGTACACCAGGTTTCACCATAGCCAATGCCATACACCAGGTTTCACCATAGCCAATGGCGTACACCAGGTTTTACCATAGCCAATGTTGTGCAGCAGGTTTCACCATAGCCAATGCCAAGCATCAGGTTTCACCATTGCCAATGCCAAACACCAGGTTTCCCCACAGACAGTGCTGTACACCAGGTTTCACCATAGCCAATGCCAAACACCAGGTTTCACCATAGCCAATGCCATACACCAGATTTCACCATAGCCAATGCCAAACACCAGGTTTCACCATAGCCAATGTCAAACACCAGGTTTCACCATAGCCAATGCCGTACACCAGATTTCACCATAGCCAATGTTGTACACCAGGTTTCACCACAGACAATGCCAAACACCAGGTTTCACCATAGACAATGCCAAACACCAGGTTTCACCATAGACAATGCCGTACACCAAGTTTCAACATAGCCAATGCCAAACACCAGGTTTCACCATAGCTTATGCCAAACACTAGGTTTCACCACAGCCAATGTCATACACCAGGTTTTACCATTGCCAATGTTGTGCACCAGGTTTCACCATAGCCAATGCCAAACACCAGGTTTCACCATAGCTTATGCTAAACACTAGGTTTCACCACAGCCAATGTCATACACCAGGTTTTACCATTGCCAATGTTGTGCACCAGGTTTCACCATAGCCAATGCCAAACACCAGGTTTCACCATAGCCACTGCCAAACACCAGGTTTCACCACAGACAATGCCGTACACCAGGTTTCACCACAGACAATGCCGTACACCAGGTTTCACCATAGCCAATGCCATACACCAGGTTTCACCATAGCCAATGGCGTACACCAGGTTTTACCATAGCCAATGTTGTGCAGCAGGTTTCACCATAGCCAATGCCAAACACCAGGTTTCACCATTGCCAATGCCAAACACCAGGTTTCCCCACAGACAGTGCTGTACACCAGGTTTCACCATAGCCAATGCCAAACACCAGGTTTCACCACAGCCAATGCCATACATCAGATTTCACCATAGCCAATGCCAAACACCAGGTTTCACCATAGCCAATGTCAAACACCAGGTTTCACCATAGCCAATGCCGTACACCAGATTTCACCATAGCCAATGTTGTACACCAGGTTTCACCACAGCCAATGGCAAACACCAGGTTTCATCTTGGAACACGAATGTGCTAAGGAAATGTGATAGGTCCTTCAGTCTCTCTGCTGAACATGGTTCTGCTTCACCTTCAGGAGACATAAGTGGTAGCAGTGCATTTAGCATAAGTGATACAAGACATGTACTATGGCATACAAGAAATGATTAGTAAACAGAAGGCCTTCAAAATTTCTTCTACAATACCACTTTGCAGACAGCAATGGTATTTTAGCTTGTTTGAGATTCTGTATTAACACAAAATTCCAGCTTAACTTGTGCAACCACAATTTGGGGTTGAGAAACATAATTGCATACAACAGTCACTGTGGAAACAGTTGTTGAAACTGAATTTCCCCCTTTGGTATGGTATGAGAGCACTTTCACAGTAAAAGTTGGATATGGCTTCAGTTAGTTTTGATGCAGAAATGTGGACATTGTATTGCAAAAACAAAAATGGCCTTCATAATAGATTTAAACTGTAGCCTCTCAAATATAATCACCTAGGTTATCAACCATGTAAAATGCTCTTGTTTCTGGAAGGTATTCATTTGGATAACCAAAGTGTGGCTAGTGATCTTGGTTTTTTAATTCTTGTCTAATTGGAACGGCCAGTTGTATGTTTCATGGTCAACTCCTCTGTCAATCCAGGAAAGAGCGGACTCATGTGCTGCGGACCATGATACCAGACACTGGTGTTTTCACTTAAGTCCAGGTCCTGGGCAGACACCCATGCAGATATTTCCTCCAGCCTTTCCTCTACACCACCTGATTTTACTCATTAACCTCGTTTCTGGAGGTGTGCTAATTAGTGAAATCAGGTCGTTTAGAGTGTGGCTGGAGCAAATATCTGTGCACACTGCAGTCCTCAGGACCTGGAAGTGAGTAGGCCTACCACAGTCCAATAGTTAACTTCAGATGAGTGACAGATCAGGTGTCGTTGGTAATGCAGACTGCTATTGCCTGAAAGACCAGAAGGGGTTGCTGTTGCACACTGCGGGACAGTCAGTGGCAGCCCTGGCATAGTCCACATAGACACATCCACAGACTTCCTTAACACAGTGCCCTAAATAGGACGAGCCATCCAGCAGCTTTTAACTATTACTTTACTGGTTGCGTACTCTCACATGTTCACAGCAGCAGTATGAAAGGACTGACTGACTTCAGAAGAAAGCATTTTATAGAAGCTTTTCGTGTTCTCTGGTGGCCTTGATATCCTTAAAATTGCATGTAGCATTTGTGTGTTACCCACATTTTCTTCAAAATCTGAAAATGCTTGAACCTGGATTCTGTGGCGAGCCCTTAACATTTTACCTGAAAAGTAAATGCACTCTTGCTTTACCTTTGGAAGAACTTAAACAGTCTGAATCCATAACATTACAGTTTTATGAGTCACATGACTGGAGATTTGAGAGCGAAGGCGATTAGTATGTTTTTTGCCATTGTCTGCTGACAGTTGTTTGCTCCCTTGTTAATCAATTTAATGGGGCTACATTCCCAATGGTGGTATCTGATTTCTAACATCAACTTAAAAAGGTTTTTTTAATTGAATATTATGATACTAAACATAAAATGAAATTCAAGTCATTCCCCTTGACCTTATTGTTCCAGAAGCAGACATCTGAAGAGGCTGGGGAAATGCCCAAAGCCCCCGCTACTGAAGCCAGAGCAGAGACTGAGACTGGGGCCGCTACTGAAGCCAGAGCAGAGACTGAGACTGAGGCCGCTACTGAAGCCAGAGCAGAGACTGAGACTGAGGCCGCTACTGAAGCCAGAGCAGAGACTGAGACTGACACCACAGTGGAGGGTGAGGAGGCAGAGAAACCCACAGAGATCGACGACAACGATCCAGTGGCTTCACTTACCGCCAATGGAGAGGAAGAAAAACCAGACCTTGCTCCCGATGGGGAGGAGGAGAAGAATGAAGAAAAAAACCATAACCCTACCACTGTGCCAGACAAAAACGATAAGGGCAACGAAGAAAAAACTGGCAATCTCTCCCCAGTGCCAGATGGAAAGCAGGAGAACGATGGAAAAAATGAAAACCCTTCTTCCATGTTGAATGGAGAGGAAGAGAAGAAAGAAAATCAGAAAAATGACCCTACCACTGCTACAGATACAAATGGGGATGAAAATAGAACAGAGAAGGAAAAAAAAGACGAAATACCAGAGGACAGGGAGGGAAAGACTGAGGGCCAGTCTGGTGAAGGAAAAGAGAGTGATGAAGGTGAAGAAAAAAGCAAACCAGCAGAGGGCACCCTTACAGATCTGGGTGAAGGAGGACAGGAGGGTCTTAAAAACAAGACAACCGTGGAGGAGAAAGCTGGGACCTCCACAGATACCAAGCAGTCTGCAAAGGACAAGTCCTCAAATGAAGCCCAGAAAGTAACAGAAAACAAAGAAGAAGAAAGAGAGAGTAAAGAACAAGATGAATGGTCAGGCAAGGAAGATCAAGCTGCAAAAGGGGAAGAAAAATAAGAGAAAGATGCAATGAATTAAGCAAAATATAAGACAGAGGATATTATAGAGAGAGACAGTAGTGTAGACACAGTACCTGCATTTCAGTCTCATGGGGGAATATACCAAAAACACAGAAGACAAACCATTTCAAAGCCACACTGAAACGATAGCATATGTCCATAGAGTTATATTTTTACTGTCACAGACAAAATGTACACAACATAAATATATTCAGACAAAATATGCTATGAGATGCACATGTAGTGTTTATATAATTAGATAATAAATTCAATCCTTTGCTTTAAATGGATAAAGAAAATTAATGTTGAATGTTCATTTTAGAAATGGAAAGAAATGTGATTTTAGGTGAAAGCTACTTTTAGAGGGCTTCAGTGCTGCAGGTTTATGGCCCATCCCTAGTCTATAGCTGTAATAGTTTGTGGCAGACTACAGTTGGTCTCCTTATTTCACTAACTGACTACACCACTCTGTCAAAGCACTTGTGTAGAAATTGAGCAAGACCTGCCAACACTAATGCCATACAGGTCTGTGATTAGCAAAAGCTGTACATCTCCAATTTGCCTGTATTTCATGATTATTTGAAAACATTATGAAAATTATGAAAACTATTAAAGGGACGCAAAGACAAAATGATTTTATTTCTTGACAAAACTGAACAATTTTAAATTATTCCTACAAATTTACAAACCGCCAAATTAAACAACATACCATTTTTCTGGATTTGTACGACAGAGTACATGGAAAAGCACTGCTTGTTTTGGGGAACCCGACAGACACTTTATGTTGGGGGAATGTGCTGCAGTATTCATATACAAATTTAGGTTTTTCCACATATAACAGTCACCAAATTAGACTTACATCTCACCCAAAAAACTAGTTTTAGAAATGTAGAGGTTGTGTCATAACATGTGCTATATTGTCTATAGGACAAATCCACAGTTTGCTGGATGTATTCCACACGTTTATTAATGCATGCAGTGAAGAATAATGTTCTAATGTATTCTATGTACCACCCAGTTATTTAAGACACCACTGCATAACGACAGATGAGGCGGCTTCTTCTGACTGCACAAGACAACCAAGGTATCGTGACAACAGAGTCTAGCTAGCAAAAAGCCTTTCAAACTGTCCATCGAGGAAATGACTCAAATAGCACTCTCCTGTTAAACAGGAGAAATCTTCTATTTCAGAATAAGGACACTCAATCACTGGCATTTTGAGCTCCAGTACTAACACCAGAGGCAATGTGAAGAATTTATTTTTTCTGTTAACAAGTAAGCTATCTAGCTTGCTTCCTACAACTGAGATGGTGGGGCTAATTATGTAGCCTGCTGCCACAGAATTAGTCAGGACAAATAAACATGCCAAAACGTTGTTAACACAGGAAGGACACACCGAAACACAAACGGTGGTAACACAGGGAGGACTCACCACTTCCAAGCATTTCCTATGACTTTACTTCGGAGTTCCTCCTCTCTTAAATTGTTTCTACTGTGTTAGTATGTTGTGACTGTGAGAATCAGAGTACATTTTGATGCCTTTATTATTGATCAGAAAATGGATGTCGAATTATCAAAAACTAAATTACCACTATATTGGAAGAAATTCACCATAATGGTTTCCACTAAATCAGAGATTAACACGAAAAACCAGCAAAAGGGGGAAAGAAAAGAACAGCTTATCTGCTTCTGTCACAATTTTTTTTTTTTTTTTTTTTTTTTTACATACAAAAAATTTCTATTACTCTGGTTTTCTTTAAACAACTGAAAATCCTCACATTTTGGGGTTATCTTTCAATGAAAATAAATCTCCCATACTGAGGCAATTTGTTGATGAATTTAAATTCACAAAAAACCCACACAAGTCTGTCTGAAGAGCTTCAAGCTGGGACTGCGAAACACCACATTACATAGAGCATAGCTCTTCACCTTCTAGCACAATTCCCAACTGCAACTGAACACTAGCGTACATATGTACTGTGTGGCTTTAACCACAGGTGGCCCAAATCAGACAGGAGCAGCCCATTAACCAATTAATCAAGGCCGCTGCACCCACCACCCTCAGCATGAAGACCACATATGGACTACCAGAAATATGTCATAGCCACTGGCACCCACAATATCACATATAAACTGATCAGCTACTAGCTACCTGATTCATAAATTCTGACTGAATGCAACTCACTTCATTCAACTCTGTCATTCATCTGTACTTCTCAGGCTAATGTCCTTGGATGTAGAGAGGATCTTTTCTCAGGTGGAATGATAGTATTTGTTTTATGCATTGGGTTTGACCCAAAGTGCTATTAGCAGTTTTCTCAAATACATTATATACTCAGACTATTTCATTATACCACAGAACAAGACAAGGGTGCACATTGTTGCCATTGCTACTTGCATTGGTTATTGGACTCTTTGCTTGTACTCTACAATGCAGTCATCAATCATAAGTTGGTGCTGAAGTGGACTACGGAACAAAGGGTGCTCTTTTATATGGGTGATGTATATGCCCTATACCAGTGGCTCTTACCCCTGGTCCTGGAGAGTTTTAGTTGCTACTTGGCACTTATTGACCAATAAAAAAAAATAACTGATTACACAGCAATATGACCTCGCCTGGTTGCTTGGGGATGACCTTCCTATGGAATTCCAGGTGAAAGCCAAAATCAGCATTCACTACATCTCTCCAGGACCTGGAGTGAGGAACACTTATCAATTTCAAACTCAGTTAACCTATTTCCCAGCAGCCCTTTGGGATGCATTTAATATGTTCTAAATGTAAAATATATCAAAATAAGATTTAACTGCTCTGATCAGTGGACTTATGTCCTACGTTTCAACACAGCCCAGGGCT
This sequence comes from Albula glossodonta, assembly GCA_019788955.1. Lineage (NCBI taxonomy): Eukaryota > Metazoa > Chordata > Actinopteri > Albuliformes > Albulidae > Albula > Albula glossodonta. Next base: position 649,168 of record JAFBMS010000171.1, on the reverse strand, counting down.
CAACACTTACTTTTAAAAGTGAGTGCCATGCTTGGCAACCAGGCATTAGCTTTTGGTTGATGATGGGATTGCAGGCGTCGAGCGGCCAACCGGCGGGGCGTCGAGAAGAAGTTGAAATCAGTGAACTTTGACCCGGCCGCTTGAAAACGTCACCAAGCAGCAACCAATCGAATGTCATAACATCGCATTTTTCACTTCGCGGGTGCAGTAAAATGCATGAAATAAAACGAGGAGGAACTTATCGTAGTTGTTAAGATTTACGACCCAGCTCTGCCGTTATACAGCTATAGTGACAGAAGAAACATTACCTTTAAAAATGTGGCAGAAATCATCGGCGTTTCTGGTTTACAAATATAAATACGTGTAAACAGATCTCCAGAAAGATTAGCATATGTGGTACATTGATATCGCCTTATGTACAATGACAAGGTTTTCAACGGATGTTTGACCTATCTGGTGTAGCTCGGCTATTGTTTCCCCCCAACATCATATAGCTAACTTTTAATTAGCCCACAACATTAATCAGAAAACCAATGAATAAAATCTGCCAAAAATAAGATCGCATCTCATACGAAGGATGCCTGGGAGAATTAATCCGAATGAAACAGAGCTGGCGCTTATTAACGTTCCATCTATTAACGTGATCACAAGAAAAACACTTTAAAGTACTTGTTGTCGCTAACTAAAACAGTGATATTACCAAAGAATGTATATAAAATATATCGACAGTGTGCTATTTACTTGTTTCTGGTTATCCGTGGTACTGAATAAAAAAATGACTACTCCTGAGTGACAACTGTACTAGACACGCCCACAAGCGTCGGGCAGTGGCAGGCAGCAGCGGCGCCAAGCGTCTTCGACGCTGCCTGTGTGTCTTCACCGTAACACTGCTGAACTGCAATCCTTGATTGCAGGTGTAACCAACCAGCAGTGTTAGTTTCAGATGATACCAATTTAATATTATCAGAGCTATACCATTCAAGAACCTCCAGTACAAGGTTCTTCACAGCTCCACCAGTAAACTGGTATCAGGTGTTTGTCGTGTCACTGCAATACAATATACCTACTTTAAAGAGGTTATTGCCACAAAGCACATTGCAGACCTCTCACACACTCATATACCAGGTATATGCTGACCTTGCTTTGCGACCCTACATTACACATTTGAGCTGAGCAGAGGATGGCGGTGCAAGACTAAGTATACTCAGTAATTTAAAAAAAAAAAAAAAAAAATCATAATCATATCCTTATTTTACAACGCTGTGGTTTGCAAGATTGTTTGTCTTGTAGGCGAAATTACAACAGACAACATACCTTGTGCAAGCCTGATAAGATCTGTAGCTTGACAGTCGCGTCAAATTAGAGCCATTCTTGATTTGAAGGTCCAGTAGAGGAGGTAGCATTGTAAAGGGCTCTTCGTCTTTGTGAACGCAGTAAACAGTGTTGAAAAGCTTGACCAGGATAGTCACCATTTGCAGGTTTAGCTTGTGTATATCGGTGTCCATGGGCCCTTGAGAGAGTGTGCCTGTTCGGGCGCCCTCCTCTTCTGAAGCGTCGAATTCCAACGTTTATCAAAACCCCCCACTTCTATAAGATGTGTTTCCTTGGACGAGTGAACTTGTTTTATCGCTAATGGAGGTTTCCGTTAAACATGTTTAACAAAACAACTTCCAATCGCTTGCCGGTATATTTCGCCCAAGCTTTGACTAAGTTTCGACTTTTCTTTTGTTCCGATTCGGCTGTGTCAATATCAGTAATTCTTCTGTCGTCGTGTGGATAATTTTGGGATGTTTGACGGGTTATCGCATGACTTTTAATTCCACAGTCAAATAATTTAGTTTGTTTCGCCATTGCTACAACGTTGGCCTGGGTTACGACAGGCTGCCAGCGCGCCAAGCTCCCTTACAAATGGGTGCCTAATCGACCACGCGAGTGGAGTACAAGCCAATCAGAATGCGTGATGCAATGCTGGCGAGATTCGCTCGTGCTTTAACGAGATAATAAAATAACATATTAATATTGATTTGAAACAAGATTTAGTATAGTCATACGCGTTTTTAAGGTTGTATTTATTATTGCCTGTGTAAAAACTTACTGAAAAAATTGGTTGCCAAGGGTGGCAAACAGCTACCACGAAATGGTTTCCGAGGGCAACTGGTCAACCGTTTATGTCGAGACTTGCAGGCCAAGCGGAAACATAATATCGTAGTCAGTTAGTCCAATCATAAATGAGAACTTGGCGAAGGTAAGTGCATTGCCACACAGATAGCTAGACAGCTAGCCGAATAGTTAGCTGAATAGCTGGGTGAACCGGTAGTTCATAACTAGCTTATAGGTAGTTGACCGGCAATGTATACTGCTAACTGGTTAGCTTGCTAGGGTTTGATTTAGAACTACAAGTGGAAAATTGACACACCCTCCAGGTCAAAGACCGGCTCATTGGTTAGCCAGACAGCAGCAGATACGCGAATTCGCCAGGTTGAACTTCACCAAAGTTGAACTGAAGGCGAAATATTCGCGTGCAGCAGAAGTCCATTCAAGTCAATGATAGGGGGCGGAAAATTTCAACGCTTCCGGTAGCAGAATTCTGCCTGAAGAATTTCGCCAAGTGTGACCGACCCATTATTGTTTGAAATAAATACATAAATTCTGATTTCACCTGAAGTTTGTATACGTGTTGAATAAAATAAAAAATCATTCTTCTTTCACAGTCACATTGTTGAAATGAGACTGGTATACAGGCAGTGCCCTCAGCCTTTCGTTCACTGCACATATAGCCTGTTTTCAGCTAGCTTCATGTTTACCCGCAAAGAACACTCAGATACACCACTTTAATGTTTCTCAGATGGGCCTCTATTGCCCAGCCCTTCATGAGTGATTGTCGGGTATGTCTGGGCGAGGTGATAGGCTATCTGACAGATGGAAAATGTGGCTTCTGTCTCTCCTGACACACAAGTACCACCACAAAGCACTGAGTCCACTACTCGTGACAGTGAGTATACACATGAATAGAATGTGCATGGGTGCACAGCTCTTAAACAAACATTCTGAGTGTCAATGCTAATTACATCTTTATTATATCCACTCAAAGTGATAAAAGCTATTTTGGGTTACAGATCTGAATACTTTGAACAATGTTCTTTTCTTGGTGACAAGTGAAAATCATTTATAGCTGTACCTTAATTTGTTACCTGTTTTCTCAAATAGGAAATCGTTCTAATTGGACAAAATGAACTACTCTCTGCTTTTCCCATCATGGCACATCAGCTCCTGAGCACATTCAGTACATATTACAGAAACCTGAACATCAGTGTCATGTGACACCTGCCTGCTCCCCTGCTCCTGATGGAAATGTGACCCTGCTTTTTATTCCTCTCTATTCCACCATATCTTCACCCCAGTTTGAGAGGCGTAACTGCTGTAGGCTTCTCATGAGTCCCCCATAAAAATAGGAATTAGCTGCTGCTTTCCTTTTTTCCTTTCTGTCATGTCACTCAGTTGATAGCAACAGGGGCCAGCTTTTTGCAGTGATGAGATTACCACTAACATAAAAATATTGGTCTGCTTACATAATCACACATTTGAAATCACTTCACAGCACACATCTACAATGTTTATGTCATAATGCAACTATGTCATGTTTACAGAAAAAGCACATAATACAATTATGTCATGTGTACAGAAAAAGCACATAATACAATTATATCATGTGTACAGAAAAAGCACATAATACAATTATATCATGTGTACAGAAAAAGCACATAATGTAACTATGTCATGTGTACAGAAAAAGCACATAATACAACTATGCACATCATGACAGCACAAAAGGATGTGGAGAAGGGACATTAGCTTTATTAGTTGTGAACTAGTCTGGGACTGATGTGTGACTGTACAATGAAGATCAGCTTTGTGAAGTGTTTTTCAGTGTCAATCTGAGAGTCTTGTGTTGATATTTATGATACATTACTGCAATCTAAGGTTGGACAGAAATTGCTAGATATTTTTAACTAAGTTTGATTTACTCAGTTTGAGATAGCAGTTGTATTCTCAGAAATGATCAAGTCTGCCAATAAAGTGTTTACCTGAAACAAATGCTGGCAGATGCTCTACAAGGACTCTCAACATGTTTTACTCCGGAGGGCTGCAGAAAGAGGAACTGTTCTATTTTGAAGAACGTGACTCTGTTTGTAATTTAAATGCAATACGACAGACACAAAAGTCATCGTCATATTGCTGGCAGGGAAAGTGACATGAAAAAAGTAAGTTTGAGGTTGAAACTGTTGGGATTAGATATTTCCAAAAATTGATCAACCCATTTCCCAGGATTTTGGCATTCAGATAAGCTGATAAAGAAGATTAAAACTGTAATTTCTGCTGTATCATTTCAAAAGAATGCAGCTGAAAATCCAGACTGATGCTCAGACATGCAGCAGTTTCACTCTGTGCATCTCCTCTCAGAACCACTCTGAACATTCATTATTAGATCAAAATTTTTGAAGCGACAGAGATCAGAAATCCAAATGTGTTTTTGTCTGTGTTAAAAGTGTCCATTTACATTTTTCATATTTAATAAAAACAGACACAACACAATAAAATAGAACAGAACATGGTAATTTGTTCCTAAAAACTGGATAATTATTGCCATTTGAAATGTCCCACCAAAACTGAATCATGACAATAATCGAATTATTCAAGGGTATTTGTTTTGGTGTCCCGCATCGGCCTGATGGTCTGAGCCAATGTGCGGAGGGGCTCGCGCTGTTTGCCATCAGGTTTTGGGAATGGGCTGAATGTTCTGCACTTTGGACAGGGTGACGGGGACCTTCCTCTCGCCCGGTGTGGGGGCCCGCGTCACAGGGAGGACGGCGGCCTGAATCTCCGCCAGCTTCTCCCTGAACCTGTGCTGGAGGTAGCGGTCCTCCTGGGAGCTGCTGTGGGTGAAAGCAGACAGCAGGAGGCCCAGCGTGGCCAGACTTCCCCCTACACAGAACATCACGCTGCCCACCAGCTTACACTGCTCCAGGGCCTGGTTGAAGCCTGCGGCCCGGCTGTCCACAAACACAAGCTCCTCCTCCCCGAAGGTTACGATCTTAGCCGGAGAAGCATAGCCCACGGTCAGCACGGTCAGACCGACGATTAGCATCAGGGTCCCAAACGCCAGACACACCTGTAGGTAGAGATACAGAGATCAGGACCCAAATGCCAGACACACCTGTAGGTAGAGATACAGAGATCAGGACCCGAGTGCCAGACACACCTGTAGGTAGAGATACACAGATCAGGACCTGAGTGCCAGACACACCTGTAGGTAGAGATACAGAGATCAGGACCCGAATGCCAGACACACCTGTAGGTAAAGATACAGAGATTAGGACCCGAGTGCCAGACACACCTGTAGGTGGAGATACAGAGATCAGGACTGAATGCCGGACACACCTGTAGGTGGAGATACAGAGATCAGGACCTGAGTGCCAGACACACCTGTAGGTAGAGATACAGAGATTAGGATCTGAATGCCAGACACACCTGCAGATGGAGATACAGAGATCAGGACTGAATGCCAGATACACCTGTAGGTAGAGATATAGAGATCAGGACCCAACTGCCAGACACACCTGTAGGTGGAGATACAGAGACCAGGACTGAATGCCAGACACACCTGTAGGTGGAGATACAGAGATCAGGACTGAATGCCAGACACACCTGTAGGTGGAGATACAGAGATCAGGATCTGAATGCCAGACACACCTGTAGGTGGAGATACAGAGATCAGGACCCAAATGCCAGACACACCTGTAGGTGGAGATACAGAGATCAGAACTGAATGCCAGACACACCTGTAGGTGGAGACACAGAGATCAGGACTGAATGCCAGACACACCTGTAGGTGGAGATACAGAGATCAGGATCTGAATGCCAGACACACCTGTAGGTGGAGATACAGAGATCAGGACTGAATGCCAGACACACCTGTAGGTGGAGATACAGAGATCAGGACTGAATGCCAGACACACCTGCAGGTGGAGATACAGAAATCAGGATCTGAATGCCAGACACACCTGTAGGTGGAGATACAGAGATCAGGATCTGAATGCCAGACACACCTGCAGATGGAGATACAGAGATCAGGACTGAATGCCAGACACACCTGTAGGTGGAGATGCTCTTCTTTATCTACATAATTCAATTTAACATGGCAAACAATACCGATATATATCGGTATTGTATATATAGTCCTGTCTTATATCGATATAAGACAGTACTATTTCATGGAAGGGACAAAATTAGTATACGTGCAATTTGAGACAAGACTTGGGAGTAATACATGACCAAAAATGATCAGGATCTAGGCATTCTGCTGATGTGATGAAAAAGGCCAATGGGACACTTTATGGTTCATATCATATGATAAAAAAGTAAGAATGTGAACTAAATCAGATATTACAATGAAAATGAAAAGCTATGGGTCGCTTAAATCATTTAATCTATTCAGATTTAGCAATAGGATTGATCAGATTTTGACATCCTGAAAGGGTTCAACAGGACTAACTTCTTTAGGTTGAGTTCTGCCAGAAGAACAAAGGAACAAAGACAAAAATTAGTTCAGAGTAAATTCAGTAGTGTTATCAGGAAAAACACAAAAAGTTGTCAATGCTTGGAAAAAGTTTCTGGGTGAAGTATTAGAGGCAGAGGTGCTTGGAGTGTTGAGCTCCATCCGTGATGAAGTACTAGGTACTCCATAGATTGTATGTAGATGGCAAGCCTAGCTGGACCAAATGGACAATAAAAGTGGATAAAAACAGCACGCACTGATATGGACCAAGCCGCTGCAAAGCCTGGGTTCCCCTTACCTTCCAGAGAACAGAGCTCCTCCTGCTGAGCGACCTCTGGGTCTGAAAGTCTTCGTCCTGCTCCCAGATGGAGGCTGTGCACTCCTCGTAGAAGTGGTGCAGGTAAGATCGCACCCCATAATGCCGCTGATCACTGTTGTGGACATGCTCACTATGCTCCGACCCACAGAGTTCTGAGCAAGATGTCATCCTTCACATTTTCTGAAAATACATACAGTACACAATATTATAGTGATGGGGAAAAGAAGGTCAGATTTATTTGACTCAACAGTTACACAATTATTTTCTGCTTTGCCTTTTACAAATGTATGCTGTACAATTCAAACGACACTAGCTCAGAATGTCCGGGTATCATTATATATCCAGCACTACAATCATTCATGTAAAGTGCATTATTATTGGACATGTACAGACCTGCAGTGTTATTTTACTTATACAGTTGGCCCACCGTGTCCGCAGGTTCAACCAACTGCAATCAAAAATATTTGAAAAAAAAAAAAAAAAATTCCACAAAGTTCCAAAAAGCAAAACTTGAATTTGACTTTTTTTGTCATCATTCCCTAAACTATATAGTATAACAACTATATCCACAGCATTTACATTGCATTAGGTTAAAGAATAGGGAAGGATGTGCATAGGTTATATGCAAATACTGTGCCATTTTATATAAGGGACTTGAGCATCCGCGGAGCTTGCTAATCATCTGACATACTCTTTGTTCAAGTCAACTGATAGTTAATATTTAATATTAATGTCAGTTAATATTGTATCTTGAGGATTGTGTCTTTTGAAAATTGAATGATATCTGAGTGAATGAGAGTTTCTTCAATTAACACAGAAAAATGGGGGTTCACGGTGTAGCAATGCCATTGCACAGCTTTTAGGTAGAATAAGGGATATGACTAAAGTTCTTCCTCTCCAGAATAGTTGCTATCCAGCCACTTTGAAAGCTTTGCTGACGCTGAGGTTAAAACCAGGTCTGGAGTCATACTTATGACACTCATACACCTGCACTGGTAACAGTGGTACACATTGTGCACATGTAATCAACCTTCACCCTTCCAGAAGAAGTGACTCAAGAAGAAATGATCAATCTACATTTTCTTCTCAAAGTTTTGCCAGCTACGTTTTATGATTATTGAAATAGCCAAACAAAGACAACAAAGAAAACAACTGGCGTAACAATGAGACAGATATTAGGCTTTTTGTTGCTTCAGTCTGATGTAACTGTTTAAAGCACATCTAAAATACACCTTTCTGCATATTCCATCACATTTACTCAGCTCTGACTGGCTCTAGGCTCACTCCATGTAATCCAAACAGTGTATTTACATAGGGTCCACTGTTTTGACTCCTGGACAATTACTTCTCCCAGTTTCAAAGATATTTACCTTCTTGCTTATAATAAATATATAAATAAATAATGCATTCTAATTTGAGGTCGTAAGACTGGTTGATACATCCATGAAAGGCTAAAATTGTCAAATTCCACTTCAAATATATGAGGCTTTCTGTAAGAGAGGCCTTTTGTCTTGCCAACCACAGCTGAATCCCATCATTGCTTTCAGTCAACCAGAGAAGTTTTGATGCAACTGGAAGGTTTCACATCATCCCCATTTCCTAACAGAAATGAACAAAACAGGATGTGACACAAAATTGAGCTGTGAAATTACTGTGTCAAAGAAACATGTCAAAGAGTTCAGAGGTTCTGAGCATATGAAACGAGCAGCAGCCTGCTTCCTGTCAAGGATGGTCATTTTTTTGTTGCTAAATATGTACTTGCTGTTTGCAGTTGACTGGAAAGCCGCTCAGCTATCTGACTGTCAGAAATAATCAACACTTTTCATGCTGGATTTTCATGCAGAGCTTTTGGATCAAGTATTTTGTGTCCACATTATGAATTCATACATCGGTCTGCTTTAAAAACATGAATGTTACATGAGTTCCGACTACAGGCTTGTCTGTTTCATAGACAAAGTTCTGCTTTTTTATGCTGCAGGCCATTCTTTTCCCTATAACAGTTTCAATATAAAACCCATTTCAGAGTGCCTTCCGATGACTTTCTCTAAAACTGCAAGTAAATTTTCAAATTATTTATAACAATTCAAATAACAGTTCATTGTTAATAAAAATATAAATGTTCCGGTACAAATTTCATCATTTTAACAATACTCTTGTGGAAAACAGATTAGTTGCTTCCTTCTTTAGTTCTGAAACATAACAAAATATCATATCTTTAGTAAACATAAGCAGTGTCATCGCACATCCATGTTCTATATATTAGCTACACAACACAAAGCGTCATGCAAATGTGCTTAAGTTTTCAAAATAAGGGCTTACTGAAATTTGACGACAGTACCCCAACCCGCTCCACACTGAGCTGGTGACTGATGCAGGCCTCTCATAGTACCCTAACCTGGGGTCGATGAATTTATTTCACCACAAAGTATAGGTATATTTTTTTATCTGTATGTTTCAGCATTGTGACTAAAATGTGCATACTTATAGCATATGCACAAATAAGGTAACCTGAAACTCGCAATACGTGGTACGCTTAAATAATGTCCAGGACAGTGGGTGTATTCTTTTTCTTGACAGAAATCCTTAGAATGAAGGTACACTCATCGTTCTCCTGGTCCATGCCATGTACTGGCGTCATCAATTACGTACATGCTATATTAGGAGATTCAGTACCATGGACATCACTCAGCTTTGCAACTGATCCGTGTAAGGGTAATAAAGTTTAAAATAACTGCACAGTATGTAGAGTTACAGAGTTTATTTTATTACGTCGTCTCCTTCATTATATGTTATATATTCGCCATATTTGTGAAAACGATTCAAAGAATCAATTCTTATAGCTCTTGCACTTTGCAATTGCAGTATACTTTGAAAAAAGTAACACCGAATTTGTGTTCTGTTCGAATACATGTAACTCAGTTATTGTAAATAGACACTAGAATCCGACCTTTACCATAACAGAAACTTATACAAGACATCAAACACAACGCATCCATAGAATTAATACAAATCGTTCTCAGTAGCATGCACCGTATCTTGCAATCTATTTACAACACTACTATGTAGTTCAGACACTTCATGCTAGGTAATAAATACATTTCCTCGTCCGTAAATTACAATACTGATTTTAGTGAGCGTGTCCAACAGCGCCTAGCCAAATCAAAGGTCACACAGATTAAAACCCCCGCGGGTCAAATCGTATCATTAGTGAAATCATACATTTGTAAAGCCAATATACGGGAAGCAACGGCAACGATAATCTTCCGAAAATGATAAAACATCTTCGCTATGTCTGTAAAGCCTTATTCCGAATCTTTTAGAGAATAATACCTGTCATAGCCTGGAGAGTGATGACTTGCTGCTGTTCCGTCGCTTAAGTCCCATCACTCTGCGTTTTCCCCTCAAATGCAATCTATGAGTCAGACATTTACATCGGCCAGTGCGCAAGCGCAAACTCCATAACTCATAGGACCTAAAATTGTCCTGGACGTGTCTCTGCGTAGCTGATGAGACACATGGTACAGTTCACGTTTTCATGGTAACATTGATTTCTGTGAATTAACGTCAATGTACGAGAGAATAAGCAATGCGTGAAACAAAATATCAAGCGTTATCACCTATTTAAATCCAACAACGTAAATGATAGCTTTCTTCTTTGGCTAGTGAAGTTAAATAGACGCTTCATTTTTGTAGGATCTTAAAATGTACAAATAAGCACAATTATTTTTTTTCCCCAATTCTGTATGACATTGAATATTTGGAAATTGGATATGACAATTTTGTTCAACACTGCAAGAAGTAGATAAAAATGAATTTAGTTTTGCCTGCCTTCTGGAAATGTAAAATGCAATCACATTCAATTTAAAAGCTAAATGGTCCATTAAATAAGATGGAAATGGATCTTTGGTTTATGAGGCCTAATACAGCAACACAAAGTGATGTTACAATGACACGAAAATAAAACAGATGTGGTTTGATGGATCCATAAATGTCCACGCATCAGGCTCTTATACAGAAGAGATCAAGAGCAATGGAACCATAATTAAGCTTACTTGAACCATTTGCTTCAGTATTATGATTTTTTTTTTCAAATTGTAATAGAAGTATGTTTGTACAGCTTGATCCAAACAGTGCATTAGTTTCATTATGTTCTATTAAAACTCAGTAATTATTTAATTTAATGAAAGCTCAATTTGTAATGAGTTTACTCTGCCATCGGACCACCTTTTAAATAACAATTTTAATCTGTTGAAAGCTGCTCTGCGAAGGAACACATTAAACAGGCAGCTACTTCTGTCAGACTCTTCATTGGGAAACCCCAGGCATATTACTATGTTGTACCTACAATGCACAGTGCAATCAATAATCAGTTATTAGATATTTACTTTAGGTAAACAGGTACAATCTGTGAAAGTGTTGTGAGGATAACATTTCTGTTTGCAATTTTTTGCATTAATTTCTTTTTTTTGCATTTATTTTTAATTTTGAGCTGAATACAGAGACATGTGAGTAAATAATACCAACTTTTGTTTGCAAATGTTTGTTGCACTGTATGTGTTTAAAATGAACAGTTTTAAAATTTGATGAGTAAAAATCTCATATATTTAGCTCACTGTAAGCTGGTATAGTGGGGCCAATGTCATGCATTTAGCTGACTGCTCCCCGGTGTAGTGGGACTGGGACATACCAATGTGTGATATTATGGGGGAGGTCCTCCCTGCCATCTGTACTTGGGTTGCTCAATAAAGATCTTCTTGTCTCTTGTAAAGTCTCAAGAGCCTTGAGGACTTCATACTGTTTAAAGGAATAACATCAGATTCTTGAATTAACTGCTTCTTCATTGCTTTCATAAGCAACATGCTTTCAAAGAGTGTAACTGCAAATTTCCCCTCTGAAAAATAATTATTCTATTCTACCCTTTAATCATAATCAATATGGTATTGAACAATCCAAGTCCAAATACAAGATCCAAGTTAAAATATTGACATGCAAGTATGCAGTATAAAGTATGTGTATTGTGGCTTGTGAAGCCAAATTTTTTCCTCCTAAAAAGGTTTCCATGGCATGTGTTTTTCCATGTATGACAAATGTGATGTAACTATCCTGTTAATTAAATAACTGAGGAAATGAGGGGACTTTACTTTTCAAAGCGGTAGTAAAGTGCAACATCACTACTCTGCTTCTGCTTTGAGTATTGTTCTTTGAGAAAAATCTGGCAGCAAGTTTGTCTGGAGTTGCCTTTGAATATTGTACACTATGTGCAGGCCATCTATAATGTAAATGCACATATTTACCCTGATATGAAATACATGAATATTGTATTGTATCTTGTACATTCAGTAAAATATATATGTTAATATACACATAATGCTGAATGACTTCTCAAAGTGGAATTGTCATGAATTGTATAACTGAAAACACAAAGTTATATAATGTAATTTAATGTATGCATCTTTAGTCATTGTCTAAGATGATTTAAATAATTGGAAGATATTTAAAACGATTTTGTGGCCTACATTAATTCCGAGAAAAGTTGGTAATTAATGTTCAGTCATCTTTGGGTTAAGTCATTATCTTCCCTCTATGGACATCTACTTCAGCACCACAGTCATAATGTGACAGTGCCATTAAATGAACCTAACAAAAGTAGTCACGAAAACAATGTCTGAAAAATGCATTGATGCAAAAGGAACAATAGATACAGATTGTGTCCTATGGTGTGAGGGTTAGGGTACTGTGAGAGGCCTGTATCAGTCACCAGCTCAATGTGGAGAGAGTTAGGGTTAGGGTACTGTGAGAGGCCTGTATCAGTCACCAGCTCAGTGTGGAAAGGGTTAGGGTACTGTGACAGGCCTGTATCAGTCACCAGCTCAATGTGGAGAGGGTTAGGGCACTGTGACAGGCCTGTATCATCACCAGCTCAATGTGGAGAGGGTTAGGGTACTGTGACAGGCCTGTATCAGTCACCAGCTCAATGTGGAGAGGGTTAGGGCACTGTGACAGGCCTGTATCATCACCAGCTCAATGTGGAGAGAGTTAGGGTTAGGGTACTGTGAGAGGCCTGTATCAGTCACCAGCTCAGTGTGGAGAGGGTTAGGGTACTGTGACAGGCCTGTATCATCACCAGCTCAATGTGGAGAGGGTTAGGGTACTGTGACAGGCCTGTATCAGTCACCAGCTCAATGTGGAGAGGGTTAGGGTACTGTGACAGGCCTGTATCAGTCACCAGCTCAATGTGGAGAGGGTTAGGGTACTGTGACAGGCCTGTATCAGTCACCAGCTCAGTGTGGAGAGGGTTAGGGCACTGTGACAGGCCTGTATCATCACCAGCTCAATGTGGAGAGGGTTAGGGTACTGTGACAGGCCTGTATCAGTCACCAGCTCAGAGTGGAGAGGGTTAGGGCACTGTGACAGGCCTGTATCATCACCAGCTCAATGTGGAGAGGGTTAGGGTACTGTGACAGGCCTGTATCAGTCACCAGCTCAATGTGGAGAGGGTTAGGGTACTGTGACAGGCCTGTATCAGTCACCAGCTCAATGTGGAGAGGGTTAGGGTACTGTGACAGGCCTGTATCAGTCACCAGCTCAGTGTGGAGAGGGTTAGGGCACTGTGACAGGCCTGTATCATCACCAGCTCAATGTGGAGAGGGTTAGGGTACTGTGACAGGCCTGTATCAGTCACCAGCTCAATGTGGAGAGGGTTAGGGTACTGTGACAGGCCTGTATCATCACCAGCTCAATGTGGAGAGGGTTAGGGTACTGTGACAGGCCTGTATCAGTCACCAGCTCAGTGTGGAGAGGGTTAGGGCACTGTGACAGGCCTGTATCATCACCAGCTCAATGTGGAGAGGGTTAGGGTACTGTGACAGGCCTGTATCAGTCACCAGCTCAGTGTGGAGAGGGTTAGGGCACTGTGACAGGCCTGTATCATCACCAGCTCAATGTGGAGAGGGTTAGGGTACTGTGACAGGCCTGTATCAGTCACCAGCTCAATGTGGAGAGGGTTAGGGTACTGTGACAGGCCTGTATCAGTCACCAGCTCAATGTGGAGAGGGTTAGGGTACTGTGACAGGCCTGTATCAGTCACCAGCTCAGTGTGGAGAGGGTTAGGGCACTGTGACAGGCCTGTATCAGTCACCAGCTCAATGTGGAGAGGGTTAGGGCACTGTGAAAGGCCTGTATCAGTCACCAGCTCAATGTGGAGAGGGTTAGGGTACTGTGAGAGGCCTGTATCAGTCACCAGCTCAGTGTGGAGAGGGTTAGGGTACTGTGAGAGGCCTGTATCAGTCACCAGCTCAATGTGGAGAGGGTTAGGGTACTGTGAGAGGCCTGTATCATCACCAGCTCAATGTGGAGAGGGTTAGGGTACTGTGACAGGCCTGTATCAGTCACCAGCTCAATGTGGAGAGGGTTAGGGCACTGTGACAGGCCTGTATCAGTCACCAGCTCAATGTGGAGAGGGCTAGGGTACTGTGAGAGGCCTGTATCAGTCACCAGCTCAATGTGGAGAGAGTTAGGGTTAGGGTACTGTGAGAGGCCTGTATCAGTCACCAGCTCAATGTGGAGAGGGTTAGGGTACTGTGACAGGCCTGTATCAGTCACCAGCTCAGTGTGGAGAGGGTTAGGGCACTGTGACAGGCCTGTATCATCACCAGCTCAGTGTGGAGAGGGTTAGGGTACTGTGAGAGGCCTGTATCAGTCACCAGCTCAATGTGGAGAGGGTTAGGGTTAGGGTACTGTGAGAGGCCTGTATCAGTCACCAGCTCAGTGTGGAGAGTAAAAACCAGAAGTAAGCGTGAAAGTATTATCTTTCATCTGGTATATCAGAAATATTATTTGAGGGTGGTTCTTGGGTTTGTGGATGGGCACACCTTAGGGTGCTGGTGCAAGCAGCAAGTGCAGGGGTCAATTAGCTAGCTAGCTGTAGATGGTGTAGGAGTTGTATGTATACTACTGTAGCACACAACATTTTCATAACCAATTGATAATGCCTTATGATATGTGTCATAACATGTCATTGTCAACCACAAATAAGCATTAATAATTTTCTATGAATTTGTTGTGACAAGACGCACACACGGAGAGAGATGGGTATCATCTGTGAACAAGGAGGTAGTGTCTGTAATATATTTTGACCGAGATAATAATCATACTTAATCTCACTGGCTGGGCAGGTTCTTCAGTTTTACAGGACAAGTGAAAAGGAGGCCAAAAACCATCCTAACCAAGTGCCCTTGTATAATAGGAATGGGGACAATTGCTAGTTACCTGATAGAGACCACAGCTGTGTAATGTAGCTTTTTAATCATACATATACATATGCAGGAGAGGCTGCAGTGGGATTGCCCCATAAAAAGTTCCATCCTAACTTGTATAATGATTTTTTTTGACTGACCCCTGGGTCAGAAAATGCAAAGCAATGTTTAATGGAATGAAATGAAAATGGCACAATTCCTTCGGTGGACTGATTCCCTTTTTCAGGGAGGGTGATGACAGAATTTGTTTCTGGATAGGCGGGTTCATAGATTCTATGGGTGCTGCTGTGTTTTATATTGCCAAATGCAATTTGGTGGAAAATAACCACTCTGTACTGCACTCCCTTCTCTGCAATGCACTCCTCACTCTGTAATGCACTTCCTGCTCTGGAATGCACTCCTCACTCTGTAATGAACTCCCCGCTCTGTAATGCACTCCTCACTCTGTAATGTGCTCCCTTCTCTGTAATGCAATCCTCACTCTGTAATGCACTCCTCACTCTGTAATGTGCTCCCTTCTCTGTAATGCACTCCTCACTCTGTAATGAACTCCCCGCTCTGTAATGCACTCTCTTCTCTGTAATGCACTCCTCACTCTGTAATGTGCTCCCTTCTCTGTAATGCACTCCTCACTCTGTAATGAACTCCCCGCTCTGTAATGCACTCTCTTCTCTGTAATGCACTCCTCACTCTGTAATGTGCTCCCTTCTCTGTAATGCACTCCCCACTCTGTAATGTGCTCCCCGCTCTGTAATGCACTCTCTTCTCTGTAATGCACTCCCCACTCTGTAATGTGCTCCCTTCTCTGTAATGCACTCCTCACTCTGTAATGCACTCCAACGCTCGGGAATGCACTCCTCACTCTGTAATGCACTCCCCGCTCTGTAATGTGCTCGCCACTCTGTAATGCACTCCTCACTCGGTAATGAACTCCCCGCTCTGGAATGCACTCCCCGCTCTGTAATGCACTCCTCACTCTGTAATGCACTCCTCACTCTGTAATGCACTCCCCGCTCTGTAATGCACTCCTCACTCTGTAATGCACTCCCCACTCTGTAATGTGCTCACCACTCTGTAATGCACTCCCCGCTCTGTAATGCACTCCCCACTCTGTAATGTGCTCACCACTCTGTAATGCACTCCCCGCTCTGTAATGTGCTCGCCACTCTGTAATGCACTCCTCACTCTGTAATGCACTCCCCGCTCTGGAATGCACTCCCCGCTCTGTAATGTGCTCGCCACTCTGTATGCACTCCTCACTCTCTAATGCACTCTCTTCTCTGTAATGCACTCCTCACTCTGTAATGCACTCCCTGCCCTGGAATGCACTCCTCACTCTGTAATGCAGTCCCCGCTCTGGAATGCACTCCTCACTCTGTAATGCACTCCTCACTCTGTAATGTGCTCGCCACTCTGTAATGCACTCCCCGCTCTGTAATGTGCTCGCCACTCTGTAATGCACTCCTCACTCGGTAATGAACTCCCCGCTCTGGAATGCACTCCCCGCTCTGTAATGCACTCCTCACTCTGTAATGCACTCCTCACTCTGTAATGCACTCCCCGCTCTGGAATGCACTCCCCGCTCTGTAATGCACTCCTCACTCTGTAATGCACTCCCCGCTCTGGAATGCACTCCCCGCTCTGTAATGTGCTCACCACTCTGTATGCACTCCTCACTCTCTAATGCACTCCCTGCTCTGGAATGCACTCCCCGCTCTGTAATGCACTCCCCGCTCTGTAATGTGCTCGCCACTCTGTAATGCACTCCTCACTCTGTAATGCACTCCCCGCTCTGGAATGCACTCCCCGCTCTGTAATGCACTCCCCGCTCTGTAATGCACTCCTCACTCTGTAATGCACTCCCCGCTCTGGAATGCACTCCCCGCTCTGGAATACACTCCTCACTCTGTAATGAACTCCCCGCTCTGGAATGCACTCCTCATTTTGTAATGCACTCCTCACTCTGTAATGCACTCCCCGCTCTGTAATGTGCTCGCCACTCTGTAATGCACTCCTCACTCTGTAATGCACTCCCCGCTCTGGAATGCACTCCCCGCTCTGTAATGCACTCCCCGCTCTGGAATGCACTCCCCGCTCTGTAATGCACTCCTCACTCTGTAATGCACTCCTCACTCTGTAATGCACTCCCCGCTCTGGAATGCACTCCTCACTCTGTAATGCACTCCCCGCTCTGGAATGCACTCCCCGTTCTGGAATGCACTTCCCACTCTGTAATGCACTCCCTGCTGATGTCAGGTCAGCTGAACCCTTTTGTTAAACATTGTGCAGACTCACCTCGTAAAACCACTCCAGAGTCCTATTTCAGATCTTTTTATGTTTTTGAGGTTTTTTAAAAATGTATTTTATTGAATGGAATTTATGGGATGTGCTTTACCTTGGACAAGCATAACACACTTGCCTTGTATGGTTGCTTAGTGATCTTGCTTAGGTTTAGGTACCTGCTGGTAAAGAAATATTATTACCTAAGGTCTGGCACTATTAGTCATAATCATAAGGATGCACTAATGTTCTTCTGCATTATAAATCACTCTGGATCAATCTGCATCACTGAATCACTCTGCATCTGCTTAATCAATGTAATGTAATTTAATTAAATGATTCAGCTGAACTAGCATTACAAGTAAAAATCGCTCCTGTCCTACAACATTTTCAGAGCTTGTTGCAAAGGATTATGGGCACTGTAGTTTCTAGGCTATGGAACTATCCTGATGACATAGTAAAAGCAGCATCAAAGAGTTAATGTTTGAACAAGTTAAGCTAGATATTAATCACTTGCTCGTGGCAGGTATAAATCACTGTACAGCTAGTCTATTATGTTACATGTCTGAACTGTGAATATTAAATTAAATATTCTCAGATCCTCAGGTATCGAATTACTGTTTGAATATTCTCTTACTTTAGGAATAAAAACTATATTCATAACTTATAACAGTTTAACTGTTGAATCCTCTGGCAACTGCTCAAGACAATCAATTTTCCCCATAAGAGAATTGACAGGTTTATTAAAAGACCAGCCACCAGTGCTGGAAAGGTGAGTGTTTCTCAGAAACATACAAATGACATGAAATTATCCATCATTTATAAACGTCAGCTGCTGCTCTCCCCGGGTCCTGGCGTTAGTCAGGAGGTTAATGTGAGCTGTGGCTTATGTCTCTCGTTTCCTTTTTTGGGGGTGTAATGTTTTAATGTTTTGGTAATTGTGCCAGGGAAAGGAAGCTTAAGTAGCAGCAGGTTACAATAAATCACACGCCGGTACGTCCCTCAAAGCCAGCTCAGGTGAGGCAGGGTGAGTTTGGATTGAGCAGCCTTAGGGGTGCTTCATATGCGCACACATGACCTGTGACCCGTGCTTAATGGATGTTTAAAAATAAGACTCATGCAGATTCAGCAGCAGCTCATGATCGCTCCCTCTGAGGGAAACCTTTTTAATTAGACCTGTTAATTCACAGGCTCCGGGCCAAATCGCACGCCGAACCCAATCTCCACTGGCTCCTGGCAGCAATTATATAGAGCAGATTTACTGGCACCAGTGTTCCTTCCCTGTGCTTGACTCCTCTTGTTTTTATTTCCTTCTAATAATGAGTCAATTTATGGTATTTGGTTAAAGGGGACAGTGACTGATGAAAACATTTACATTCATGTTTTCAAAAACCTCCGAAACAGATCTTGCTTTGTTTTAATATATGTACGGATACGCGGATAGTTACCATAGGTAGTCATCAGTCGGTAATTGTGATTTATTCTTCTATTATATTTCAATGCTTTAGGAATTACCAATAATATTGTTTTGTGCTTCATGGAATATTAAGAAAGTTATGTATTATTTTTGTGTGTTGTATGTGTTTGTAATTGTTTGATTATGACTATATTCTTTTCTTTTTTTGTATTATAACATGTTCCTCACTAACCCTAATATAATGATAATTAAAATGATGATGACAATCATAATAATAATAATAATAACAACTTACTAATTTAATAATAATTAATTTACTATTATCTGTGGCTGGCACCCAATCACATGAACTTTCTTTAAGGGCATATGCAATTGAATAAAACCAGCTTTACTCAAAAAAACGCTATATTGTTATGTATTTTCTGTTCTGTTGCAGACCATACAAACATGCATTTTAGAATTCTTTTTGGAACCTTTGAACGATAGAATATCATATGCCCTTAAAACGAAGTACCCAAAGAAACAAATCTGTTTTTATTTAATTTCATTGCTTTGTTCATTTTATGGAGTCCAAACCTGCAGTATTTCAGTCATGATTAAAAACAAAACAAAACAAAAACTATATGGTAACTTTTATAGGACTGCACCCTACTCGGGTTCTGTGACCAGCTACATCACTAGCAGAGGCAGGAGGCAGGTCACAGGCAAGTTGGGTGAGCTCACTGCTGCCAACCAATCAGTGGGTGAGCTCACCACTGCCAACCAATCTGTCTAGCCCAGTGTGTCCAAGGTTTCCAAAGGGCTTTGCTGCCAGCCTAAGTCTACACCTCTATACCATGCATGGCCTGTGGCTGGCGTGAGGAAGAATGCTCATTTGCTCACCTTGCCACACTGAAACAAGCCAAGATAGCTCTATGTCTAGCTGTATGCAATATCTGTGAGCTGGATGGAGATACAAGGCAGGTCTCTTTCATTTGATGTGCATCCCGGTGGTCATGCTGGTGACGCACCTGGAAACATTTGACAGTGCTGCTGTTTGCCACAGGTGACCAAAGCAAACCCAGGAGCAAGAGGAAAATGTTTAGGGTTAGGTAACCAAAGCAAACCCAGGTGCAAGAGGAAAATGTTTAGGGTTAGGTAACCAAATCAAACCCAGGTGCAAGAGGAAAATGTTTAGGGTTAGGTAACCAAATCAAACCCAGGTGCAAGAGGAAAATGTTTAGGGTTAGGTAACCAAATCAAACCCAGGAGCAAGAGGAAAATGTTTAGGGTTAGGTAACCAAAGCAAACCCAGGTGCAAGAGGAAAATGGTTAGGGTTAGGTAACCAAATCAAACCCAGGTGCAAGAGGAAAATGGTTAGGGTTAGGTAACCAAATCAAACCCAGGTACAAGAGGAAAATGTTTAGGGTTAGGTAACCAAATCAAACTCAGGTGCAAGTGGAAAATGTTTAGGGTTAGGTGACCAAAGCAAACCCAGATGGCCAAACCCAGGTGACCTCCAAGCAGGAGGAACAGTTCAATTCAAGCGAAGGCAAAAGAGTGAGAGCTAACAGCTCACTTGTGAAAATCCCTGTGCACTGTGCTGCACTGTAGAAATGACACAGACGATCCTTGTGAACAGGCTTCACCCTCAGTCTGCTGTAGTCCTGCCACTGATGGGAAGCAACAGGATACTAGCTCCATCCACCTGGAAACAGCCAGTGTACCTCAGACCACAGGACTCAGTGGGACTATGCAGTGTCAGACCTCAGAACACAGGGCTCAATGGGACTATGCAGTGTCAGATCTCAGACCACAGGGCTCAATGGGACTATGCAGTGTCAGACCTCAGACCACAGGGCTCAATGGGACTATGCAGTGTCAGACCTCAGACCACAGGGCTCAATCTCAATGGGACTATGCAGTGTCAGACCTCAGACCACAGGGCTCAATGGGACTATGCAGTGTCAGACCTCAGACCACAGGGCTCAATGGGACTATGTAGTGTCAGACCTCAGACCACAGGGCTCAATGGGACTATGCAGTGTCAGACCTCAGACCACAGGGCTCAATGGGACTATGCAGTGTCCGACCTCAGACCACAGGGCTCAATGGGACTATGCAGTGTCAGACCTCAGACCACAGGGCTCAATGGGACTATGCAGTGTCAGACCTCAGACCACAGGGCTCAATGGGACTATGCAGTGTCAGACCTCAGACCACAGGGCTCAATGGGACTATGTAGTGTCAGACCTCAGACCACAGGGCTCAATGGGACTATGCAGTGTCAGACCTCAGACCACAGGGCTCAATGGGACTATGTAGTGTCAGACCTCAGACCACAGGGCTCAATCTCAATGGGACTATGCAGTGTCAGACCTCAGACCACAGGGCTCAATCTCAATGGGACTATGCAGTGTCAGACCTCAGACCACAGGGCTCAATGGGACTATGCAGTGTCCGACCTCAGACCACAGGGCTCAATGGGAGTATGCAGTGTCAGACCTCAGACCACAGGGCTCAATGGGACTATGCAGTGTCCGACCTCAGACCACAGGGCTCAATGGGACTATGCAGTGTCAGACCTCAGACCACAGGGCTCAATCTCAATGGGACTATGCAGTGTCAGACCTCAGACCACAGGGCTCAATGGGACTATGCAGTCTCCGACCTCAGACCACAGGGCTCAATGGGACTATGCAGTGTCAGACCTCAGACCACAGGGCTCAATCTCAATGGGACTATGCAGTGTCAGACCTCAGACCACAGGGCTCAATGGGACTATGCAGTAATTTAAATGATGATGTGTGGAGCCACACTCAGCTGTCAATCATTGAACCAACCAAAACGTTCTGATCTCCATCGAAAATGATAGCATTGGCACAGCTCATTTAGTTACCCATTTTTTTTTGGCTCAGTGATAATTCATTCCACATCAGTATCCCACCCCATTCTGGACCGACTGACTGTCATGCTGATATTACATCAATTCTGTTAGCTGCAAATTAGTTTTTCTACTTCAGCTGGTCTCGTTTCTTTGTCCTACACAGAACAGCTGGCCAGGTTGACTTTCAGCTAATTGCTGGCAGAGAGGGAGCTGAGATGAAACATCACTGGCTGTTCGTCCACCTTAGGCTTTTCTCTTGCTGGTATGGAGTTCTCATTGAAACCAACTTTAGGATGTAGCAGCTGAAGCTCGGATCTTGGCTGCAGTCTTCCATCACGGGCATTTAACTCCCACTGGATATTGATCTGATGCCTGCCTGTGATGTACTGCAGCCTTTGTCTCAGAGCTCAGGAAAAGAGTCTTTTGTGAAATCAGACGTGGATGGTGTGAAGGTGACAGACAGCAAAAGAGTCTTAAGAGTGCAAGACTTTAAAAGAAAGCGGTGATTCAGCTATCAAAGGATTCAGTGAAAAATTAAAGGTTTATTTTTTCACCCTTTTAATTCTCAAGGTAATAATTTTGTGCCAATTTGAAAACTGTGATGTATTAGATTTACAGTCAATGCTAAATATTAAGTCAAGGCCTTGGACTCCAGTAAACATCCTAGGAAGAGTATTTGTGAGAAAGAAAGGAAGGTTAGATGTTCGAATGAGGATTTATCAGGGACTTTTGCTTGAATGTTGTTTGCATGGAGTTTGTTAATACGTTTTGTCCCTGAACATACTGTGAACCATTGTACAGTCTTTATTTCAGATGTCAGCTTTCGTTACAATGACGCTGGGGTGGGGGGTTCTAATGTGCTGTTATTGTCCAACTCAAATTGAATATAAAAGTCATACACACGAGATCCCATTCATTCTGTGGCTATATACTTTGATATTTCTCTGACTGCTTTTCCTTTTCACCAGCTTAACATTGAGAATTCCTCAAAGGGAGCACAGCCGTTCTGTCTGAATTTGTGTGTGGGAGGTGAAGGCACCATCAAAAGCACAAGGCCCAGTTATATAAAAGAGGTGAACCTTGAGATTGAAACACACTGGATAATTTCCTCCCTCATCTCTGAAATGGTTCAATAAATCTCTGCAAATGGACATTTGCATTGTTGAGCGCGATGCATTGTCTTGTATGAAATAATCAGTCAGCACACCTATCTTTCTCTTTTCATCTCTCATAATTGCCACTTCCTATCGCCCTCAGTGCGTTCCCTTCATGGTTGAGGAGAAACAATTATTATATTTCACAACCGTTATCATAGAAACGGCACAAACAAAATGCCTCACGCCTCCCTGATGATTTTTAACCTGACAGCAACATTTGGCCTCGGTTTTCTCCCTTTTGTTCTGTCGCTATCCCAGTTTTCTCTGGCTACTGTTCTGGAAATCCATTACAGGGCCATTGTGAGTCAATGTCAGGGAATTATGTGCTGAATGAATGGAAGGTTTTTCTTACTTTCTTGCACACATTAATTTTATTTATGTTGGCTTTTAAATAATAACTTAAGTCAAAATAATGAGATGATGACATAAAGTTAGGTAAATTGTCAGTTTCAATACAATGGATCAGAGCAACAAAACCACCTCTCATAGTTCTGATTATAATAACCCAGCGCCTGGAAATAAAGAAATACATTGCGAGTAGATGAGCACTGTATGCTGCTGCTTGAACTTGTACAGAGGTAAAGCTGCTATGTATTTCTACATGAGCAGCTTATTTCAGTGACTAGCTAAGATTACATGCAAGTGTGATGCATTTTTTACTATCTTAAAATAAACAAAATGAGCTGGCCAGTTCATTCTAATCTGATCGCTATCAGTCATCAAAACAAACCAGGTTATGAGGTTTGCTAGCAAGATCAACCATTTTTCAAATTTCAATCAATTTCACAGCTAGCAATGAGGACATTTCTCCAGTCAGGTGCTGTTTCTTTTTCAGTACAAAAGCTTTAACTTGTATATGCATTAACATGTATATGCATTCATATGTATTCACAGAGCATTTCATGTGCAACTTAACAGGCTGGTATTTAGGTGATGTTTGATCATTGTGTTTGTCAAATACACAATTATGAAAGAATACAAAAGGAATAAGCATTCTATCCATATTCACATAATGATCACATCCTGTGTGCAATTGTTCAAACCCCTTCAAAGTCTCAGATGTAGGCTTTCTATGGAATATTGTGATTGTTGGCAGGGTCAAATTATTACTTTAACTATTACAAATAGATGGATATTCTATCTTTCAATAAAACAGACTGAAGCAATATAAACCTGTATAACCATAACCCTAAATGAAGACTTTTTTTGTCAAACCAGGAGCGACAAAAAGATGAGGTTATTAGCTGTTCCCTGCAATGATGGCTCATTTCATGAGAAGCAATGAAAGATCTTATTAAGATTGAAATACATAGGCCTTCATTATTAATAGAATTGAGTGACTTTTCTAGACTTGCGCATTCTTTCTTTTCCTGACAGATGCCTCCTTCATCAGATGTGCATATAAATCAACAATAATGCTCCATAATAATTGGTTGCACATAACCATAGAAACAGCAATAATGTATATAGAATTCCTCTGAACCATTTGATTGAAGGTGAGTGCGGCTGAATGCCTTTAATTCAAATTGGAGCGTCCTCATGGCAAAAGCAAGCAAAACACAAAAGTTATTCTGTCATCACCCACAATCATTTCATATTCCTTTATGTTCTTAAAGTTCTATGGTTTGATCAATCCCTGTGAATAAACATTAAAAATGAATGAAAAATGAGCAGTATTCATTACCGAGTAAGGTTCATTTCCTGTTTTCCTCAGTGCATGATCTTCCCAACCTAAACAACAGCCTCCAAAAAGATATAGCAAATAAATGCAAGCTCTAATGGTATTGTCATAATTGTAACTTGACATCGGTAACATATTTAAAGACATTATAATCACAATTCATCAAGCTTTATTTCAAAACAAGTTTTTTTTGCTATCAGTCAACAAGTTGGCACCATTTAATGCTTATCCTTTAATTTTATAGCAGACTGTAGTGCGAACTCCCATTGTATTCATGTGTGGACAATGCTTAACCATGAAGGACTCTCATTTCTCCACTCTTCAATGCTTAATTCCCACCATCGGTGGTCTGTTTTACAACTCTTTAAGAACTTTACACCAGAATACCTCTTCTCAATGGGATGAGAAGGAAGAGGATGTGATGTCAGAGGGATGTCTGAGCCAATCTCCGCTGAATGATCAGATGTTACAGGAGGCCCAACACACAGATGATGTTCCTGGAAAAAGTTCTTCTCCTCTGTTATCTTTGTTGACTTCAGTCATGCTCTGTACTTTTCTTTCCAAGGCTCTGGACAAAGCCAGGGCTGTACCCTCATGATGAACCTCTAATCATAAGAAACATCGTCTAGAAGGACAGAATTCACTTTTCAATGTGTCAAAGATCTCTTCACTCCATTACTTGTGATGGAAAATTCTGAATAAGCCTGAGGTCAAGATGTTCCTTCAGCATCAGTGCCAAGCTAAAGGGCATCATTCAGCCACATGGCCAGCTGCTCCCACCAGAGCAAGAGATTCTCACAGTGAACCAGCCGCTCCCACTGGAGCGAGAGACTCCCACAGCAAAGCAGCCGCTCCCCAATGGAGCGAGACACCCCGATAGCGAACCAGCCGCTCCCCACCGGAGCGAGAGACTCCCACAGCGAAGCAGCCGCTCCCCACCGGAGCAAGACACTCCCATAGCAAACCAGCTACTCCCAACCGGAGCGAGGGACTCTCACAGCGAACCAGCCGCTCCCACCGGAGCGAGAGACTCCCACAACGAACCAGCCACTCCCCACCGGAGCGAGACACCCCCATAGCAAACCGGCTGCTCCCCACTGGAGCGAGAGACTCCTACAGCTAACCAGCCGCTCCCCACCGGAGTGAAAGACTCTCACAGTGAAGCAGCCACTCCCCACTGGAGCGAGAGACTCCCACAGCGAACCAGCCGCTCCCCACTGGAGCGAGACACCCCGATAGGGAACCAGCCGCTCCTCCCCACCGGAGGAAGAGACTTCCACAGTGAACCAGCTGCTCCCCACTGGAGCGAGAGACTCCTACAGCGAACCAGCCACTCCCCACCGGAATGAGACACTCCCATAGCGAACTAGCCACTCCCCACCGGAGCGAGAGACTCCCACAGCGAACCAGCCGCTCCCCGCTGGAGGAAGAGACTCCCACAGCGAACCAGACGCTCCCCACCGGAGTGAAAGACTCCCACAGTGAAGCAGCCGCTCCCCACTGGAGCGAGAGACTCCCACAGCAAAGCAGCCGCTCCCCAATGGAGCGAGACACCCCGATAGCGAACCAGCCGCTCCCCACCGGAGCGAGAGACTCCCACAGCGAAGCAGCCGCTCCCCACCGGAGCAAGACACTCCCATAGCAAACCAGCTACTCCCAACCGGAGCGAGGGACTCTCACAGCGAACCAGCCGCTCCCACCGGAGCGAGAGACTCCCACAACGAACCAGCCACTCCCCACCGGAGCGAGACACCCCCATAGCAAACCGGCTGCTCCCCACTGGAGCGAGAGACTCCTACAGCTAACCAGCCGCTCCCCACCGGAGTGAAAGACTCTCACAGTGAAGCAGCCACTCCCCACTGGAGCGAGAGACTCCCACAGCGAACCAGCCGCTCCCCACTGGAGCGAGACACCCCGATAGGGAACCAGCCGCTCCTCCCCACCGGAGGAAGAGACTTCCACAGTGAACCAGCTGCTCCCCACTGGAGCGAGAGACTCCTACAGCGAACCAGCCGCTCCCCACCGGAATGAGACACTCCCATAGCGAACTAGCCACTCCCCACCGGAGCGAGAGACTCCCACAGCGAACCAGCCGCTCCCCGCTGGAGGAAGAGACTCCCACAGCGAACCAGACGCTCCCCACTGGAATGAGACACCCCCATAGCAAACCGGCTGCTCCCCACTGGAGCGAGAGACTCCTACAGCTAACCAGCCGCTCCCCACCGGAGTGAAAGACTCTCACAGTGAAGCAGCCACTCCCCACTGGAGCGAGAGACTCCCACAGCGAACCAGCCGCTCCCCACTGGAGCGAGACACCCCGATAGGGAACCAGCCTCTCCTCCCCACCGGAGGAAGAGACTTCCACAGTGAACCAGCTGCTCCCCACTGGAGCGAGAGACTCCTACAGCGAACCAGCCGCTCCCCACCGGAATGAGACACTCCCATAGCGAACTAGCCACTCCCCACCGGAGCGAGAGACTCCCACAGCGAACCAGCCGCTCCCCGCTGGAGGAAGAGACTCCCACAGCGAACCAGCCGCCCCCCACTGGAGTGAGAGACTCCAACAGCGAACCAGGCGCTCCCCACAGGAGCGAGAGACTCCCATAGCTAATCAGACGCTCCCCACCAGAGCGAGAGACTCCCATAGCGAACCAGCTGGATCCTCAACACTCTACCAATGAACCAGAAAAACTTAGTGTCACGGTCAAAGGTCATGAGAACTGAGAGTATTGGACAACTATTGTGTTTGACCGACATCGTATGAAGATGAGTTGATGGTATGGTCATTTTTTAGCAGGAACTCTTGTGCCTGATGTGTTATTCTCTCTTCTCATTGATGCATATCGACTGCAAGCTCTGTTTTTGTGAGTGAAAAATTCTACACCATTTAATTATTCAGCCAAGCAAAACTAGTAAGCAAATATAATATTTAAAATAGAAGGGAATACATGTTCCACATTAAAAAAAATAACAATTAGTCATGCAAAATGCAAAAATTAGCATGTGGTATGCAAAAATATTTGACCATGGCAACAAATTCTGATGAATGAAACTAGATTCCTGTTATTCTGAAGCAGTAACGTCTTTGTGCTGTTCTTCAGCATGGCACACAAACAGAGTGTGACAGAGGTCTGTATAATGGTGAGCTGACTGGTAAATGGTCATGGTGTTTCTATCATTACATCTTTGTCTTGTGTAGGTTATACATTTTTTTCCCCCAAGCTTCTTGCTCTCAAGACCTCTTAAAATGACCACCATGTGGTAGAGGACCTCAATTTCAACCTCATTACAGAACTTATTCTTTCTCTGATCTGGACAAATGTAAATAAAATATTGGTCTCTGTGATGTTCTCTAGACATAAAGTAACCCCTGGGCTGTCACTGGTCCAATCATGAACCCCGTGTTCAGTCACTGTGCCCTCAACCTGGACTTACAAGTGTCTTTTTTTCTGACCAAATGCACTTCAGCAATCACCAGCCTGACGCTGTCCATCGATGGCTGCAGAGGAGGAAAAAAGGATGAGCATTTGCATGTATCGGTCTAAGCTGTCCTCCGCTGTGCTGTGGCATAGCTGACTCTGTTTTAATTCTAATGGTGTTCTCACTCTCGCCTCCTCCTTCTGGAGTGGCCTCATTTTTCTCTCACCACACAGGCTGCGTCCTGCTGAAGGGATAATGGTTTCCATGGTTACAATCATCAAAAGGTCACCTTCAGGAAGTCCCCCTCTGTGCTCACGCTGAATGGCACTTGGATAATGAAACTTGGTTGAAAAAGCTGATAAAAACAGACCATGTTATGTCTTTCATTGCTTTTTTCCTCTACCCACCAATGCAGGCTGGTCTTATTCACTTGTTATTTATTTATTAAAAGACACAAAAATGTTTGTGCAAACCATACTTTAACCATCCAAACAGGTCACATGATAATCAAAGAGATATGAATACAGAACGCTGTTTACAACCACTCTTATTTTCTTTGTATGTGGAAGGGCAAGGCTAGAGTGAGAGACTGCTTGGAAAAACACATGGTGTTAGATGTGTGGGTGCACTGAGTGTGTGAAAGGAAGATGTCATGTAGAGAGCATTTCTAACAAGGAAGCTCTGTACATTACATTACAGGCATTTAGCAGATGTCATTCAGAGGAGGGGTGTAAAAGTGCTGGGGGGGGGGGGGGGTGCACTATTCTGTCTCTGAATAGACAGAGGATGGGACCCAATCACATTATTCTATCTCTGAATAGACAGAGGATGGGACCCAATCACATTATTCTGTCTCTGAATAGACAGAGGATGGGACCTAATCACATTATTCTGTCTCTGAATAGACAGAGGATGGGACCCAATCACATTATTCTGTCTCTGAATAGACAGAGGATGGGACCCAATCACATTATTCTGTCTCTGAATAGACAGAGGATGGGACCCATTCAAATTATTCTGTCTCTGAATAGACAGAGGATGGGACCCAATCACATTGTTCTGTCTCTGAATAGACAGAGGATGGGACCCAATCAAATTATTCTGTCTCTGAATAGACAGAGGATGGGGCCCAATCACATTATACTATCTCTGAATAGACAGAGGATGGGACCCAATCACATTGCTCTGTCTCTGAATAGACAGAGGATGGGACCCAATCACATTGTTCTATCTCTGAATAGACAGAGGATGGGACCCAATCACATTATTCTATCTCTGAATAGACAGAGGGTGGGACCCAATCACATTGTTCTATCTCTGAATAGACAGAGGATGGGACCCAATCACATTGTTCTATCTCTGAATAGACAAAGGATGGGGCCCAATCACATTATTCTATCTCTGAATAGACAGAGGATGGGACCCAATCACATTGTTCTACCTCTGAATAGACAGAGGATGGGACCCAATCACATTGTTCTATCTCTGAATAGACAGAGGATGGGACCCCAATCACATTATTCTATCTCTGAATAGACAGAGGATGGGAACCAATCACATAATTCTATCTCTGAATAGACAGAGGATGGGACCCAATCACATTGTTCTGTCTCTGAATAGACAGAGGATGGGACCCAATCACATTGTTCTATCTCTGAATAGACAAAGGATGGGACCCAATCACATTATTCTATCTCTGAATAGACAGAGGATGGGACCCAATCACATTATACTATCTCTGAATAGACAGAGGATGGGACCCAATCACATTGTTCTATCTCTGAATAGACAGAGGATGGGACCCAATCACATTATTCTATCTCTGAATAGACAAAGGATGGGACCCAATCACATTATACTATCTCTGAATAGAAAGAGGATGGGACCTAATCACATTATTCTGTCTCTGAATAGACAGAGGATGGGACCCAATCAAATTATTCTATCTCTGAATAGACAGAGGATGGGACCCAATCACATTATTCTATCTCTGAATAGACAGAGGATGGGACCCAATCACATTATTCTATCTCTGAATAGACAGAGGATGGGACCCAATCACATTATTCTGTCTCTGAATAGACAGAGGATGGGACCCAATCACATTATTCTATCTCTGAATAGAAAGAGGATGAGACCCAATCACATTATTCTATCTCTGAATAGACAGAGGATGGGACCCAATCACATTATTCTATCTCTGAATAGACAAAGGATGGGACCCAATCACATTATTCTATCTCTGAATAGAAAGAGGATGGGACCCAATCACATTATTCTGTCTCTGAATAGAAAGAGGATGGGACCCGATCACATTACTCTATCTCTGAATAGACAGAGGATGGGACCCAATCACATTATTCTATCTCTGAATACACAGAGGATGGGACCCAATCACATTATTCTATCTCTGAGTAGACAGAGGATGGGACCCAATCACATTATTCTGTCTCTAAATCGACAGAGGATGGGGCCCAATCACATTATTCTATCCCTGAATAGACAGAGGATGGGACCCAATCACATTGTTCTACCTCTGAATAGACAGAGGATGGGACCCAATCACATTATTCTATCTCTGAATAGACAGAGGATGGGACCCAATCACATTATTCTATCTCTGAATAGACAGAGGATGGGACCCAATCACATAATTCTATCTCTGAATAGACAGAGGATGGGACCCAATCACATTGTTCTGTCTCTGAATAGACAGAGGATGGGACCCAATCACATTGTTCTATCTCTGAATAGACAGAGGATGGGACCCAATCACATTACTCTTTCTCTGAATAGACAGAGGATGGGACCCAATCACATTATTCTATCTCTGAATAGACAAAGGATGGGGCCCAATCACATTATACTATCTCTGAATAGACAGAGGATGGGACCCAATCACATTATTCTGTCTCTGAATAGAAAGAGGATGGGACCCAATCACATTATTCTGTCTCTGAATAGACAGAGGATGGGACCCAATCACATTATTCTGTCTCTGAATAGACAGAGGATGGGACCCATTCAAATTATTCTGTCTCTGAATAGAAAGAGGATGGGACCCAATCACATTGTTCTACCTCTGAATAGACAGAGGATGGGACCCAATCACATTACTCTTTCTCTGAATAGACAGAGGATGGGACCCAATCACATTATTCTATCTGAATAGACAAAGGATGGGACCCAATCACATTATACTATCTCTGAATAGACAGAGGATGGGACCCAATCACATTATTCTGTCTCTGAATAGAAAGAGGATGGGACCCAATCAAATTATACTATCTCTGAATAGACAGAGGATGGGACCCAATCACATTATACTATCTCTGAATAGACAGAGGATGGGACCCAATCACATTATTCTGTCTCTGAATAGACAGAGGATGGGACCCAATCACATTATTCTGTCTCTGAATAGACAGAGGATGGGACCCAATCACATTATTCTATCTCTGAATAGACAGAGGATGGGACCCAATCACATTATTCTATCTCTGAATAGACAGAGGATGGGACCCAATCACATTGTTCTACCTCTGAATAGACAGAGGATGGGACCCAATCATATTGTTCTATCTCTGAATAGACAGAGGATGGGACCCAGTCACATTATTCTGTCTCTAAATCGACAGAGGATGGGACCCAATCACATTATTCTGTCTCTGAATAGACAGAGGATAGGAATTTTTCACAGGAACATTCACAGTACCAGTCATTATTGGACCTGAGTTACCAAGACACCTAGACAAGTGCTAGTTTTATTTTAACTATGTTTATTTTATTTATATATTTTATTTATACTTGTGTTCTTTAACAATTTGTTTTATCACACTTTATCCCAAGAGTCCAATTCTCTTTTAATAATACAGGAAGTTTTTGCATCAATTTAATTTTCCATGTGTTGCTTTATGCACATAATTATGTTCATTGCAGAAAAATAAAAAGAGAGTAGGTTCTAAAAATTGAGCAATGGCTTCTTCAGATTCACTCCCTGTAAAGAGCACCAGCAGAATTTTATGGGAAAGTTCACCCGACTGCCTTCATAAATACTAACCGCACTTAAACATCTAAATTGTAACCTCTATCTTTTCACATTACACAAAAAAAATCACTGCCATTGTGAAGCAGCTGAGATCTTGTTCCTTGAACTATGGAGCCTTTCTCTCAAAGTGATTTAGGGAAGAGATACAAAAATGATTTATACTCACACTTGCATTTATTTATTAATTCATATTATATAAGTTGCAATGTGAGGTTTTTTCTGGACATAAGGGGCCCTTCACATAGGAATGACAATGTTTATATTTTGTGAAATTTTACAAAAGGTGGACAGCAATCCATTAATTTCCTCATTGTGCTAATTTTACAGATTGGAGAGTAGAGTTTGCCATTTCGGGGGGCAAGCAATAAGTTGAACATGAAGTTCCAGAAAGAAAATACTCATAGTTTTCTGTACCATGCACAATTCTAATATCAATAAAATAAATGTATATAATGTCAGATTTTTAATGCAATAAGGTGAATGACGACATTTAAAAATGTAGCATGGGTGAAATTATCCTTTAAGATAAAACCCATTTGGAGAAGAAAAATGTGGGAACTGCAGAAAGATGCATAAAAATGTGGAAGCTAAATGACAGGAGAGAGGATTAATTAGCTCCAAAGGTCTGCAAAGTGATAGCCTGTTCTACAGTGAGCAGAGTGATAGATTTTGCTACAGTGAGCAAAGTGATAACTTGTTCTAGAAATGATTCAGAGATAATGGGTGATGTTGCAGAAATCATTGAGAGGTCATGGGTGATGTTGCAGAAATCACTGAGAGATAATGGGTGATGTTGCAGAAATCACTGAGAGGTCATGGGTGATGTTGCAGAAATCATTGAGAGGTCATGGGTGATGTTGCAGAAATCCCTGAGAGGTCATGGGTGATGTTGCAGAAGTCATTGAGAGGTCATGGGTGATGTTGCAGAAATCATTGAGAGGTCATGGGTGATGTTGCAGAAATCATTGAGAGGTCATGGGTGATGTTGCAGAAATCATTGAGAGATAATGGGTGATGTTGCAGAAATCACTGAGAGGTCATGGGTGATGTTGCAGAAATGATTCAGAGATAATGGGTGATGTTGCAGAAATCATGGAGAGGTCATGGGTGATGTTGCAGAAATGATTCAGAGATAATGGGTGATGTTGCAGAAATCATGGAGAGGTCATGGGTGATGTTGCAGAAATCATGGAGAGGTCATGGGTGATGTTGCAGAAATGATTCAGAGATAATGGGTGATGTTGCAGAAATCATGGAGAGGTCATGGGTGATGTTGCAGAAATCATTGAGAGGTCATGGGTGATGTTGCAGAAATCATTGAGAGGTCATGGGTGATGCTGCAGAAATCACTGAGAGGTCATGGGTGATGTTGCAGAAATCACTGAGAGGTCATGGGTGATGTTGCAGAAATCACTGAGAGGTCATGGGTGATGT
This sequence comes from Albula glossodonta, assembly GCA_019788955.1. Lineage (NCBI taxonomy): Eukaryota > Metazoa > Chordata > Actinopteri > Albuliformes > Albulidae > Albula > Albula glossodonta. Next base: position 615,734 of record JAFBMS010000171.1, on the reverse strand, counting down.
TGCAGAAATCCCTGAGAGGTCATGGGTGATGTTGCAGAAATCATTGAGAGGTCATGGGTGATGTTGCAGAAATCATTGAGAGATCATGGGTGATGTTGCAGAAATCACTGAGAGATCATGGGTGATGTTGCAGAAATCACTGAGAGGTCATGGGTGATGTTGCAGAAATCACTGAGAGGTCATGGGTGATGTTGCAGAAATCATTGAGAGGTCATGGGTGATGTTGCAGAAATCATTGAGAGGTCATGGGTGATGTTGCAGAAATCATTGAGAGGTCATGGGTGATGTTGCAGAAATCATTGAGAGGTCATGGGTGATGTTGCAGAAATCACTGAGAGGTCATGGGTGATGTTGCAGAAATCACTGAGAGGTCATGGGTGATGTTGCTACAATGTGAATCCACCACCAGACAGCTCTGTCTAATTTACCAAAAGTCTGACACTTTCTATTGAATTGTACATTTATTCCTGGATAGAAAAACATTCTTATGCTCAACAACAACAATTCAGTAGGAACTTAGAAATAAACCTGGAGGATACCATTTTAATTTTAATTATGCTTTGTTTAAGAAAACCAATGCAAATGGGTGAACATTAAACTAAAACAGTGACACACATCACATAAATAATGTGAAAAACACAAAAGTCGGTCATGCTGAAAAAAGGTAATGCTTTTTGTTTACGAGTATGTACATGCCTGACAGTGGTTGTGCATCTGTGTGTGCATGTCTACATGTTCCTGTGTTTGAACTTGCCATTTTGTTTTGCTGAGCTCGGAGACTAGGTGCGCACATTATGAGGACACAAAGGAACCCTGAACTAATGGCAGTTTGTGGCAGACTACGTTAAACCATTTGCAGCTTATGTGCCTCGACTCCTGTGAGTAACCATGGGTTTGATGAGCACTGAACGCCCCAAACCTGCACTTGATATTTCAGTTAGCCCCCAGCACACCGTAACACCTCAAAGGACAGCACTATGACTAATTGACATGGATCATTTCCCAGATGACACAGTTTACACGCATGATTAATCACAGTTCAACGCATCACGAATCATCCATGTGATGGATCTGACAAGATCCATACTGCTACATGAAAAGGCAAAGCAAAATCCTATTGGAAATGGCATTGCCTGCATAGACGCTTTAGGAGAGGACATAAATACTGTGTAAGAGGTATGGATGCAGTCTCCTAAGATGAAACAGAGCTTACTAAATGTGACATTTTTGGTGAAAAAATAAACTGTAAAGACCAACTGGTTATTGCTTTGTCTTGCTCACACAATAACATCTCTGCTGTTGTTGGGAAGGAGAAGATTTTACTCCTTGGGTTTCAGAGAAGTTTACAGACCAGCAAGTCCAAGTAGCTAATTCTGGCAGCAGTTTGGTTTACCTGCATGTTTCTGGGATACCCTTTCAGCATTACCTTTCTTAAAACTATGTCCCCTCATTAAGGCCTAAGAAAAGATTATTTCAGCAACATAACCTTGAAAAATGTAAACACATGTACAACGACCCATAATGCTTGTTTCATGTCCCTCCTGACCCCTAAACGGAGATCTTGAGGACTTCAACGATAGCTTTGGAAAGCTGTCCCAGTCTCAAAAATACCATCAGATCTCTTATTCAGCTCGGGGCCAGACAAAAGATGGTCGTTTCCAATGTTGCCACCTTGTGGCTAAAATTGAAAACTGTCTGGAAGAAAAATACCATGACAAGTCGGGGAAGCACATCGTATATCCTATGGCTTTGAAAGGTGTTTGTAGAGGCGTGTCAAAATATAACCATTTCAGGGCATTTAAGTGAATTTAGCAAGCATTAAAAGGCCATAGCTGTGAGACATACATGTCCAACCAAGGCAGGGATTCAATCAACCTTATTCATAATTCTCTATTTTTCATTACTTATGTACTCGCAAAATGGTATCAGTTAAGATAAATATTAACACTTGCATCTGACTCTGAGCCAGAGTTACAGACACATGTTGATTGAATCTTGGTCTTGGATTTTTTGAATAGGATTGGCTTATGCAGGTTTAATCCAGTGTCAGAGTGACACATCTCACATCAGAGTGTTTAGTCCAACAGTGCTTAGTCCCACATACAGCACCATAAGTGCGTGAATCTGGTCAGGGAGACTGTGTCTACTTATCTTACAGCCAGTACTCTAGTTTCCCTTCGGGTTTCTGAGGAAATGGTTAAGGCAGGGAAGTTAAGGAACACTTCTCTTTATTATGATCCAAGTTTAAATCAAACATCTGGAAGATGGAAACAAGCAAAGTACTTTTTAAGTGTTTATCTTGTCCACTAGCCCATACAAAGAAGCTTTCAAAAGGGTTATTTTAAATACATATTTCTCTTTGCTTTGCACTCAATGGTACTATGAAACAGGGGGGAGGGTGAAGCCCAAGGAAAGGTGGAATGAAAAGGTGGCATGTTTCTTGCCTCATTCCTGGCTGTTGATGATCCTACAGTTTGTGTAGGCACACTGTGTTTCAGTGCAGAAAGGGAGACCATCGTCAGATCACAGCCAATGTTTTTGTGCTTGCTAGCCATTGCCATTCTTGTTAAGATGTAAGTTAAGGAGCATGTGGCTAGCACTCATTGGGAAAGCAGAGGTCTGTTTTAGCACAATAAAACTTACACACAACACATTTCCCCTGGAAAAGAAGAGGTCCGTTTTAGCGCAATAACATTTACAGACAACACATTTCCCCTGGAAGAGCAGAGGTCCGTTTTAGCGCAATAACATTTACACACAACACATTTCCCCCCTAAATGTTATAATCAGATTGTGGCCAGAGGCAATCTATTCTGTTTGTCCTTCACAAATCAGGTTATGAAAACCTTCAAGAGTGTTTCTAATAGTCCTGTAATAACAGATAGAGAGAAAAAATAATAACCTCCAGGAAACGAAATAATCAGGTTAATACTTTAGCCACCCTATTTTAATTTCAAAATTTCTAATGATATTTCTGAGTGTTTCATCTGTGCGCTCTCCGAGCTGATGTATAGAGGTGATTTTCAGCAGACTACACATCCCGGGTGGACCATTAGTTACAAAAGGACAAAAAACAGTTAATCACATAGAAATGATTCCCTTACACTCCTGATGCCAGTCGATGATTAACTGGTGGGGATGAAAAAATAATAAGCTTTGACTGTCTGAAATGGTATTGTTTAAATAATGTATTGCTTGCATTAGAGATGAGTGCAGTGCATCAAAAATGTTTAAGGCCTCTTTATATCGCTATTTATAGGAAATGCAGATTTGACACGCATTGCCAGCTGACTTGAATCATTGCTTCAGGTACCGTCTGGGGTTTGTGTGGGCCGGATTACTAATGGGAGTTTGAAAACGAAATACACTTCTGCCCTGAACAATGATATGCAACATGCAGAGAAAGGTAGATTAGTCCACTGGTATTGTGATTTCCTTTAATTTCCTGAATGGTACACAGCAGGCAAAGGCAGAGGACTATGGAGTGAATCAGTTCCCAAACACCCAGCTGTAGCTCCTAACTGGAGTCCTCCTGAGGAGAATGCATTACCTCCCTCAAGCTAGCTCCTCCCAAGGTTTCTTCCTATCAATTTCACATTTTCACAGATTTAGCTGATGTTGCCTCAAGCTTGCTTCATAGAAACATCTGTAAGATTACACTTTACAATAGATCCTGATTTAGGCCGGGATGGAAAGACTCTTGTGGCATGGGTTTCTGAAGTATTCAATATAAATACATTTCACATGATTTAAAACATCTACTCAATACAAATACACTTCACAGTTTAAAACTGTACAACTCAAAAGCTGTTAGCCAGCAATGACTGGGACAGCGTTGGCTCTGTCCCATTTCTGCCAGGGTGCTGAGGTTACGACTACAGGAGCTCATCTTGTGATGTGTCAGGTGATGTTTATGAGAGGGTTTAAGTTTAATGTCTGCTAGTTCTCCTGTTGTACAGGCGACCAGTGGGATGGAAAACCACGCATTGTGCGCACGGGTCCCTATTCCTGCACAGGTGAGGGTGGTACAACAGTGACTCAATGCTTAGCTGTACAATAACATTACGGCAACATGGATCTGATCTTGTACACTGGGAAGCCAGTAAGATCCACTCGAGTTGTGCTCTTTGTCTCTGTGAAGCCTCCATCTCAGATTGTGGCTCTGTGGGCTCTGCGCCTGCCTCTCAGTAATTGAGTTTGAGCTGCTCCCAATGCACCGTGGTGCGGCCTGCAGAAGATCTGCGGAAGCGCTTTCACTGTACAAATATTTTAAAACATTTCCCCATGAAGCAGGAGGTGAGAGGAGTGAGGGGTCACATGAAGCAGGAGGTGAGAGGAGCGAGGGGTCACATGAAGCAGGAGGTGAGAGGAGCGAGGGGTCACATGAAGCAGGAGGTGAGAGGAGCGAGGGGTCACATGAAGCAGGAGGTGAGAGGAGCGAGGGGTCACATGAAGCAGGAGGTGAGAGGAGCGAGGGGTCACATGAAAGCGCGCTCTGATGCCTTCTCTTTCTCTCTCTCTGACGCTTGGCTGTTGGTCTGACTGCCTGTAATTGCTCGTTTATTTGAATAGCGTAAGATGATGGATCAGAATCACAGTCCCATTGTCAGGAAAAAGAAGAATCTGGGGGGTTTCTGGTCAGCAAAGAGGGATGAGGGAGACTGAGCGTCGCCCCTGTTGCCGTAGCAGCCACCGTATTGGCGATTACTCCCTGTGGGTTTTCTGGCCTGCCCCCACCCCCCCTCTCCACCCGGTTCTAATTATGGCTCCTCCTACTGCCAGGCAAAACAACACAAGCAAGTTTGGAGCCATGCGCTCCACCACACACCTGCTCCCTAAACCCCCTCTCGAGTCCGGCCTCATCAGGGTGTTCCGGGCCTTTCTCTGACACCCCTAATCCCCCTCTCAAGTCCGGCCTCATCAGGGTGTTTCGGGCCTTTCTCTGACACCCCTAATCCCCCTCTCAAGTCTGGCCTCATCAGGGTGTTCCGGGCCTTTCTCTGACACCCCTAATCCCCCTCTCGAGTCTGGCCTCATCAGGGTGTTCCGGGCCTTTCTCTGACACCCCTAATCCCCCTCTCGAGTCCGGCCTGATCAGGGTGTTCCGGGCCTTTCTCTGACACCCCTAAACCCCCTCTCGATGGGGGGTCTCATTTTGGGTGTTTTTTTTTGTTTTTAATCAATGGATGAAATGTTAGGACGTAACTGAAAGTTTTCCCAAATCCAAAAGGCAGCAGATGAGAAAAGGAAATGGAGGACTGTGGGAACGGTTTGCGGTTGCACGTTTGCTTTACAATATTTCTACAGTTTTGATGCTGTCATGTAGTCAGATCTCTTAAACAGTCGTTGAAGTGTTCCTTTTTCACCAAAAACAAGAGCAAATCATAGCGATTATGTTTTAGGTGGGAAATCTATCATTTTCTTACCAGTGGTGTGTCTTTATGAATGAAGGAGAATAATTTTTGAAACCATTTTCAGTTCACCCTGCACTCCAAACAAACAATCTTGTACCAGTTATGCTTCATATTACATTCTAACTCACTTGCATACATAACACTAAACAGCCTGGAAAATACACCTCTAGCATGTATACAATGGGGATGTAACAATGCATTGTAATATTATATAGCATGACATAAAAGCCAGATAATGTGCATTGTGGGACTGAAATTTCATGGTATGAGATACTTTGTAACTTTCTCTCACTTTTAACAATCATCATATGCTTATCTTCTACTCCTGACTTCAGAATAGAAATGTCTGGGTTACAGCTATTTGTAATGACGCCATTGACTTGTTTTGTAAATCCCAGGTTCCATCTCCAAAAAATACATGGAAATATTTTCTCTCTCAAAAGTAGGCTTCTTGTACTCAGGATGACTGATGTCGCCTGTATACTGGGACATCGGGTTAACAATAAGGTTTTATTCCTTTTGAATGTGTATCAGCTACTGGCAAACAGATAATCACAGACAAAGCGATAGAAATGGCTTGGTGGCATTCACTTAAATATGGTATACTCCACCTTAGTTTATTCGTGCTCAGTAAAACACACAGGTGCACAGGTGTAATCACCAGTTTTACAGCTACTATAAACAATAATGCCACTATGTTTATTAAAGTCCTCTGTATTTGCAATGAGCGTCTGTATTGCAATGTTGTTTCATAGTAAGGTGGGTGGGTGGTGGGGGGTGGATCAAAACATATAGATTTTGCAAGTTCAGCACCTCTCAGTCTTCAGATTACAAGAAGAATCTGTCATTATGACAAACCAGTTTATCACATGTAAAATTTGTGCATACACAGGGTATTTACATGTCATTAACACAGTAAAAACTGTGGGTGACAGAGTTGTGATGAAAGGAATTCTAGCTCTAGGTGTATCTGTTTTGGACATAGCAGCAGGCTAATTCTTACACTCATATATGGGAAATAAAAGTCAATCTAAATTAAAAATAATGTTAATAATCAGGTGTACATAACAGAGTGGTTAAAGCAATCATAAAAAGTGACTTTCCAAAGGTTTTTTGAGGTAGGACATTTATTCAGCTTGTTTTATGTGCGAGCAGTGCACACTTTGTCTATTTGGATGGAGATTAGCGAGTAAAAAAACCAATGTCCCTGCTTTGAGAAGTTACGTCAGACACCTTACAAATGGTCAAGCACGAGAATCCTGCTCAGTGGCAAATTTAATCATAGCTGATCGTTTTCCAGAGCAGCAGCACCCGCGTTCGCCGTGAAACCAGGCTGCAATAAACTGGCTCTCCGCTACAAAAGGTCACCCCAATGAGTGACCTGATCGCTTCCTCTTGTCTGCATAAATCAATCCCAAAATCAAAGAGCATTTTGCTTTTGACTAGGTGATGAAAGCAAATGAGAGATAGCAATCAATAATGCCGTGTGAGGAATACATCTGCTGCCGAATTAAAAATGATTTGAACCAGTGGCTTTGAGTGGTTTCCTTTCTGCTCACTTGCAATTATAGCCTTGCCCAGCCATTCCCCAACACCTATTGACTTGCATTTTTATTATTTTGTAGGTGAGACAGCGTAAGCTCTTGATGATACAAAATGAATGATTATAAATAAAAAAACAAATATATAAATATAAGTAATTATTAATATAAAAGTAACAATAAAGTTTTACTACAAAAGCAAATTACATCCTGTGGTGTGAACTGGTGTACTTTAAAACAGTGGATGAAAAGGCATTGGCAGAATCTCATCTCATCTCTATATTTATACAGCGTCAGAGCAAGGCACGTTCTTTTATATAGTTAGCTGTGTTCAATTTAGCTTGTTTGCTATGAGAAGTAGAAAACAGCAGAGTTTAATTCACCATCTAAATGCAGGCAGCAAACTCCATTTGCAGCGTATGGAAAGAACTGTTGGTTGACTGCTGATAAAATCAAATATTCATACGGGAATTTAATTTGAGCCCAGACATATCACTTTGCCAACTGATTCTCCAAAGACCCCAGCATCATTAGATCCTCTCTCCTCAGCGCTCACACCAAAGGAAAATGGTGCATTTCCACTGTCAGCAAACTAGAGCTGGTGAACTGAACCTACAACCACTAATCACAAGTCAAGCTACTTAGGACAGCTCTGGCAATGTAGTTAAAGTTTGTATGTTTTATGTATTGTGTATTGTACATTTGTCAGATTAATGTACAATACACAATACTCTGAAGCCCTTCGCATGGGTGCAGTACTTTTCTGAAGGCTACAACAGCGATGTCACATGGAAGTCAAGTCCCATAACTCTTCATTGGAGGTGAAGTCTAGAGCCCTTTACACTTTTCCATACTGGTGCTCATGTCCTCACCCTGACAGTAGGAGGATACAGTTGGGATATTTAGAGAAAATATTTAGAGACAAGCTAAATCTGTAATTTTTCAATATCAACATCAAGTCAATTCCCCAGACAGATAATTAGTTACAAATTTAGAAAAACTTTTACTTGAAATTATGAGCTTATTTTCGCATTATTCAGTGATTCTCAGCATCAGAACGTGCTTCCATGATGCTCCAGGACTCAATAGACTCGAGACTCTATATAGTGTTCTCGTGCAGGGTGTTGAAACACTTACAAAACACCAAGTTAAACCTGAGCTAATGAAGATAGAGATGGAGTAATGTTGGCCATTTTCTGCTCTTTCATTGACATTACATGGTGAAAACTGAAAATGAATCAATACAAAACATCACCTTCTGTACAACACATGCATTGAAACTACTCTTCAATATCAACATAAATTGCTGGTTTAGCCTATAGCAGCAGGTACCATAGTGAGTAGCATAGTTTACAGAAGAGCTAGTACATACTTGTAAAAAGTTCATTTTAAACTAACTTATTAAAGATGGTTTTTTAACATAATCTTCAATGATATCTTCAACATGTTTAGATACATGAACTCATGGCATTGCCACAATTACATTCCTTAGTGGATGGACTTAGATTCGTTTCAGAATATGGAAGTGACTTCACAGGAAGTGACACCATCATGTGATGTGAACTGGTTAATCAATCAATTTTAACACATAATTTATTAAACTGTAACATAGTTAAGGTTTTTTTTAAACCTTTAAAATGTTTTTAAAACATTTTAATGAAGAGTTAATTATTACTGATACCAAACGAATAAGCCATACCCTAGTTAAGTCATCATTGTCCTTGACTTTGGCTCTGTTATATGCAAACGTTAGCTTTCATCTTTACCAACACAGTATGGTATAATTAATATAATAATATAATAATATTTGACTTAAAATAAAACAATAATAGTCCAGATGAAGCCAAATCAGAATGTCATTTCAGAGAAGGTCAATTCAGCTTGGCAAAGCCAGAGACAATGTTTAGATAAAAAAGTGGCCTGTCACCACCATATGGTTGGGGTGAATGAGAGGAGGAGTGGAAGGGGGGAACTCTGTGGCAGTGTTATTTATGTATAACCAAGTCTCAGTGAAAGAAAGGCAATGGAGAGAAAGGTGAAGGACATGCATTGAGATGAAGCCAGCTGACTGGCTGATCGGCAGTTCCAGAGAGTGGGGCTGGGGTATAATCTACACTGAGGTCAAGAGTTATTGTGAAGTCATTCAGATGAGTAACAGAGAGGATGCAACTTACTACTGCCCAAGAAGCAGGGTTCAAACAGTCTTCACCAAAAGCCAGCAAAGCCTCATGCTAAAAACAATAATGCTCCACACGAGACCAAAAACCACCCTCCCCACCAGTTTGATAGGCTGTGATTTTAAAAGGGGGCCTAATGAAGGGAATGGCTCACACCTGGGCTGATTACAGATATTCTCCACAGATGAGCCTGTCTGTGAGTGAGGCTGGACTGCATTGTATATCCTTCATAAAGAGAAACAAAATGAATACCATAAATGAAATAAGCATTGTACGTAGATAATTAATGATATTTTATGGTAAAACATATGCAAAGACTTTTGTCATACACTTCTCCTGTTCTGTATAGTTGTTCTGTATATTGTTTTGTATAAAAATGATAAATACTGTATATCACTTTCTTGTGCTACAAAACCTTAAGTGAATAAATTGACAAATAACCTTTAACAGAATTAAATTCAATAACAGGCCAAAAGTCTAATCTTTTGAAGCTTTTCACTTTTGCTGCAGCATCTTTCAGATTATAAATTGGAAAAAATACCACATATTGCATTGTTCCTCTGCTTCCCAGCAGAGAGAGTGGCCACATTCAGGGAGTAGTGTTAGACTGGCTGCTAATGGATCTGTTATTTATCCAAGCTAGCAGGGCCTGAAATAGCCCTCTTTTAGAAGAGAACTTCAGAGCCAGATGTGTGTTCAGGGGAAAAACACACCTTATCGCTGCTTTGAAACTCCAAAATGCTACATCCAAGTGTCAGTCAGTCAGGCCAAACCTGCTCAGCCTCACTGCCGGGTATCACTGACAGAGAAAAGCCTAAAGACCATGACATGTCACATTAATCCCATGGGACGCGATGCAGTCTTTCCCATAACTCTCACCAGATTCAGCATGTCCAGGTCTGTTTGACACAATACGAGTCAGACTGTAAATACTTTTCCATGGGCAGATGAAATAATGTCAAAAGGAATGAGAAGATAAACTGATAATGACACTGTAAAATATTGAAAAATGAAATTAAATAAATATTTGCTTTGTCATTTAACTAAACAAACAAAAAATAGTAAAAAATTATATAGGGCAATATTTAGGCTATTAGTAAGAAATTAGCAAGTTTCTGCAGGGTTGAGTGACATTTGCTATGGTTTCTGCCTGTGCAGAGCATGAAGAAAATAAAAATAAAAACACAAGTAAGGGATTTCTATTAAAATGTACAACTCCAACTTTCAGATGAACAGTTATCAAATATTGCACAATTTAACTGGGTAATTTATAGTATTTTTCTTAAACATGAGGATCTCCAAGCAGTTTCTTTTATTTTTCAAATGAAATGTGGAACATAAATTAGCTCCATCAAGCTCTCAGCGTCTGTGATAGGGACAGAGTTGTGCCTGTGATACAGACAGAGCAGCATCTGTGATAGGGACAGAGTTGTGTCTGTAATAGGGACAGTGTTGTGTCTGTGATAGGGACAGGGCAGTGTCTGTGATAGGGACAGAGTTGTGCCTGTGATACAGACAGAGCAGCATCTGTGATAGGGACAGAGTTGTGTCTGTAATAGGGACAGTGTTGTGTCTGTGATAGGGACAGGGCAGTGTCTGTGATAGGGACAGAGTTGTGTCTGTGATACAGACAGAGCAGCATCTGTGATAGGGACAGAGTTGTGTCTGTAATAGGGACAGTGTTGTGTCTGTGATAGGGACAGGGCAGTGTCTGTGATAGGGACAGTGTTGTGTCTGTGATAGGGACAGTGTTGTGTCTGTGATAGGGACAGAGTTGTGTCTGTAATAGGGACAGTGTTGTGTCTGTGATAGGGACAGAGCAGCAGGTATCAGGATTTCTCCTTGGACTGTTTTTGAACGCAGACACTGCACACTTTAGCAGAGATCAATGTAGACTGACACGGATACTTCGCAGGCCTTTATCTATTATTTGCATTTTAACAGACGCGGGCATGGCAGATGACATCACTTAGCCTGTGGAACGGTGCATTCATAGGCCGTTGCCTTTGCATGTAATTAAAGGCAACCAATAACGAGTTATCCGGGGTCTATAAACAGAACAAATTAGACTGAACTCAGCCATTCAAAAAAAAATTTCATCTTCAGGTAACGTTGGAATGAGATTACGACACTGACTGTCAGGGCAGACAGAAGCGGTTAGCTGTGTGCTTGATGAAAAGGGCAGGGAGATTGTGTAACACATTGGAAAGGAGAGCAGCGTTAGATTATCTCCGCTACAGCAGGCAAAATGCCGTGCTTCCAGTGTCCCACCCTCCGTTCCACTCCAGACAGCACTCTGCACAGTTGTGACATTATTTTCATGTCTCATGCTTTATATAGCAAGCTTACACCAAGGGTCAAGTATTTTAAACTTTACCATTATTTTGTAATGTCTTCTTAGACGGCCCAGGGAAATATTTTTATCAATGTTATGCAGATGGCTGCTCTTTCCTGAGTGGAGGGGAGGAGGTTGCAGGTGGTCCTGATGAGGGAGAGGATGAGAGAATAAATGAAAAATCCCTGTCTGTATCTCCTCATGCAAGGCACAGCAAAACACATATGAACAGGCTTTACCGTTTACTGCTTCAGAAACTATCTGTTCATCTTTGTGCTCCATCAGTTATCAGGAGACTCTGCTGCTCCAAGCTAGAACATGTTAGTATTCTTTCCAAAAAAAAAAGCACAAACTGGGGACATGTTGTGCAGGGCATGTAATCATTTCAATACCAAAAAAGGATTCTTTAAATTGGATTTTGGCATTACGATTAGAGTTACAAACTACCCACACTCCTACGGTGTTTGTATATAAAACTGGATTTTAGTTTGTGTGTGTGCACGTGTTTGAGCACACATTTGTATGCTGCAGGAGTCCAGCTAAGTCTTTTTTTTTAAAAATATATTTATAAGTGAAGACATGGATGCTCCGTTTTTGTCCCTGTTGTTGGGCTTTAACCCCTATTCGTTTGTCTCTTTTCATGCAGTGTAGAAATAATATTTTGGTTTTAGTGTGATTTTTGTGCCAAGGAGCACCTGTACGTATTGCATCTCTCAGAGACGAATCATCCGCTTGCAGAATGATCTGGGTAGACAGTCGACTTCTTCTCTCTGTCAGCAGCCATAAAGGCTGTGGAATGAGAGAAGACTGAGATTTTAACCCCGTGCAGACTCAGCTGCTGACTGAGTGAGTACTCTGCCAGAAAAGTCAGCAAGTTCCTTGGAAAAGGGCTGTTTTCTCCAAGAGGCTTTTGAGAAAGAGAGGGCATGACAGCTGTTTTTGTGAACTGAATGTTTATTTAGATGGTGAAGGTATGTTGGGCTTTTTTGTGAGAGATCTCCCACAGTACTGAAACAAGTGAAGCAAGGTGATTTACTGGAAGTTAGAAAGGGCAAGCAGACAGTTTGTTGAATGCATTACTTCCTTGTCCCTCTGGTGCACCTCATGGGGACGTGTTACTCTCCCTCTTAGGTCCTATATTCAGCATCCTGCTTTACTGCTCCACACAACTTCTGCCCTGGGAGTAGCTTCTGATGCAGTACCATGGAAACAGAGGTGATCAATAAGGACTCCTCTGTCTGCATTGTGTTGCTTGGTTTTTGTGCCCCAATGTGCTTGAGCAGATGGGGGCCGGTGGCCTGTTTTCATGTTGATATTCAACGTTAGGGAATCGCAGTCCATTGTGATAAAGATGATCATGTGGTCAGCGCTCCAGTGTGATTATGATTATGGCTAATTATGGCTAAACATTAATGCCAAAAATGTGACTGGAGGAAAACATATTTCTGCCTAAAGTTATACTTTTCTACAACCATAACTCATTTGAAAATTAGATTTGTTTTTTTTTTTTTACATTTTTGAGGAAGTTGCGCGATTGTCCCCTGAAAGCATTTTGTCACATCATTTTCTTTGTAGTTGTTCAAAATGGTGTTTCACAAGGACTCAAGCGTAATATTTCACATTTTTGTAGAAGTTTATGTTGGCCGTAAGTCATTTTTCTGGCCTCTTCCTGAAATGGTTTGCGATGTTCGTCTTGCACATGTCACAGATGCGATGTGACTGTGCTGTTAGTCAGGCTCTTGAGTGAATGACGAGGATGACCTTTCCAGACACTTCTGTGAGATCCGATGACACCACAATCTGCTTCCCTTTCACGACTATGTCTTTGAATAAAATTAGGAAGCAGGTTGAGCTGGAACGGACCATCACAAGGTGCACCGTGTCCTTTAAAACTGCCTTGCACTCCTTCTTTCACTTTTTCCAAACATGAGCCCACCCAGGTGTAAGAAGGATGGCAGATGACAGCTCATTAGACCATATCACTTACTTTCACTGCACATAAGTGCAGGTTAGGCAATGTGGTGCATTGGGTTTGGTGGCAGGCATGTTTCTGAACCCCTATAAATATCAGCTTGTGCAGCTAACGTGCAGTTTTTTAGACTGGATCACAGACATGTACATTCAATTCTGTAGTTGCTTTTGAGGCTGTTGTTTTGTGGTTTTTAACAGCTCCTCCATTAAGTGTTCACCTGTATCAGTTGCTTTGTACATGCAACCATTGATCCTTCTCTTCCTTTCAAAATCTGCTCTCTGATGTCACATTAGAAACTCATAGGAAAGGGTTTAATGTTTACATGACTTTGTTTGTGTTAACATTATTTTGTCTACCCCTGCACATAATGATTTTATACGCCAGGTCTATGAGGCGTCAGCTAGGACACCTTTTGGGGGCAGCACCAAGAGGCGGCAGGTAAAGCACACCTTTTAGGGGCTGCGCTGAGAGGCGGCAGGTAAAGCACACCTTTTGGGGGCAGCGCTGAGAGGTGGCAGGTAAAGCACACCTTTTGGGGGCAGCGCCGAGAGGCGGCAGGTAAAGCACACCTTTTGGGGGCAGCGCTGAGAGGCGGCAGGTAAAGCACACCTTTTGGGGGCAGCGCTGAGAGGCGGCAGGTAAAGCACACCTTTTGGGGGCAGCGCTGAGAGGCGGCAGGTAAAGCACACCTTTTGGGGGCAGCGCTGAGAGGCGGCAGGTAAAGCACACCTTTTGGGGGCAGCGCTGAGAGGTGGCAGGTAAAGCACACCTTTTGGGGGCAGCGCCGAGAGGCGGCAGGTAAAGCACACCTTTTGGGGGCAGCGCCGAGAGGCGGCAGGTAAAGCACACCTTTTGGGGGCAGCGCCGAGAGGCGGCAGGTAAAGCACACCTTTTGGGGGCAGCGCCGAGAGGCGGCAGGTAAAGCACACCTTTTGGGGGCAGCGCCGAGAGGCGGCAGGTAAAGCACACCTTTTGGGGGCAGCGCTGAGAGGCGGCAGGTAAAGCACACCTTTTGGGGGCAGCGCTGAGAGGCGGCAGGTAAAGCACACCTTTTGGGGGCAGCGCCGAGAGGCGGCAGGTAAAGCACACCTTTTGGGCCAGCGCTGAGAGGCGGCAGGTAAAGCACACCTTTTGGGGGCAGCGCTGAGAGGCGGCAGGTAAAGCACACCTTTTAGGGTCAGCGCCGAGAGGCGGCAGGTAAAGCACACCTTTTGGGGGCAGCACTGAGAGGCGGCAGGTAAAGCACACCTTTTAGGGGCAGCGCCGAGAGGCGGCAGGTAAAGCACACCTTTTAGGGGCAGCGCCGAGAGGCGGCAGGTAAAGCACACCTTTTAGGGGCAGCGCTGAGAAGCTGCCCCTAAAAAATATATAATTTCTGACCAAGTTTTCCCCTTCTTTTCCTAGTCTCTCAGTTTCACATTTGCAGATATGCATTTCTAGTTGGGGAAATATTCGGACCAACTCTGAGAGACTTATAGACACAGTTGACAGTGGTGTAGTTGGTACTTTATATCAGTCAATGAGACATCCACACACTTCATAACATTTCAGCACAATGAGTTACCCAGCTATTTCATATTTCTGTTTTCAGTAAGAAAATTACCAATGACTATTTCATGCATCAAATGGTCTTTGTTTGCTGCATTACTGAATTAGGTATCATTATTTTGGTTTGATTACTTGGTTCGATTAGGAGCATTATTTCCTATGTGCTGCTCTATGAGGGCTGTAATTTGTGCATCTCAGGCTAGCTGCAGAACTCCACTTCAGCACATTTCATTAAAGGTTATTTGAGGGCGTTCTGATGTGCATTCAGAGAGCTGACATAAATTCTGACAGGAAAACCTTTAAAAGGAAAATGATTTATAGCTCAGTGCTTAATTTGTCATTTTTCTGCACTTCAAACCAATTTCAGGCAAAGCTGTTTGGAAGGGACCCACATTGACCTGTGGGCTGCTGTGACCTTGTCTGACTTCAGACTAAAGTCTGTACAGCAGTGGGCAATATGCTTTTTCAGAGTGAGTTTGGCTTTGGAGTAGTTTGGATTTGGAATAATATCCAGAAAGTCTCTCTCTCTCTCATTTTTTATTCTTTCTCTAAGACTGCTTTGAGAGTGACTGCAAGGTGGACCAGCAACGCTTCTGCATCCTCGAGTGAAAACAGTAACAAATGAATTGTTCAATACATATGACCTGTGTGAGAGTGAGTACTGTAGTCATTTGAACCCACTGATAGGCAATCTGAAATGGAGACCTTGTGGCAGTCTGCCATGTGGTTCTGGCAGCAGACTGTAGCCTTTCCCCCTGTCTGCCGGGGAGATGACCCATGCCATGCTCTCATGCAACAGAGAGGCAATCTCCCATAGAACTGGGGCATGCCTCTGAGTGCTGTCCAGTTGGAGGCGGCTGAGGGAAATGAAGCCTGCGGCCCTGCGCTGCTGCCGCGTCCGTCCACCGTCTGATCGCACAGGTGTGCCGCTCTGGTATCTGTGCAGACAGCAGGCCCATGGCGGAAAATCTGTCCGCCATGGGGGCTGCACGGGGCATGCCTGCTCCAGTTCTTCCACTGTGAGATTGGCTGCATGCTGGGGGAAGGAGGGGAACGACGCCTACAAGTGCCAAATGATGGTGCTGGAGTTGGAGATAGGCAGGCAGCAAGCTACAGCGCCCCATGTAGCTGCATGGACAAAGGAGGGGGGCTGATTCCCTCCTTCATATCCTGTCTTCTGCATGACCCTCACAGGAGGGTGGAATGAGGAAGAGGGATAAGACAAGCCTCCTCTTCTGACCAAATCCCAGCCAAGCGGCAGAAACCTCCTCCCTGAAAGACCATCAGGACCGGTCTCTACTCTGCAGCTCTACAACTGTGACCTTTGGATTATTTTTTGCCTCCCTGTTGATCTTCCTCCCTCTGCACCTGCACTGGTTTTAACATTCTCAGTCATACCCTGAGAGTGGAAAGTAATCTGTGTGTCTTGTTACATGATTTTTGTGCCCTACACTTGATTCATGAGGGTCAATAACCAAGTCAGTTCTGGTGACCAATCAAAAACAAAAACAACTATGGTGACTGGGAACAGTAAGGACTTTACATGTATTTCACCATATTATTGTACATGAGTGAAACAGGAAGTTTTGGAAGGCTACAATAACCCTCCTTTATTATCCTTTATTTTTAAGATTAACTTGAGTTGAGTAGACTTGAATGACAGATTTATCTTTTGTTTTCAAATGTAACTTTATTGCTAAATTGATTGAAATTTATTTCAATAAATTTATTGTACAAAAATATTTGGGGTGCCAATGATGTTGGCAACAGAATAAAAACCTGTTGTATTAAATATTTTCAGAATAAAAACCCTAGCAATTAAAAAAAAAACAACCCATTAAAAAAACCTTTTGCAACAGTGCCCCAGAACAAAAAACAAGTTTCTCATATGTTTGAGCGTAAAGCATAGCTTACTACCATGGTTATTTATTTTGCTCTAGGTTGTTCATTTTGTTTTTTTTGTAAAGGGCCAATAAAGGATGTCAATTATTCTAGAGCTTACTATACGGTACTGCTATCAGTACACATGTCTGACTCAGTGAGCACCAATCACACAAAAAAGAATATCAGCCAGAAATATCCTGTCCTGAGCACACACTAAGGTTCTTCAGCTGTGCTCGTTCGCTGAACCATGAACGTACTCTACCATGTCTTAACAAAGCCACGAGCTATTCAACAAACAACCGACTCCTGGCTTTATTCGCCTGCTTGCTTCTGATTACAGCCCATTCACATGGACGAGGATGAGCAAGCATATGAGCATCACGTGTTGATGTTCCCAAACTCTTGGGTTATGAGACAAACTCCTGCGTTATGAGACAAACTCCTGCGTTATGAGACAAACCCCTGCGTTATGAGACAAACCCCTGCGTTATGAGACAAACTCCTGCGTTATGAGACAAACTCTTGCCTAATGAGACACTCCTGCGTTATGAAACAAACTCTTGCGTTATGAGACAAACTCTTACGTTACGAGACAAACTCCTGCGTAATGAGACAAACTCTTGCTCAATGAGAAAACTCCTGCGTAATGAGACAAACTCTTGCGTAATGAGACAAACTCCTGCGTTATGAGACAAACTCTTGCGTAATGAGACAAACTCTTGCGTAATGAGACAAACTCTTGCATTATGAGACAAACTCTTTGATGTGGGTTCAGATATGAGTCACACCAATCCTCCAGTCATATATATTATGGATTTTAGAGGTATACATAGCTTCCTAACAGTAATTATGTGTTTCATAATTTCTCAAGTCAACACTTCGTTCCTCCCTTTAAGTGATATGACACTCCTGAACTTCCTCCAGTGTCATAACACTCTCATCCCCTACCAGCAGTTTGGAATGTCTTAGATCCTGTTAGTGTGTTATAAACACTTGGAGGCCCTCTGGCAGTGGCGTATGGGTTTGGCAGTTGAGTGCTACCAACACTTACACACACTCTTGCCCTTATAATTGTCAGCGACTTAGCACATGATAGTTTTCACATCAAACCACTCAGAATCGAAAATAAACAAAGTCATCGCTCCTACAGAATATGTCACGCTGCACATTATTTTCCGAAACGTACTTGTTTGTGACATTTGACTGCTTTTGAAGGTCAAAGCCTTAATCAGCATCTGCTATTACATCATTTGGCAAGCCACCGCACATTACGGAGGGCTTTACGAATTCAGGAGACAAATGTGAATGTGAGGCAATCCCAGAGATTCAGTAGAGCCATATGTCACAAACGCTGGCCTCTTGCCTCAGGTCATTTCTGTTCGGAGCTCCAAATGTAATTGGTACTGAAACCCAGCCGAATTGCCACTGTTCTCATCGTATGTACAACATACAGCTGTGTGAATGCCCTAAAAACCCTCTCCTGAAAGAGACCAGTATGTTTCCATGAACTGCATGCAGAAATAAGTCTGTCAGATCTCACCTTCTCAGTCTGTAAACTCAATCAACAATTAAGGAATAACCCATTTTCAGAATAGCTGCCAGCATCTGCAATATTGTCAGAAATGGGGCCTGTAATTTCATACAGTGGATTCTTATTATATTTTGGATTTTATATGCCTCTAAATCACTAGGTCTCCCTTTTGCATTGACATTACAGTGTTTTAATGCATGTGAATATTGGCCCCAATGGATATTCATCTTCACAAGCTCTCTGTCTGAATCTGAGTTAAGACAGAAAGCATTTCAATGTGTCGAAATAGAGCATGATCGAGGTGGGGGGTGGGGCATGTGTGACATCATCAGCTGAGTTGTAGGTAATGATGCTTTTGTTCTCTTTGGTGCAATTTACTGTTTGTAAGAACCCTTTGGCTCATTCTGTTTGTAAGGACCTTACATTTGGCCAAACGCCTAAGCGTTATTTCTTCACTTTTTGTCCTACATGTGCCACCAAAATTGAGATTTTCCTCTCAGTGTGATAAATCTATGGGAGGGCAAGATCGATGTGGAAACCATTCAGACACATGTAACATTATCTGATTACACAGGACAGACCATGTACATAAAAGAAAATGCATTCAGTAGGCTCTCATAATTTGATCTTTATCATTTTAATTAACATGTGAAAAAGGTATGATTTTTCTAATTACTTGTGGCAAATAAACAAGCATTCATTTCACTGAGCTAAATTAATTTTAATAGAAACAAAAAATAACCTTCTATTTATCAATAGACATATTTGTAAAATTCAAAATACACATATACCAAGTGTATAAAACTTGTTCATTTCAAACTACATTACCACATCTTCAGATTAGCCATTAAGCATGAAAACCTCAAATGAAAATAAAAACATCCAATGAATTAAATGTTGTGTTTTGGTTTAATCTTTGAATATAAGTGGTTCTCAGAAGACTGACTTCTCATTATCAGAACATGCAGTAAATCTTGCTCTGTCTTAGCTGCTGGAGTTCCGGTGCACACAATGAGGTCAGTTCAGCGATGTCCTGAGGGCCGAGTGTGCTTGAGAGCAAAGTTAAGAATCAGAACTGCGGTGTACCTCACAGTCATCAATAAGTAATCAGGGCCCCGGTCAGTGGGTGGTCCGTGTTAAAGACAATGTGGTGTGCCGGATCTCACGGGCTCCCTGAAGCGAACCCCCTCGTTCCTCTAATTTAGTTCCCTGATAGATTTTCCAACTTGCTTGAGATAATGAGCAGCTTGCAGGGTCTACAAGCCTCATTTCCCTAGAATCCATCACAGCCTGGTCACGTTACGGCCCTTTCTCCGCGAGCGGAGTGCTTTCCTCTTTAATTGCGCACCTGTACCCACCTCTGCTACAAATGACCTGCCTTTCCGACATGACCATTAGAGACCACACGCTGGGAAGCTCACTCTTCAGGGCCCTTGTTTGTACTGGGAGATTGATCGAGTTTTTCATTAGAAAACACCCCAACGGATGGGGAGAAACAACAAATAAAAATTCCACATCAAAATACATGTTTCCTGACAGCCACCACACAGAATATCAAAAGGGCAAATTCAGGTTAGTGGGTCAGTGGAAGAGAAACACTTTACATTATTAATCTGTGGAATATGGAATAAATCACATTCAACGGAATAACTCTGATAGCATACATAACGATGTGCACAACTGGATATGGGTGGGGTACCATGTCTGGGGATACAGGGATAGTGAACCAGCCTGGATTTCAACCACCTAAGATATGAGATGCATTCCTTAATTGCTAATCCACAAACCACCCAAAACAAGGTTAGACATCTTTCCATACAGCGTAAGTCCATGTTATTATGTTACAGTGTCAATAAGGAACTGTTCAAAGCCACTAAGGAAGGCTTGAAGCGAGATCGCTGCGCTTCCTTGCAACAGTCTTCTAAAAGAATGGCAGGAGGAAGGCCCTCAGAGTTTATTCGTTCCACAAGATGGCAGTGAAGCTCCAGACAGCCGAGCTGGTCGGGCCGGCATTGCCCTTCCCCCCCCCTCCCCCACGGTCTGTCTGGACACCCAGCTGACAGGGCTTAGACCTCTGGTTTAAGTGAATTGAACTGTTATGTTCCTAAGCTGTCACTTTAGGGGGACTGTCTTGTTTCTGGCTCAGGCTGCGGTTGTGTAATTGTGCACTGGGGCTGCGTATGAATAAGCAGCGCTCTTACTGAAACAACACAGCGCACAGACTGCCAGGCTTCAGCGCACTCCGCCAAATGAGAGTGTAAATCAGCACCTGAAAGCTTTTCTTTAGATGTGTTTACAGTGAGCCACGAGCCCTCTCACCACAACCACAAATGTACTCTTGGCTTGCAAAACTCTATTGATGTATTACGTCAAAGATGCAGGTTGTGAGATTGAACAGCAAGATTATAATAATTAAAACAATTCTGACAGGATGCATTTTGTGCTTAAACATTATAATTGGACATACCCATTAGACTATAAATTATGTCAATTTTATGAATGGTATATTTCGTGTTTTTACACAGTGTGAGTGAGATGCCAAATAAAAAAAAAAAAATAGGTAATGTTAAGATCAGGTACCCTGAGTCAAGAGGGGCAGCCTGTAGTCTAGTGGCTAAGGTACATGACTGGGACCCCTGAGGTTGGTGGCTCAAGTCGCAGCACACAGCAAGAACACCTTGAGCAAGACCCTCAACCCCACATTGGCCCCAGGGGGGATTGGCCCCTGGCTAGCCCAATCAACTGTAAGTCACTTTGGATAAAAGCATCAGGTAAATGACAGTGATGTAGGAAGAGTAACAGTGGACTACATCAGATAGGGTCGACCAAATTTTATTTTTATGATTAAGTTTTGTGATCTTTAAAGAGGGTCCAGTACCTTTTAGCAGACAATTTAGATGAGGGTCCATTTCTTTTTAGCAGGCTCAGCCAAAGTTTTTTATTCCTTGTGCATCCTCAATTTCTTTGTCTCTGTATGAAAGACATTTTTTTTTTGCCTCTGGTTCTGCATTTAAATTAACATAGTTAGATGCTGATTGTTTCCTAAAAATGGAATCTAGTCTTGCTTGCTTGGAACATGCCATGACTCAACGACAGCTCAAGTAGCGTGCGATTGAGTGAGTTCTGAAATGACTGAGAAAACAAAGGGTGCAAGTTCTTGTGGGTGGGAACATAACATTCTAGAATCTTGAATAAAATGTTACTATTTTCAAAGCAAGAAGTTCAGTCAAGGGGACGTGGACCGAGCAAGTGATAGAAGCACCAAGCATAATTTGACTGGTACAGCGGCAGGGCTCTGCGAACTGGCAGTTTCTTTGTGGCAGACTGGCATTGGTCCGCGGCCCATAGTTTGAGAAATGCTGTTCTAGGGCCCTGCCATATTGCCAGGACCTTTTGCCTTATGACATCAGTTGTGTGGCAAAAAGCAAGAGCAAAAAAGCCATTATCTAACCAAGAGCAAACTAACCATTACGTGCCTTTGTTTCCCCAAGGATAGTAAGTAAGGGGGTGCCTGGATTTACGCCGCAGGATGAACATCACCAAGTAAATGATCGAATGCAAAGACAATTACAAGCACGTTCATGAGGAGATGAAGTCTTGCCTTAAGGTTACATTCCTGAAAATGGCAGAGAAAGGAGAGAAAAAGGAACCCTACACAGTTGCCTACCTAAAAACAGCTGAATTTGGAAACTTAGCTAAAAATAACTGAACAGAACTCACTCAAATCTCAACATTCAAACAGTGCTCACATGGATCATGTATATTCACAAAAAGAACTTGGACAGCCTTGAATTTCCAAAGAGAAAGGCAAGAATACAAAGGAAGTAGTGTAAATTAGTGCAAAGAGCCAATTCAGCCATGTCATTCAGACAGGCGATGACAATATCATGAGATATCACCGATAACCAATTAACAGGTAATGGAAGGAGGGACTTCCTGCCCTTTAATTCATTTTAATTTTATCTTCAGATACACAATGAGCTTTTGCTAACGTTAGCCAGCTCAAAATCTTTTACAATTTCTCTACAACAAGCCTACAAGAAAGGAACTTACTTTCTGCGGATTTTTCTCCAAATGATTTCACTAATCCCTTTCCAAAGAACATCTGTTACTGCATCACTCATCAAGCGCTATGGTTAAACCGAAAAAAATAAAAAATCATTTCCTCTCTTTAATATGAATAATCCTGAATAAAACTGACAAATGGCAAAAATATGAACTGCATTCACACACAACATTCCTACAAAAGCTGGTTAGCCATTAACCCTCTATAATTCCTGGTATGATATACCCAATAAGTCTGTGCCAGTCCCACTGTTGAAATAACATGGCATTCTGGCTTGATGTAGGTATCTCTGTTCAGACCACAGAGCGAAGATGGTTAACAAACCACTCAGATATTTGTATCACCATAATCCCTTCTTCATTTCAATCTGTATCAAAACTAATTTAACATAAAGTGAAACATAAACTCAACTCAAATTTTACAGCATTGGACAGAGACAATTACAGGATATGTATACAGTACACTATTGACATGCATAGAAATTAGTAGACAAAATGGTGTGAAATCTTTCATATGTCACCAGAGATGTGCATAGATAAAAAGATAAAAAAGATAAAACAGGAATCTAAATCTCCTTTACAATAACAGAACTTTATTCATTAAGAATTTTTTGCAGATAACTTAATGCAAGCTGATGCATATCTTTAATTTTTGACAAAACAAAATTTATACAACTTTTATGACCTAACATGAAACAAAGAGTTGCAAAAACAAAGACTCTTAAATCGATAAGCAGTGAACAATAAAAGCACAGGAAAGTCAAGCACACTTATTTCTTATGGAGTACATAAACCCAAGCAGGATGAAGGCCTGGTGAAGAGCGATGGCCCGCTGAAAAGCCAGCAGCTCTTGTGGTCCCACCAGGGGGAAAGAAATGGATTTTGTCATTTGCTGTTCATAAAAAGGAGGAGGGCATGGAATGTCTCGGAGTGCTTTTGGCAATCTGTTAGCAAGGCTCTGTGATGTACACCAATTTTTCACGTTCTGACTCCTCGGTTACTTCTAGAAGCCCGCCATGTTGGGGTCTGGTGTACCCAATTTACTGACCAACATATGAGGAGGAGTGGAAAATCATTACGACGGGGCTGTGCACGGCTGTTTCTTTAATGCTCTGAGACTAAAGTTTAGGCTCAAGGCCTGCAGCTAAAGACTCAAGGATAGATCAATGTCAACACGGCAGAATGAAGTCCGGCTTCGCATGGAAGAAGGGAAAAAAAGCTGGAAGAGCTTCGGGCATGGAAAAATCATATTGGGATGTCTGGGTAGTATGGTTTCATTTCATGAATTCTTTAATGTGCTAAGCCAAAATGGTCCCTGATGTCCCCAGACTGCCTGACAGTCTAAAAATAATTGAGGAGTTTTCCTGTAGGTTTCTGTAAAATTACCTCCGCCCCCCTCTCACTCTTACGATGGAATCTGGGCAGAACAGTAATCTACAGACGTGTCAGGGAATGGACCTCAAGAGATTCCCTCCTCCATCAATGAGATCATTAATCGCAGCGTCCAATCAACACAGCCATAAATCAATATTACAATGCTGTGACATGAAAAACATGAAAAAAGATAATTAAAGAAAAGGAGACGTTAGGGCAGAAACCTTTGTTTGTGGCTGCAATGAGTGGGGAAAAAAAAAAATCACACTGACCGGCCTTTTTTTTCAGCGCACAGACTGTAGACATGTTTATCCCGTCCTTTCCCCTGAACAAGGTCATGGAAAAGCTCTGTCTGCCCCCCATTCCCCACAACAAATCTGCGATAACTGACGTCTGTGATTCACACCGAAAATGCACTGTGTTGCTCTTTCCTAGATTAACCAGCCAGGGTCTTGCGATATGAATAACATTGTCAGGAAATGGGTACATAACAAGACCGTTACTCAATAAGCAAGGAGCTGACAGTGTGGCTTGCCATGCTGTCTGTCACAGAAGACTGTCCCACCCCCCCTGCCCCCCGCCCCCCTCCACTGGCCATAAATCCATTAACTCATTTGTTCTTACTTCATTATTTTTTCCCCCTTCTCCAACAATGCTCAACGCAGTTGTCCTCAAAGCCGTGGCAGTAATGAGAATGAAGTGTACGCCAAACCCCATTCATCACGTGCTCGGCATCTCAAGGGTTGCCCCGGTAATGAGATTGCAGCATCGCCGCCATCTATTGCGTTTGTGCACACCGAGGACATGCCTTTATTTGCCTGGCCTGATTTTTGACAGTGGGGTGAGCGGAGTCTCAAACCCATCAACATGAATTGGTGTGGAAGGTTAGGCTGGGCAGCGTTTGGATTTACACACATGGTGTTGGGCAAGTGGTTCACAATCTGGAGCATCTGCTCTGGAATGCATATTAAACATGCTTTCAATGACCCTGGTCACAATGCAGCTCACGAGGACTTTCTGCTGTGCAATAACTGATATAGCACATTCACATTTATTTATCCAACAGTTATTTCCATCTAGAGGACTAATACTACTTATGTTTAGCAAATGTTAAATCGTCCAGAGATACCACATATATACACTGACATTTAGAGATTTATTGGGCCAAAACCTTGAACCTCGTACCTTGAATGGAAAGTATAAAATATTGCCAAGTTAAAGTGAAAAATTCACAGTGGAACTGGACTAAGTTGAGAAATGACCTCATTCTCAGAGTGCAAAATGAGCTGTAGAATGAACTTGAAGGCATAGCTGAGTGTACAGCTGCAGCACTGTGGAGAAAGAAAGGCAAAAACTTCTGGAATAATTATGAAAAGGCAGGAAACACATGGTAAAGCATACTGTGCTTCCAGAGGAGACAATAACCTTACAGCATCCTCTCCAATCGAACCCGGCACCTCCAGCCTTATCTGCATAATGAATCGTGGACCGTTGCTGGCAGGCCGGAAGATCCTTCCAGGGATTGTTCAGACCAATTTTTCTCCGGCTTGTCCTCAATGGACGGGCTTAACGTTCAACAAAGAGTCAATTTAGTTACACCTCAGGAAATGAGTCCTCTACAGGCCTGCATCCACTTGAGCTACGATAAAGATGAATTCTTCATTCAGTTTCCATTCATATCACCATCTGGCATTTACCTCACCCAAGAATCGTTTAAACTGATAAAGTTAATACTAATCCAATCCAGTTGCATATCTCTCTTCCAAAAGCCTAAGAGTATGAGCCGGGCTGCATTTGTCTGGTTGCAGATAGCTCTTTCTTTATCATATTTTCATAATGCTGTAATAGGCTCTTGCTTTAAGCATATTACCGCTGCATGAATATATATTTTTTTCATTCTGGCAAACAACAAATTCAATTGAAAATAGCCAAAACCAAAAAAACCCATATTGTTTCTTAGAAAGAGTCCGTTACTATACAGTACAGCATGTAGACATTCAACAAATAAAAAGTGTTCTTGAGCCTCCTTTGGTTGTGAACTTATTTTACACAAAGAAAGTAATTCTCATTTATGTTATAAACATGTATTATAGGTCTTTCAATACAGCTGACCCTCCCACATCACGGTTTTCCACATTGTGGATTTGATTTTTTGCGGTTCGGCAAAAGTTTTTTTGGGAGTTTTGCGGCCTTTTGTAGGAAACCGCATAGCACTGCAGACGACGTGCATAGCAGATGAAAAGTAAAGAAAACGTAAAAAAGTTTAGAAAGTCATAAATGCATAAAATATATGTATAATATGAATGTATTTTATTGTTTAAAACCATAAATACACACACATCTTTACATGGTTTTTCCACATCGTGGAAAACCCCCACAATGTGGGAGGGTTAACTGTATTTAAAACCTGGTAGAAAATGCTTTTACAAACATGATTTTTATAAAAAGTGAAATGACATGTTTGTTTGTATCTTTTGTTAATGCAGACATCCTCACATCCATCGAATCTTATGGTCCAAGAAAATGTAAGAGTGTGACACACAAGATGTTAGCTGTTTCACAGAAAGAAAAACTGCATTATATTGAAGATGGATGTGGCATGTTGCTTTTAGGCACACAACAGAAATCCAATGAGAGGAACATTGCATCATTTGATGAGGCGTTTTTGTAAAGCTCCGGGGAAAATGGCTGCCCACAGCAAGAGAAGAAATGTGCTATTTGGAGTCATTACTGAATTCTCCACAACTCAAAAGGCTCAAAATGTCTGAAATGTTCGTGCTGTTACTGTTGACTGAGAGTGTTTTTTTTCTCCAGCAATGTCTTTGGGAATGTGAAGAACAATGTGATGATGAAATTCATGCTGAATGAAGGAATAAGATTTAAGTTGTGGGCCTTCAGGTACCTCGCTGAGTAAAGATGTCAGCAAAACTGTGAACACTGAGTTTGACTGTTCGAATTGCATTTGAAAGCTATAGCCAGACCCATATAGGTGTGTCAACATTTGGCCCAGCCTCACTGGGAATGATGGGTAAGTTTGTTGGTCCCGTTGCTTTCTAGTGGTCACACCTGGTAAGGATGGGCACCTGTAGATACATACACCGAGAACAGACTGGCTTTGCGATCCTCAGGCAACATGAACATCATGCCATGAGCTGTGTGTCCGTGGCGAGGGCGGTCATCACATCATGCCATGAGCTGTGTGACTGAGGCGAGGGTGGTCATCACAACATGCCATGAGCTGTGTGACTGAAGCGAGGGTGGTCATCACATCATGCCATGAGCTGTGTGTCCGGGGCGAGGGCGGTCATGACATCATGCCATGAGCTGTGTGTCTGAGGCGAGGGTGGTCATCACATCATGCCATGAGCTGTGTGTCCGGGGCGAGGGTGGTCATCACATCATGCCATGAGCTGTGTGTTCGGGGCGAGGGTGGTCATCACATCATGCCATGAGCTGTGTGTCTGAGGCGAGGGTGGTCATCACATCATGCCATGAGCTGTGTGTCTGAGGCGAAGGTGGTCATCACATCATGCCATGAGCTGTGTGACTGAGGCGAAGGTGGTCATCACATCATGCCATGAGCTGTGTGACTGAAGCGAGGGTGGTCATCACATCATGCCATGAGCTGTGTGACTGAAGCGAGGGTGGTCATCACATCATGCCATGAGCTGTGTGACTGAAGCGAGGGTGGTCATCACATCATGCCATGAGCTGTGTGACTGAGGCGAGGGTGGTCATCACATCATGCCATGAGCTGTGTGTCTGAGGCGAGGGTGGTCATCACATCATGCCATGAGCTGTGTGTCTGAGGCGAGGGTGGTCATCACATCATGCCATGAGCTGTGTGTCTGAGGCGAGGGTGGTCATCACATCATGCCATGAGCTGTGTGTCCGGGGCGAGGGTGGTCATCACATCATGCCATGAGCTGTGTGACTGAGGCGAGGGTGGTCATCACATCATGCCATGAGCTGTGTGTCCGGGGCGAGGGTGGTCATCACATCATGCCATGAGCTGTGTGTCCGGGGCGAGGGCGGTCATGACATCATGCCATGAGCTGTGTGACCGAGGCGAAGGTGGTCATCACATCATGCCATGAGCTGTGTGACTGAGGCGAAGGTGGTCATCACATCATGCCATGAGCTGTGTGACTGAGGCGAGGGTGGTCATGACATCATGCCATGAGCTGTGTGACTGAGGCAAGGGTGGTCATCACATCATTCCATGAGCTGTGTGTCCGGGGCGAGGGTGGTCATCACATCATGCCATGAGCTGTGTGTCTGAGGCGAGGGTGGTCATCACATCATGCCATGAGCTGTGTGACTGAAGCGAGGGTGGTCATCACATCATGCCATGAGCTGTGTGTCTGAGGCGAGGGTGGTCATCACATCATGCCATGAGCTGTGTGTCCGGGGCGAGGGTGGTCATCACATCATGCCATGAGCTGTGTGACTGAGGCGAAGGTGGTCATCACATCATGCCATGAGCAGTGTGACTGAGGCGAAGGTGGTCATCACATCATGCCATGAGCTGTGTGTCCGGGGCGAGGGTGGTCATCACATCATGCCATGAGCTGTGTGACTGAGGCGAAGGTGGTCATCACATCATGCCATGCACAACCAAGTACTTTAAATGAAAACCAAAGCACAGAAATAAAAAAAATCCTTTAGAATAACAGGCTGTGATTTGAGAGAAGGTGTTAATGGAGGAAAAGGCTCACAGCTGGAAACGGATCTGCTGCTTACTGATGGTCCCCAGGTGAGTCTGCCTGTCTCAGGTCCTGTGTACTCCCCAGGCTAAGGGAGGGGGCGGCAGCACTGAGAGCAGCCAAATGGAAGGAGCAGGCCCTCTCTGTGTAATATACTGCAGTTCACACCGTTTGTCTCTTCACTCACATAACTGCAGAATTCATGGGAAAGATACCTCAGAAGTGGCTTAGCTAGCAAAGCACCCCCATGTTCTTGTCATGACATTTAATGACACCTCTTTGTATTTAACATTTTTAAGTGGTAAAATTGAATTTATGGTTATCATTTCCTCTTGGAATTGATACTGACTGGTTATGTGGAGAGATGGAAGGGCGAGGGAATCAGCCGGTCATATCCCTGACTGGTTATGTGGAGTGATATTAAGACGAGGGAATCAGCCGGTCATATCCCTGACTGGTTATGTGGAGTGATATTAAGACGAGGAATCAGCCGGTCATATCCCTGACTGGTCATGTGGAGTGATATTAAGACGAGGGAATCAGCTGGTCATATCCCTGACTGGTTATGTGGAGTGATATTAAGACGAGGGAATCAGCCGGTCATATCCCTGACTGGTCATGTGGAGTGATATTAAGACGAGGGAATCAGCCGGTCATATCCCTGACTAGTTACGTGGAGTGATATTAAGACGAGGGAATCAGCTGGTCATATCCCACTCATTGCCTGATCATTCTTCAGGACTGGGTTATGGAATAACACTCTGTGCACTTGTGCTTTTTAGTAGCAAATGCAATAGAGAAACTCTCCACATCACGCTATCGCTGCTATTGCTGACTAAGAGTAAAAGACATGTACAAATGAGCTAGCTAACTAACTCTTTTAGCAATGTGGTACCAAAGACAGCATATCCTGGGCAGACTGATGATTTACAGCGGAAAAACTGCTTTACACCAAGAAACAGCAAAGAAACTCTGCATGGGCCGTTACAGTGAAAAATCATGAAGGATAAGGGTGTGAGTCATATTTTCAATGATAGCTGCTGGCCCTGCACCAAATGGAAAAGCTAATCATGCTTATCCTACTTCAGAAGCATGTAGTCAGTGTCTCCAAAGCCCACCTGTATGATACATTTAGCATTCCATATGCTCTCATTATATAACAGCTATCCACTCAAAACCATGATTTAAAGTTTTTGGTGATAAATAATGTAATTATAGGTACAGGCTATTTTTTCATTTTTTACGAATAATTATAAGACAGTTTGTAATTCAATAGGTCTATATTTGCTCCTCTGGTCGCCTGATACAGTGTCTCCTCCATATCTCCTTCACTTCTTCCTCCCTCTCTTCTCATCGCTCAACATCTTTCCTTGGAGATCATATACCACTGCGCTTATGAAATGTCTGCTTTTTACAACTAACCATTCTAACAGTAGCCATGGTAACTTCTACCCCTCGTTCTAAGAGTGAGGAGGAAGTGGGGTAAAATAGGACCCTAATTGTGATGCAGCCTGGCAATGAAACGTTGACAAGAAAAATGGCAGAGGCTTTTAAAGAGCATAAGACTTACAACTTTAAAAGAGGTTGTTCCAGAGGGAATTGTCATCTCTAATGTCCACAAAATGATTGTCACTGGTTGATATCATGAGTCCCTTACATTTATTTCATATAGCGGACAAGGTACTTACTGTACTTATAGATTAGACATCTACTCATATCTGTCATGGTTATATCTAAAACTGTTAAAGACAGACCTCATAGTATGGAAACAGCTTTAAAAAAAGAACATGTAATAGGCCAATCAGAGTGTCATCTCCCATTCCCTTTAAGTATCTGACCAAAGTACGCATGAGACTCCACCACAAAAGAATTGAGCAGGTCAGAGACACTCTCCTTTGAGTTGTCCTCCATGAACTCAAATTCTTTCAGCACTATGACAGAATCCTTGCATTTAGTTTCTTGGTCATCATAGGTCCAAATTTTGCCAAACTTTTAGGCCCTCTTCTTGCCAAATTACCATGCCATTGGAAACACCCTATTGGCAGGTCTCTGTTACAGTGATCATTTCCAGTCCCTGCTGATGGGATTCTCGCTACAGCGCACCCTTCAGTCCTGTGCTACAGCGCACCCTTCAGTCCTGTGCTACAGCTCACCCTTCAGTCCTGTGCTACAGCGCACCCTTCAGTCCTGTGCTACAGCGCACCCTTCAGTCCTGTGCTACAGCGCACCCTTCAGTCCTGTGCTACAGCGCACCCTTCAGTCCTGTGCTACAGCGCACCCTTCAGTCCTGTGCTACAGCGCACCCTTCAGTCCTGTGCTACAGCGCACCCTTCAGTCCTGTGCTACAGCGCACCCTTCAGTCCTGTGCTACAGCGCACCCTTCAGTCCTGTGCTACAACTCACCCTTCAGTCCTGTGCTACAGCGCACCCTTCAGTCCTGTGCTACAGCGCACCCTTCAGTCCTGTGCTACAGCGCACCCTTCAGTCCTGTGCTACAGCTCACCCTTCAGTCCTGTGCTACAGCGCACCCTTCAGTCCTGTGCTACAGCGCACCCTTCAGTCCTGTGCTACAGCGCACCCTTCAGTCCTGTGCTACAGCGCACCCTTCAGTCCTGTGCTACAGCGCACCCTTCAGTCCTGTGCTACAGCGTACCCTTCAGTCCTGTGCTACAGCGCACCCTTCAGTCCTGTGCTACAGCGCACCCTTCAGTCCTGTGCTACAGCGCACCCTTCAGTCCTGTGCTACAGCGCACCCTTCAGTCCTGTGCTACAGCGCACCCTTCAGTCCTGTGCTACAGCGCACCCTTCAGTCCTGTGCTACAGCGCACCCTTCAGTCCTGTGCTACAGCGCACCCTTCAGTCCTGTGCTACAGCGCACCCTTCAGTCCTGTGCTACAGCGCACCCTTCAGTCCTGTGCTACAGCGTACCCTTCAGTCCTGTGCTACAGCGCACCCTTCAGTCCTGTGCTACAGCTCACCCTTCAGTCCTGTGCTACAGCGCACCCTTCAGTCCTGTGCTACAGCGCACCCTTCAGTCCTGTGCTACAGCGCACCCTTCAGTCCTGTGCTACAGCGCACCCTTCAGTCCTGTGCTACAGCGTACCCTTCAGTCCTGTGCTACAGCGCACCCTTCAGTCCTGTGCTACAGCGCACCCTTCAGTCCTGTGCTACAGCGCACCCTTCAGTCCTGTGCTACAGCGCACCCTTCAGTCCTGTGCTACAGCTCACCCTTCAGTCCTGTGCTACAGCGCACCCTTCAGTCCTGTGCTACAGCGCACCCTTCAGTCCTGTGCTACAGCGTACCCTTCAGTCCTGTGCTACAGCGCACCCTTCAGTCCTGTGCTACAGCGCACCCTTCAGTCCTGTGCTACAGCGCACCCTTCAGTCCTGTGCTACAGCTCACCCTTCAGTCCTGTGCTACAGCGCACCCTTCAGTCCTGTGCTACAGCGCACCCTTCAGTCCTGTGCTACAACTCACCCTTCAGTCCTGTGCTACAGCGTACCCTTCAGTCCTGTGCTACAGCGCACCCTTCAGTCCTGTGCTACAGCGCACCCTTCAGTCCTGTGCTACAGCTCACCCTTCAGTCCTGTGCTACAGCAAACCCTTCAGTCCTGTGCTACAGCGCACCCTTCAGTCCTGTGCTACAGCGTACCCTTCAGTCCTGTGCTACAGCTCACCCTTCAGTCCTGTGCTACAGCGTACCCTTCAGTCCTGTGCTACAGCTCACCCTTCAGTCCTGTGCTACAGCTCACCCTTCAGTCCTGTGCTACAGCGCACCCTTCAGTCCTGTGCTACAGCGCACCCTTCAGTCCTGTGCTACAGCGTACCCTTCAGTCCTGTGCTACAGCGCACCCTTCAGTCCTGTGCTACAGCGCACCCTTCAGTCCTGTGCTACAGCGCACCCTTCAGTCCTGTGCTACAGCGCACCCTTCAGTCCTGTGCTACAGCGCACCCTTCAGTCCTGTGCTACAGCGCACCCTTCAGTCCTGTGCTACAGCGCACCCTTCAGTCCTGTGCTACAGCGCACCCTTCAGTCCTGTGCTACAGCGCACCCTTCAGTCCTGTGCTACAGCGCACCCTTCAGTCCTGTGCTACAGCGTACCCTTCAGTCCTGTGCTACAGCGCACCCTTCAGTCCTGTGCTACAGCGCACCCTTCAGTCCTGTGCTACAGCGCACCCTTCAGTCCTGTGCTACAGCGCACCCTTCAGTCCTGTGCTACAGCGCACCCTTCAGTCCTGTGCTACAGCGCACCCTTCAGTCCTGTGCTACAGCGCACCCTTCAGTCCTGTGCTACAGCGCACCCTTCAGTCCTGTGCTACAGCTCACCCTTCAGTCCTGTGCTACAGCGCACCCTTCAGTCCTGTGCTACAGCGCACCCTTCAGTCCTGTGCTACAGCGCACCCTTCAGTCCTGTGCTACAGCGTACCCTTCAGTCCTGTGCTACAGCTCACTGGCAATCATCCTTTTAGAAGTATTTTCTGTGAAAGAAAGTGAAAAGAAAAGCAAGGGAATTCGGAAAAAGCAAGTGATCTAGCCATTTTTTTAAGATTGACTGGTGAATGACCCCTAGCTAAAACTAAATATTTAGCTTTTCTTAGCACAGCTAATGAACAACTCTTGTCAAAAATCAGACTCTATCAAAGCTTGTGCAGGGATTAAGAATTGAAAGGAGCACAGAAATGAGCTGATTGAAAAAAGCAAAGCAAGAGAATTCAGTTTGAAGAAAAATTGCAAAAATTGTAGAGTCCTAACCAGCTGTTAACTCATCAGGTGAAGGACGATTTAGATGTAAAATGTCACATTACAGAGCATGAAAAAGGAGGAACTTTCTCTCTCTGAGCCCCTACTGAGGGATTTTATGACAGCCTTCAGAGAATCACAGAGAGTCATGTTTATTCCTGTACACATTACGTTATGCTGCAGTTCTGACTGAAACAACTGTAAGCCAAATGTTTTTTTCTTAACATGTAGACTCAGGTTCAGAGAAGGTCTTACAGCTTATAATGTACTGTAAATAATGGTGATAGGCCCCCAGTAGGCTTGTCTTGTTGTTTTGAGCCATATTTTAAGATTGCATTTTAAGAGTTGTTTTTTTCCTGAGGTTTACTGGATGAAATGTGCTTCAGTGTATAGCATGGCAAAGGGCAAAAATTCAGAGTAAACTTTGCTAAAAGATGAAATAAAGTACCATATTGTATTGGTAACTCCATTCCCCTTGACTCACCTTGAGCTTGCTCTTTGTCAAGCTCAATTTCATGAAGATCTGTGTGTGAAGGCACTCTTAATGACCAGAGAAAACTACTCAAAATTGCACTCTCATGGATCACAGTACTAGGCCTGGTGGTATTGCATTACGTTGCCACACACAGGTCTGTTATGAAATTACTGAGATTTCAATAGCACCCAAGAAAGCAGAGTTTTCCAAACCGTACGCCTTAACTGCTCTATATTGAATTTATCAATCATATTAGACATATTTAACATGGCTTCCTTCGCTTTCCCTCTTGTAATTTAGTCTCTCTGTTTAGTTTTCTTCCAATGCCTACAAAACTTTGACTGTGTGTGTGTGTATGTTTTTTCCCCTCAAGCCCTACGCACTTTAAACTGAGGGTGTACTCACACTAGGCGGTACGTACCATGCCTCAGCATGTTTGACCCCCAAAGTCCAGTTCGTTTGACTCGTGTGATTGCTAACCATCCACGAGCACAGAACTCAGTCATTATGCTAAGGGACAGACCACTATTTTGTGTCAGATTACAGTAGCCTAATCACAATAATGTTAGCTAATGATAACCAGTCAGGGCTACTACTTGTGTGTGCACTTCTGTCATCATTACAACAACAAACATCTATGACTACTTGGATAGGACACTTTTCAATTCATTTGAGAATATTTGGGTCATTAACAGGTCTGGTTCTCACTAAACTGGTGAATGTGAATTGTAGTCTGTGAGTAAAGCTGCAAATTCCTCCCTCAACTTCAGCCGCCTCCGTAAAAATGTACCTAAATGTGCAGCACAATTAACTGAAAATCACTGCATTGCATAATTGATAAATCTATAAGGCATGTGAGAGGGCTGTGTGTCACCATGACAAAGATGACTCCAAGAGAGTGCGAGAGTGCATTTCTTCAACACAAAAAATGGCATCGTGATGACATAAGCATGCTGGGGCCCAGAACGTTATGCGCAATGTGAGCGCAGGCTGGCGGGGGAGTAGGGCGGGGGACAATCGTGCTCAGGCAACCGGGCCTAGTGTGAGTACGCCATGAGTTTAAATACTGATCTCAGATGAACCATGAGAGAGACCAGCTAGAAATGTAAGTATCTGTACAAAAGTACAAAATAACAAGTTTAAGCCAGTGTTTCTTATTTCATATTTATTTTATGGCCTTAAAAAGTTATTCATTCACAGTCTCTCCATTGGAGAACAGAAAGAGGCTTTAACTGTTTTATATGTTGTCCTTCATCCTTATTGAATTTCTAACTTAAATGACAAAATCCAGTTCAGGCCCAAGAAACCATATAGAAAATCAGTGTCAATCGACTGTTTTATTGGTCTTTGATTGCTTGATAACAACAAAACCATATCAGGTGGCCCACTACTCGTGAAATTGAAGACTCCTGCACAAAGGTATTCTGGATGAGAGGCCATTTACACTGCTTAGAAACATATAACAGCCTATCTGGGGGAGTGGAAATAGGGAAATAATTTGTGAATGAAACAGTCGTGACCACTGCACTGAAGAGTGTGGATGGGTTTTCATGTGAAGGCGGAAAGAAAGCATCTACCTAACAGGGGGAATGAATAAGGCATTCAGTATAAAACCAAAATTAGATAAGGGGCACATTTTAGCACCACCATTGCTTAACTACACAATTTGGAAATTACCAAGCTGGCTAGCAAACACTCACAATAATTGTTGGTTTTTCTTTTCTTTAAAAAAATCTAGGTACCCAGCAGTAAATAATTAAACTAATTGTAATGTAAATTTTCACTGATGCAAAAAAGCCAGTCAATCAAATCTAATAACCATTTTCCTGAACAATGGTTTGAGGTCCAATGAAAACAGGAGTGCAATGCAACAAAACAGTATCTTTTTGTGTAAACTCATGTTTTTAATGTGGATAAATATACTCATTAACAGTGATTGAGGAAAGCCAAGCTACTAAGATAGAGTGGCTAGCTAGTGAGCATAGTCAATACAATTCAGTGGTTTCATTTAAGTGAACTACCAAGTTAAGACTCAAGTATTTATGAATCTTTAAATTAGTGCATTTTGATATCAAAGACCCGTTTTCCCATTGTGTGTGAATCTGAGGTTCTGTGAAAATGTTTCCATTGGAACTGCTTGCATGTGCATTACCTACATGCCTAAAGCTCTGCAAGATATTTACTTACAAACCAGGCAGCTTCAAAGAATAGCCTTCCAACAAATATTAAATGTGTGTAATAGTAAAAATATTAAAGGTGTGTGATGGATGAGCAAGCCATTTAGTACAGTAGCTACTTTCATTTATAATAAACTGCCAAGGGCTAGAAAGTTAGAACTCGGTTACTAGGAGTTTTGTCAGAGAAGCAAAAAGGTCAACAAACTAAGCTTTGTGAGAAGTTTAATTATTTGTGAGCACAATTGATTTGTTAGACTTTGATATGTATCACCACTTAAATACACTGTATGTACCAAATCTCAAGCATGTTCAGACTGTAACATCAGTTTTGGATTATAGCAAGTCCAGTCTAATGCTACACAATGCTTATAAGAATTAAGGAAAAAAATTCAGCCATACAGATTTTTATATCATAAAGCCGTGGTAGTATCTTTCAACTGGGATGCGTTCTTGAGGTTTTTATCAAATATATATTTCATCATTTGCATGGAAGTATGACAGTTAAGTTCATTTTCACAAATTATTTTCTCTAAGTGTGAACACATATAATGAAGGAGGAGCTAGAGCCATACCTAAGCCATACCTGCAGTACTGTCAGGTGACATTCTCGCTTGTGAAGATGACAAAGTATACTTTCAGTTTGTCAGTTTAGTGCTAAAATACCTGCAGTCATATTGTATGAAAATATCTACTGAATGACATCTCAGGTGAAATAATACATTTAAAAATGTATGTAACAGTTTAATGTATAAACAGAGCGTAACCAGGATCCAAAAGATCATCCCACTTATGGTTTGTCCATGGAAAGTACAAATCAAGCCAAATGTGAGAAAAAATCCCAATGCTACACACACCCCACTGAGCTGAAATTGAGTCTGAGGCGGCACTGTTAATTAACACAGCTTTCTGTGCTTGGACTACCAGCTGAGCCACCTCTCATCCTATGGCCATTTGTACTGTAATATCCAAGACGACTTACACTTTCCCCTCCGCTCAGCCATGACTAAGTACTGCAAAGCCATTATCCATTGACCTGATAGTGTTTTGCATGGTGTTTTTAGGAAACAATGGCAGCCTGAGGTAGCGTCAGATATTTCACTGACCACATGCTCCACTGGGTGCAGCTTTTGATGTAAGGCAGGGCAGAAACAATGCTAAGTGCATTCCTGTGTATACTCTAGTTACATATGAATGCACAGGATGGCAAATAAGCATAAAATGTGTAAGAGCCCTCTGCTTAAATGTATATTTAAATGGACACTTTCCTTATACTACTTAAAAAAATAAAGCCCTTAACCATTATTGAGTTCCAATGATAACAGTTTGGTATGTATAAAACCACCATACAGGAATACATCTAATCTATGTTACTAGCAAAGCTAATCACCAAGGTGTTCAAGAAATAAAGATGTTATCTACCTCAGAAGTGAATCAGGTGTCAGAACTTTTTCGAGATGCCTTGGACTGATACATACATGCAACAGTTTGTGTGTGCGTGTAACATACCTGAAGATTTCAGAAATCATGTTCTTAGGCAGAAGGCAGAGGCTAAAACATGCTTGCTCACTGGGTAAATAAGTTCCATAGCTATTCCTGCTGTCCATCTTGTTACGTACCTCAGCAGTTATATGCTTTTTATGTATAATTCATTTGAGATGGTTTTCCTGTCATGTCAAAATGAAGTTGAACAGTATCTCCTCATGATCAGACACTCAAATATTCACCACCTACACTTAAAACATGAAATATGAAATGTACATTTTAGGCATGAAACCAGGCTTCAGCTGTTAAAAAGTGAGTAATAACCTATTGTATTAGTCAGTCATTATGCCCTACGTACAAATAAAGCAATAAATGACAGCCCGCCATTAACATGGTACTTTTTCTTTAATTCCCCAGTGGGAGGGGAATGTTTTATTATGTTTTTCTGTTTATAAGGCCTACCAGCCATGTATTTAAATCCCCTACATTTCACAAAACCTCAATAAAAAGACAGATCAATCTTTCCAATAATGCAAAGTGACAGAGCCAGCAGTGCACTGCCTGCCACCTTATGAAAATATGAGCTCAAATTCTACAGCACACACAGTGATCTGTGCAATTCAGCAACCATAAACCAAGAATCACAATTATTTCACTGCGTGCAAACCTGCAATGACTGTCACTGATGGGAAATATATGTGTATTTTGGGACACGGGAGAAAATGGGGGCATATGTAATTCATACTTCAGCAACTTTTTCCACTTGAATATGCATTCATGAGCCAGATGGCGTGCCTCTGAACAATCTAATTGCTCTGCAGCAGTCATGCCACACAGAGGTCTTTACTGTGATTGACCTTCACCTATTTCTGTGCTTCTGTCCCTTACCCTCAGATAAACTGAACTGGCTGGCTAAAGGGATCAGTGTGGGTGTGCTGAAAATGTATCAGAGACCCTATTTAGAGTTAAAGAGTTCAGAGTTAAAGTTGATGTCTATATAGGTGATTTTTCAACAATGTAGATTCATTTTTACTCATTTGGCCAAGTGTGGAGCTCCTTACAGTTTTGCCATTTCTCAGACGAGGCACCAGGATGATCTAAAGGGGCACTTCCAACAGCGTAAGCATTCGCCCAAAAACACCAAACTGTGTCCAGCTTATAGAAGCTGAACCTTGCTTATATGACGCATGCTTGAAGTTTCAATGAGCAAATTTCATTTAGCCTATGGTTTCATTTACTCAAGCTACATACATCACTGCATGTGAAGTCTATGGTCTCGCAGGCCATATACTTTTGCCAAAGGGCTTGATTTGCTAAAGAGCTGTCTGAACAGTGGGAAGGCTAACTTTAACTGCTAACATTCCAAGCCAAAAGAAACTGGCTGATTAGCTTTGCTGCCATCAACTGACTTTGAAGGGACAGCAGTGGGGAGCCCAGATTAATTGTGTAAGATTGTCATGCCTTTTGTAATGAAATTACCCTGATATGGCTCATAAAATAGCCATGAATTACCTAGATGGAAGAGAGAAGGCAGTTCCACTAAAAGACACCTTTATTAGACCTAATGTGCTCACTGAAATTCCAGCTCACTTCCTCTATATCAGCGGTTCCCAACGTCGGTCCTGGGGGCCCACTGTGTATGCTGGAGTTTATTCCAAACACAACTGCAACCCCAGAATCTTAACAAACTGTCAGTTGTTTATAATTGTTCAATTGTTGAAGAAAAAGCTCCTATATTCACATTGCGTTTATGTGATTTTGCAAACAAATACAAAAAAAGAGTACGTTTTTACACACGATCAAAGACTGGGGAGAATCAATACACTCCTTCAGTCATTGAACACGTGATTAAGCTCCTGATTTTTTTCCTTATGCTTAGTAACACAATGCAGGTTTAGCTAATTATAATTAGCTTTGTATTCGAATCCTTCATTTTCTACCAAATGGTTAGTTTTAGTGATTATGGGTCCAGAATCACCTCGGTCCTTGATATGAGTTAAAACATTTTACTGTCCTTATGCAATTGCCTGCAATGAGGTACGTATTGCCATAGGCATGAGGACTGTGACAAGTGATGGTTGGATCAGAATAAATCAATTAAAATGACCAGCAGGTACATCAAATTCACACTGCATTTAAAGTATTTACTCTTTCCACTCTTTAGACATAAACACTGTTTCACAATAACCCTACGAAATCATCATGACTAGTGTCCATAACAATTTGCGTATAAGCCTCTCTCTCTTCAGTCTCCACCTCAGCACAGTTAGCAGGACACTTTTTCCAAGTGATATACATTAACAACCCATAGATCTTGTCCTGTCTCCTCATGCATGATTCAGTCATTCACTGGGTCTACCCCCTCAACAATGTGGTACAGGCCAACCCACTGTGGGGCAAGTTTAGGCATCTCATTTCTGGAGGCCTTGGATAGGAGATGGGCCTTCCACCAGACCCTGTTTTTCTCCTAATATGTGCTGTAGGTGAGAGCCTGTTTTGTTCTTGCTCTTTCCAGATTTCCATTACAGCTTGGACATGTTTCAGGGCACACGGGACCTGGGAAGAGGGTTCAAGGGCTCTGTCAAAAGGTCCTTTCAAAGACCCTCTAAGAAGCAGCTCGACTGGGGTGAGGGCAATGGCAAACCACAACTCTGGTACAAAAAAAGAAGTAAGGAAAGAAAAACAAAAGATCCAAACTCTTAAGCTTCTCTACAACATAATGAAGTAATCATGCTTTTTAGAGAGCAGTTGATTCACTCAGACATGTTAGGCTGTAGCTGATAGGCTGTTGATTCACTCAGACATGTTAGGCTGTAGCTGATAGGCTGTTGATTCACTCAGACATGTTAGGCTGTAGCTGATAGGCTGTTGATTCACTCAGATATGTTAGGCTGTAGCCGATAGGCTGTTGATTCACTCAGACATGTTAGGCTGTAGCTGATAGGCTGTTGATTCACTCAGACATGTTAGGCTGTAGCTGATAGGCTGTTGATTCACTCAGACATGTTAGGCTGTAGCTGATAGGCTGTTGATTCACTCAGATATGTTAGACTGTAAATGATAGGCTGTGGATTCACTCAGACATGTTAGGCTGTAGCTGATAGGCTGTGGATTCACTCAGATATGTTAGACTGTAAATGATAGGCTGTGGATTCACTCAGACATGTTAGGCTGTAGATGACAGGCTGTTGATTCACTCAGACATGTTAGGCTGTAGCTGATAGGCTGTTGATTCACTCAGATATGTTAGACTGTAAATGATAGGCTGTGGATTCACTCAGACATGTTAGGCTGTAGATGATAGGCTGTTGATTCACTCAGACATGTTAGGCTGTAGCTGATAGGCTGTTGATTCACTCAGATATGTTAGACTGTAAATGATAGGCTGTGGATTCACTCAGACATGTTAGGCTGTAGCTGATAGGCTGTTGATTCACTCAGACATGTTAGGCTGTAGCTGATAGGCTGTTGATTCACTCAGATATGTTAGACTGTAAATGATAGGCTGTGGATTCACTCAGACATGTTAGGCTGTAGCTGATAGGCTGTGGATTCACTCAGATATGTTAGACTGTAAATGATAGGCTGTGGATTCACTCAGACATGTTAGGCTGTAGATGACAGGCTGTTGATTCACTCAGACATGTTAGGCTGTAGCTGATAGGCTGTTGATTCACTCAGATATGTTAGACTGTAAATGATAGGCTGTGGATTCACTCAGACATGTTAGGCTGTAGATGATAGGCTGTTGATTCACTCAGACATGTTAGGCTGTAGCTGATAGGCTGTTGATTCACTCAGATATGTTAGACTGTAAATGATAGGCTGTGGATTCACTCAGACATGTTAGGCTGTAGCTGATAGGCTGTTGATTCACTCAGACATGTTAGGCTGTAGCTGATAGGCTGTTGATTCACTCAGATATGTTAGACTGTAAATGATAGGCTGTGGATTCACTCAGACATGTTAGGCTGTAGCTGATAGGCTGTGGATTCACTCAGATATGTTAGACTGTAAATGATAGGCTGTGGATTCACTCAGACATGTTAGGCTGTAGATGACAGGCTGTTGATTCACTCAGACATGTTAGGCTGTAGCTGATAGGCTGTTGATTCACTCAGATATGTTAGACTGTAAATGATAGGCTGTGGATTCACTCAGACATGTTAGGCTGTAGATGATAGGCTGTTGATTCACTCAGACATGTTAGGCTGTAGCTGATAGGCTGTTGATTCACTCAGACATGTTAGGCTGTAGCTGATAGGCTGTGGATTCACTCAGATATGTTAGACTGTAAATGATAGGCTGTGGATTCACTCAGACATGTTAGGCTGTAGATGACAGGCTGTTGATTCACTCAGACATGTTAGGCTGTAGCTGATAGGCTGTGGATTCACTCAGATATGTTAGACTGTAAATGATAGGCTGTGGATTCACTCAGACATGTTAGGCTGTAGATGATAGGCTGTTGATTCACTCAGACATGTTAGGCTGTA
This sequence comes from Albula glossodonta, assembly GCA_019788955.1. Classification (NCBI taxonomy): domain Eukaryota; kingdom Metazoa; phylum Chordata; class Actinopteri; order Albuliformes; family Albulidae; genus Albula; species Albula glossodonta. The sequence continues at coordinate 573,815 of JAFBMS010000171.1, read as the reverse complement.
GCTGATAGGCTGTTGATTCACTCAGATATGTTAGGCTGTGGATGAGAGGCTGTTGTGAGCTTAGGGACAACTGGCCAGCTAACTGGCCTTCTTGGGGGGAGCAGCAGGCTGACCTGTGCCACCTGTGTCTAACCAGGCTGACTGAGAAGGCAGACAAGGTCTACATGGGTACGTCCCATCCACTTTCAGCGGACTTCCAGCCGCCCCCTTCTGTAGATATCAGAACCGACCGAGCAAAAAACTCATATGTTCCCATGGCAATGACTCAACTGAAGATGTGGTGACCATGGAGAGTCTGGGGTAATGCATGGATAAGGGGATGTGGATTAAAATAGGCCAATGGATGTGAATATATGGATACAAAGCAGATTTGCAATATACTCTATTCATTGATTACAAATACTGACATACAGTATTGACATGCATTTTGTATGTCTGCCTGGACTGTAATGATGATATTTATGACAGCTTCTTTAGGTCATTTGGATTTTTGTGTTTCTGTTTATCCGATGTGTTTTTAATGTGTCTTTATATGTTCTGTGCTGTACCACAAGTTGCCTCTCTGCGGACATTAAAGTTTTTAAAGTCCAAGTTATCCAAGTGTAATAACACCATGTATGTGACCTGAGGTCCACAGCCAGACATGTGCCTATCTTGCAAGCAACAAATCAACCAAGCAGTGGAACTGAAAGCAAGTCAATGCTGACTATGTAGTGTCGACAACAGAAAGCAGACATATTCAGGCAGCACACAACTTTTTGCCCATGGAAAGCTCAGAATGCCATAGAACTGAAGTGAGAAAGGCCAGAATAATGCACAATGCAGAGAGTCTGACCTGCTGTGCACTCCCAGGTCCGAAAGGATGATGAGGATGGCCGACTTGGTGTGTGAGCAGAGTAACGATGGCGGGGGTGGGGGGTCTTCCTCCTTCAACATTTCGCCTGTAAATGCGGCTCGGTGTGTGTGAGAGGCTTGTACCATGCAAAATGAAACCTAAACGCAAAATTATGTAGGTTGCCTGTAATTAATGATGGGGTGAAGGTTTTGTGGCCAGGGGTACTTGCAAAGCACTGTCAATGCAAGTTTACCACTTACACATTCACACTGGCCAAGAATTCAGATTACTTTGTCTACTACTGATTTTAGTTTAGCAATATACATACAAAAATTTAAAAAAACTACTGTCGAGTTAGTATGAAGTGTGTTTAAGCCAAAGAAACAACCAGGGATTTTACCATTCCATAAAACTGTGCACTTTTCACTTGCAGAATGTGTAGAAGATAAAGGTGTGGACGTTTTTGACAATCATTGGAAAGCAACATGAAAAGCATGTCAAGATATTCATATGTATCATTCCGTCAAATGCACCTGAAACGCTCCTCCCCAAAAGCTTAACTGGAACCTATTCATCACCCTAACAAGGACATAGAGGTTAACTGCTCCTCAAAATTCACATGTATTTACTTGAGTGTTTGCGATGCATCAACTTATTTTTACGCGTACACGTTTTGTTCTTAAAAGACACAAAGATCAGACAAAATTTCAATCATAATTACACCAACCAAGTGGCCGCTCATACAATACATACGCGCTCCTCTTGACTTTTGACTTACTGTATAGTACATCCAAAACACTTTCCAGACAGGAAAAGATAAAATTTTAAGAGTCAAAAATATTCAAGCAATGAAAATTTTGCTTTGGGCGATCTACCGAGCAGACACAATAAACAGAGAAAAAGGCCCAGCGTCTCCGTGAAATGGTTGTCCGCTGTGGTAAACACACTTCCAGGGCACAGCCGCGAGTGTTCCGCGCGATCCCAGCCATCTGCCCCGCTCTGCGCCGGGCGCTCTGCACCAGACTACCCTGGAGCGACTGCCAGAGCATCTGGCCTTCTGCTGGCTCCACCTGCATTATGGATGTGCACAGCTCTGGGTTATGCTTGACTGCTGCGAGCGCGGCTCACCTACCAGGGGTCTAATTTTTCATATGCTCGCTTTCGCCAGCGCATATTTGTAACCTTCAGCTGGATTTTTTTTCTGAGGACAAATGGTTATGGTTCCTGGAAAGACTCTTTAAGGTAGGACAGGCTTAATTAAACTCTGTATTATGGTACTGGGTTGTAAATACAGTTTGCACAGTGCCATAATATTATCCTGAGAACGTTGCTATTGCTGTTAAAATGTCATATTTCTCAACCGATGCCACTGGAAAAAAATGATCTCATTGGTTTAGAAATTCCATTGCCCTTGTGGAATGCAAACTGTGTTTAAGTGGACACATTCATTATTTAAATTTGTCATATGGGTTCTCCAAGAATCAGATTGACTTGTAGTTTTCAAGGTTAAACATTTCTTGATATGCTGGCAACAAGCTGTTGTAAAATGAGCATGGGTCACACTTCAAATTCACATGAAAACAATAACTATGAAAGTAAAAACATTTCACACCTGATTGGATGAACATAATTAATTGACTTTAGAATGTACTAAAATGTCCAGACATGTAACACTGTGTGTTTATTGTGTTTGTGTATATTGCTCTGTGGTTACAAATTAAAGACATATTGTTTTCTCACTAAAATATTTTCTCCAATTTTTTTTACACTCAGCCCAAAGTTATAAACTCAAACTATACGAAATAAAAGCATATTGTAGCCGTGCTGATAACACGATGTCTCAAGCTGGGTTTTTTTTTTATCATATGGAATGTGGAACCTTGGCCTCCGTTAAAAACAAGGGGTGCATGCAAATACAAGATGTATGTGTTTCAAGTCTCACGCCAAGTGATAGCATATGGAGCGGAGCCCCTCGGTGTCTTGGGGGGAGCGCTTACAACCGACTGGAGCCCTGACAGGCCGCGCTCTGCTCAGGCGTCCAATTAGACACAACATTCACAGGAACCCGAGGATAACATGTGGAGCGAGCCTGGCAAACGCCCGAGAGACCCTGCAACCCCACCTTTAATGATGCTCCTCAACGTCATATTGATCTTGAGTAAGATATGGAAGACTCGCTCTTTTCTGAGCCAAATAACTTTAATCCTGTATAAAGGGGTGGAATATTTTCTATATATTCTGTACATTTCTGTGTGTATTAGCCCATCACACACATGCATTAAAAAAGTATTTCCATTTTTGAGTTTTATAAATTAACAGAATGCTTGCACCATTGGTTGTGTTCGTTTTCCATGACCATGTTACGTGGTTAATGTTTTTCTGCACGATCATAGCAGTCAGTGTATGTCAGAGCAGATGAAACTGAGTTATTTCTTTCTTAGGAGTCTGGATTATTCACATGTTCCTAACTTTAACGACTTATGTACATGATCTAAGGAAGGATGTCAGGGCATGGCCTGGCCTTAATGCTTCATATCTGGTTGAAAGCCCCGACAGATGGTTACTGTCACACTTGTAGAGTCATTTGACATTTGACACAGTTATTTACTGGTAATATATTGACATATACATGTATTTATTGCTATGACCAGGCAGACTATGAAGATACCGGCAAAAAAGGGAATGCTTGTTAGCTAGCTAGTAATGTAAACTTCTTGCATATTAGCCAGATAACTGGTAAAGCACTATACCGATAGGTGGTTACTCAGCTAATTTACTTAGCTATTACAAGTCAGAGCAGCTCTTTGGTGGAACGGATACAAACGAGAAAATGAGATTAACTAGTGTAGCCTCTTCCTCCATTATCAATGTTGCTGAAGTGTGTTTATACTTTTGTGACAACTGTCAATGAAATTAGAACGTCCATGAACATTCTGCAATTTGAGTTGAGCGACGGTGGCACTAAATTACTTTTTTTCTGGTAAAGCATGATGAGTAAGGGGGGTGGGGGGGTGGGGGGGTGGGGCACAGAGAGTAGCCTAGGGGCCCATGACAATCTTAATCAGTCACTGGATGCGAGGAAAAAAACAATAACCACAGGCCAGTAATGAGGAGTGACCATGTCTAAACACACAGGCCAGTAATGAGGAGTGACCATGTCTAAACACACAGGCCAGTAATGAGGAGTGACCATGTCTAAATCTACAGGCCAGTGATGAGGAGTGACCATGTCTAAACACACAGGCCAGTGATGAGGAGTGACTATGTCTAAACACACAGGCCAGTAATGAGGAGTGACCATGTCTAAACACACAGGCCAGTAATGAGGAGTGACCATGTCTAAACACACAGGCCAGTGATGAGGAGTGACCATGTCTAAACACACAGGCCAGTAATGAGGAGTGACCATGTCTAAACACACAGGCCAGTAATGAGGAGTGACCATGTCTAAACACACAGGCCAGTAATGAGGAGAGACCATGTCTAAACACACAGGCCAGTGATGAGGAGTGACCATGTCTAGGCTGAAAACCCACCTCGACTCTCTCTCAGGCATGCCATCTAACATCCCCTGGCAGAAGGGTCCCTCCTTTGCTACATGAACTGATGTGCGATCAATAGTTTGGCCCAAAATGGCTGCCGTGCATCATCCAGATGGGATTAGAACCAGGGTGGTAAATGTGACATTTTAAGTAAAAAAGATTATTATACGTCAAATAAAAGCTCCTGGTGAGATTCATCTTGCCCAAAGGACACAACCCAAATCATCAGCCGTATTAAATAAAGTGACAAAGCAAAAATGACCACCGGCTAGGAATTTATCTGGAGGCAGAGGGGAGCAAGCGCACATCTAAGAATGAACAATGTAGTGAGGCAGAAAACCACTGGGAGTCCACCAAACAGGCATCAGTCAGCTTACCCATATTATTCATATTCTAGAAAATTTTAATTTTGTTAGAAGTCTTTCAAAAATGCACTTATGCATTGAATTTTGCAGATGCTGTTGTTGCTAAATGCCAAGTAAAACCATTTTTCAGTGGAGCATACCTGGATCTATACCAACTGTAGACTAAAACAGCATCAATAAAATATTATACTTGCTGACTGTAAAGTTACATTTTATCTTCTCATGCACTCTTAACTTATGTAATTACGCAATTTATCTTTCAAGGTGCTTATAGATATAGGCTTGCAGTGACTTAATGAAATCATTATTAGTTCACTCCAATTTCTCTGACAGTGCTCTTTCATAGCCACCAATGGGAGGCTGTGAGGTTGACACAAATGTAAAACAATTCACAGGTGGGTGCTGAATCCTTTTGACTGATGGAGGTTGAGGTACGGCCTGAAGGAGAGGGGTAGAGTGTTTGCTTTGTCACTTGACATGGTTCTGACCAAAAACATGAGGTGACAGATGACTGTCCTCATTCTGAAGGTGACACAGGATGACACCTGTCACAGATAGTGGCTCTGTGTGACACAGGAGATGAAGCTGTATGAATATGCCATGAAAAACGGCATACCTGTGCAGTGCCCTGGGTGCTGTGGACAGATCTGACTGCATACTCTGACCTATATAAGAACATACTTTACGTTTTTAGCATAAAATACATAAAAGAATATACATTCTTATATACCTGCCATTTAAAAAAACTGTCATCATGCATTTGTCACCGCAAACCTTGGTCTTTGTACTTTGCTAGATATAGTCAGTTTGTCTCATGGAAAATATACAACTATTAATGGTACGTCTGTTGTTTGCTGTTTCAGCAGGCACTTAAAGATTTAAACCAATGCTAATAGACATCTCCATTTATAGTTTCAGATGTTTGGATTTTGCCATATGGACTTGAAAGCTATTTTTGTCATTGATGCATGTTTGTTTCCAAGTCTGTTCAATTACGCACTGCTGAGTGTGTGGAGACAGCAAGAGATCCAACCTGCCTCCACTCCCCCCAACCTCACACACACTGCTCAACACCCTACTCTAATTAATTTCCATTCAAATTAATTCAATGCTATCATTTACCCTGCCTTATTTAATGCCAATCTTAAAATTCTTCTTCATTTTTAAAAAAGGTTTGTGTGTATATGCATGTGTGCTCACTTCAAATATGAATTGGAAAGAAATATTAATTTCTGTTAATATCTGTTGTTTGCTCAAGTGATTACGATGCTGAAGAGTGCACTCAGAGGTAAAAGATTTGAATGTATAAACAAAAATGGCTTCAAGTATATTCAGCATTTTCTCATACAACATATTTTTAGACAGGTACAGAATAGATAAAGTCACAATACACATATTTCTTCCACTCTACTCTTAATCATGATTGTACCACGCAGGTGAATGTATTTCAGTTCATCATAACATAGTCAAATTAAAAAGTTCATACTAAACAACAACATGAACACTACAGTGTAAAGAAATTAAGACTTGGAAAGAAATTGGAGGGATGTTTTTTATGTTTTTGCCTTCATCGCATAACCATTAAAATCTCAGTTGGATCTGGACATCTTAATCACACCGTGTCCGCTGTTATGGTTCATAATTACTCAGGCATGACTCACACATGAAATATGACACTGTAATTAGTCTGGAAATCTGCCAGAAAAATATGCATGGGGAGGACAAAATAATGAAAACACAAAACATCCTATGAATACTTATTAAATGTAATATTTTAATAAAGAGTTGGGCAGCCCTTTGACAACAGAACAGCTTCTATCCACTTGGGGTGCTGCTACACACTTGTTGAACTGTGAAATATTGGACCGCTCCTGAAGGACTCCACTTTGTAAATGTATGTCTGTTTCTCTGTGTATATTCCAGAAGTTTCCTGCCAAGCTTCAGTGCTGTTTTGATCGAGTGGTTATGGAGGCTATTGAAGATGTTTCACAATAACCATCCAGATGCAGGAAACAAACGTAAAGATGATTTAGATCATACTACTTTTTTCCACTGCTCAGAGGTCCAGGTTTTGCACTGATTGAACCAGGTTATGGACTGCTGTGCATTGCTGCTGGTTACGAGTTTCTGAATGCCTTACCATAATTATCAACTTCACAAGGCTCTCAATGTACAGTTTTGGTTAAGACTGGGGTCAGGGTTCAATGAACACTTGTAAGTTTTCCTTACAAATGAATAAGATTGGTGTACATTTTCTCTACCAGAACGGTTTGGCAAGTTGATTGAGAGTTGAGTCAAAAATGAACTGTTGCAGTTAATTGTGGCCAAAGGCGATTTAATGCCGGCCAAGGTGAAAAGGTATAGCAGATCATTTTTAAGGCCTTTGCTTTGAGTAGCATTAGTAATTACACGAAAACAAAACACATATGTAGCCTGCTTTTACTTGCAAATTTACTTCAAAATACAATGACCTTTCCCATTTTATGTTTCCATTATTTTGTCTTTCCTGTGTATTTTCAGTATGTTACGAATGCAGTCAGCGTTAAGTCTTAATTTTCTTTTTGCCCGTTCTGAACTTATCTGGAAATCCGAGTTGGTATGGTGACCACGTTCACTACAAAAATACTTACAACTGCTGGGTGACCCTGAGAAAGTGTTTGCTCAGACCAGAGCGGTTCTACCTGAGCCGGATGAATAACCAGTGCTGGAGACAAGCATGTCTCAGCCCATAACTCCTCTGCTGTTGTAAAAATGAAATATTATTGCATGCATGTACACAGGCTATGTTCGCCTTATGAAATTAAATTAGCAATGCAATATTATGCCCTGAAGCCTTTTTGTTATGTGAGAGTCAGTAAGCACTTCTAAGTCTAAACATATTCTCTGCAAGATAGCGTCGCCGATTCGTGATTCATTTTGTTCCAAGTAATTCCTCTCACAGGTGACCCATAAAACATTAATAGTGTCTTATAGCTTGAGGACAGGTGAGTTTCTCTCATTGATATTTTTTTCCTGTGTAGACTGTGTGGAAAAATTGTCTCAGCCAGACGGCAGGCTGACAGACCTCTGGGCTACTGACCAGCAATCGCATTGACTCAGCCAATCACTGCAGGCTCATAGACCTCTGTGCTACTGACCAGCAATCGCATTGACTCAGCCAATCACTGCAGGCTCATAGACCTCTGTGCTACTGACCAGCAATCGCACTGACTCAGCCAATCACTGCAGGCTCACAGACCTCTGTGCTACTGACCAGCAATCGCACTGACTCAGCCAATCACTACGGGCTGACAGACCTCTGTGCTACTGACCAGTAATTGCACTGACTCAGCCAATCACTGCAGGCTGACAGACCTCTGTGCTACTGACCAGCAATTGCACTGACTCAGCCAATCACTACGGGCTGAAAGACCTCTGTGCTACTGACCAGCAATCGCACTGACTCAGCCAATCACTGCAGGCTGACAGACCTCTGTGCTACTGACCAGCAATTGCACTGACTCAGCCAATCACTGCAGGCTGACAGATCTCTGACATTCTCCTTCATACCCAAAACAGTGAAAGCTGTAAAGCTTTTTTTGTTTGTCATCGTTTTGGAAAAGGAGCTTTTCATAAATCTCAACTTTCTGTTTTATATAATTTATCTTAGGATAGATGAGCAATAAGGTAACTTCCTGACCCCACCAAATCTCACGTTTCTTTAGATACTGTACAGGAGCAGGTGGAATGATTTGGCATAATGTTTGACATATTCCCTCCTTTTGAGCGGGAAAAAAAGAGCCAGCATTTTTGATCAGCTTTCATCACATATCAGAAATGAGTGATATTCAGAGAGAAGCCTGCACTTTCATGCATGATCAGCCTGACAGCCCTCCCTGCCCCCTGTTTGTTCTATGTTTGCATCTTTGCTATTCAGCAGACATGATTGAATGAATGTGATGTAATTAAATAATAACGATAATTTCCATTGGTAAAGCTGATTCAGGGTCATGCAATCAGTGGCATGAAAATGTCAGAGTAAAAACATGTATTTTCCCTATCATTGAGTGGTAATGAAGCTGAATGTGGCACATCACATCTCATTGATTGAATGGGAAGACAGAAACAACATCTAAACCACCACTTGACAGAGGAGCAGAAATATATAGCAAACCACAATACTTTGGAGTAATCCTGTCTGATTCGGGCAGATGCTGGAAATCTTCAGAGAAAGAGGAGGGAGGTGGGGGTGGGGGCCGGGGGTTTGCGTGGAGGCGCTGAGCAAACCCTTCTCTTCTCTCGCTGTACTAATTGGAACTCAGACACCCCACACTGTGCGGAAAATATCCCAGCATACATTTGGAGAATACGCTTCTTGAGCCAGCACATCTTAGAGTAATATCTGGGCTCTCTTTCTCCCAGTATCTGGGTTTCTGGCACAGATGGTGTTCCCCGTCTCACATGTTTCATCGAACAATTAATGAAGCCTGTGCAGCACACCACATGACCTTCCCCGACATGCCAGTGAACTTGAAGCGGCTCCAAAGGCACTGAGAAACGTGGAGTACGAGACGCGCTCTCCACATCATCCATTGAGGGCTGTTGAACAGCTTCTGCTCAAGGGTAGTGAAAGCAGAATAATATATGAGGCAATTTGTGAACTCTTTTTATGAAATCTTTCTCCAAGGTTTTAAATTGTGTCAAACTCTATGGTTGGGGAACATCTGCTCAGAATGCAGATTTGCTCCTGTGGATGTGCTGGCAGTTCCGCACAACCATTATTTGGCATGCATTACGTGACACAGAGATCATTATGACCATTTCATGGAAATAATGAATTAACATATATGATCTATTATATATGAATGAGAAAATTTTAAACTGATTTTGAAAATCATTTTAACATTTAACATTCAGCACCATTGCTGTAAAAATGATGTTCTCTGTCTATACTCTCTATTGCTGAGGCCTCTCTGCCAATTCAGCAGTTTCAACTGGAGTTTTTGACAACAGAAGTTCAGGAGAAATATTTCACTCAATTACCTTTACCCGCCAAGGAGGTTTTTCATACAGGTAAAACACCATGAACCTAATGTCCCATTGTACTCATCATTTGCAGCATCCCTCTTCCCCATTTTCATACCTGCCTTCTCCTTCAGTACATTTAACCATCTCTATCCTCCACCTTCTCCTTCAGTACATTAACCATCTCTATCCTCCACCTTCTCCTCCAGTACATTAACCATCTCTACCCTCCACCTTCTCCTTCAGTACATTAACCATCTCTATCCTCCACCTTCTCCTTCAGTACATTAACCATCTCTATCCTCCACCTTCTCCTCCAGTACATTAACCATCTCTATCCTCCACCTTCTCCTTCAGTACACTTAACCATCTCTATCCTCCACCTTCTCCTCCAGTACATTAACCATCTCTATCCTCCACCTTCTCCTCCAGTACATTTAACCATCTCTATCCTCCACCTTCTCCTCCAGTACATTAACCATCTGTATCCTCCACCTTCTCCTCTAGTACACTTAACCATCTGTATCCTCCACCTTCTCCTCTAGTACACTTAACCATCTCTATCCTCCACCTTCTCCTCTAGTACACTTAACCATCTCTATCCTCCACCTTCTCCTTCAGTACATTAACCATCTCTATCCTCCACCTTCTCCTTCAGTACATTAACCATCTCTGTTCTCCACCTTCTCCTTCAGTACATTAACCATCTCTATCCTCCACCTTCTCCTCTAGTACACTTAACCATCTCTATCCTCCACCTTCTCCTCTAGTGCACTTAACCATCTCTATCCTCCACCTTCTCCTCCAGTACATTTAACCATCTCTATCCTCCACCTTCTCCTCTCGTACATTAACCATCTCTGTCCTCCACCTTCTCCTCCAGTACATTAACCATCTGTATCCTCCACCTTCTCCTCTAGTACACTTAACCATCTGTATCCTCCACCTTCTCCTCTAGTACACTTAACCATCTGTATCCTCCACCTTCTCCTCCAGTACATTAACCATCTCTACCCTCCACCTTCTCCTTCAGTACATTAACCATCTCTATCCTCCACCTTCTCCTCCAGTACATTAACCATCTCTACCCTCCACCTTCTCCTCCAGTACATTTAACCATCTCTATCCTCCACCTTCTCCTCCAGTACACTTAACCATCTCTATCCTCCACCTTCTCCTCCAGTACATTAACCATCTCTACCCTCCACCTTCTCCTTCAGTACATTAACCATCTCTATCCTCCACCTTCTCCTTCAGTACATTAACCATCCCTATCCTCCACCTTCTCCTTCAGTACATTAACCATCTCTATCCTCCACCTTCTCCTTCAGTACATTAACCATCTCTATCCTCCACCTTCTCCTCCAGTACATTAACCATCTCTATCCTCCACCTTCTCCTCCAGTACACTTAACCATCTCTATCCTCCACCTTCTCCTCTAGTACACTTAACCATCTGTATCCTCCACCTTCTCCTTCAGTACATTAACCATCTCTATCCTCCACCTTCTCCTTCAGTACATTAACCATCTCTATCCTCCACCTTCTCCTCTAGTACACTTAACCATCTCTATCCTCCACCTTCTCCTTCAGTACACTTAACCATCTCTATCCTCCACCTTCTCCTTCAGTACATTAACCATCTCTATCCTCCACCTTTATTCCAGTGGCCAAAGAAGACCAGGAGGACGTCCCGCCACCTTGGACTCCAAGACATGAATGTCTTTATTGGATTACTAGCCATATCCTCGCAAAAATTCATCCTACTGAATTGTATGTTATGTCTATTAAAATGTGTTCATACACCTCCATATGAAGAAGCAGAAACTCTCATCTTCACCTTTACATGTTTCTGTCACATGGCAAGGTCATCATGGCTTGAGGATGTGTGTCCTGCATGTCGGTCTTTAAGAACATCACCCACGATTTCCTCTCTGTCTTTGTAATTACATAAGGAAACTGGCCAAAAGGATACATTACATTATTTAATATACAGTCAACAAAATTGTACTCGAGGCGACATAATACAACATGATAATAATCTACGGTAATACATAATCGTAACCACACCATTATCCCATTTTATGTGTCATAAGAGTCACTGGCTATTATGTTGTGTCAGAATAAATGAATTTCAAGTTACCGTCGGAGAGATAGAAGAATAAAGTAAATGAAAAGAATTCAATGAGGCAGAAAGGAAAATGAGACAGTATGACATGGTCAAATGGGATTGTTGCTATCCACCCGAATAAAATCACATACAGTGCGTAGACCATTATGTTTATGTGGCTTGCATGTGATGTTTTTATTCTGTAAAGGTTACCATGTTAAAGCTATAAGTGACATTATATTCATCCACATGGTACCTTCTATCACAAGGTAAAAGAATCAGTGACATACAATAGCGATAAGGAAACCTCATATTTCTTGAAAATACGGTCCATTAGGAATGTATGGGCCTTACATTCACTGGGATGTAATGCTTGTGTCTCGAAAGGCATCACAGAGCAAGGTTCTGATAGTATCTGATATTGTTTCGCATTTGCTGATTTGCTAAGCCCACGATGCGTAGAGGGGTGCTTGAGAGAATGCCATAACAAGATGTGCAGTTTGTGGTGAGGCCATGAATACCATGAAATAGAACCGGTGCTTTGGGGGACCGAGGGGTAATGAACACTCCTTCACATTGACCAGCCCGGTCACAGCTGTTTAGTGAAGATGTGTTCGAGTGTTTGCTGTCTTCTCTGAAATATGAAATGAAGTCAATTTGTACTATAACATATATCTGCCACACTTAGTGTTGTATTTTGCCTGGTTCCCCATCTAAAGCAGGATACCATGTCACATCCTTATGTATTTGCAGAAGGATTCAGTGTATATCTCAGATAAATTAAATGCGAGGATCAATTAATTCAGTTAATATTAGTGAACAGAGGACATTGTGAGTCTACAATGTATTACGCTGAGTCTTGTAATATTTTACCTTACAACTATGTACATTATTTAATATGGAATATTTCTAGCAGGGACCTATGCCAAACTTATGGGTTTCAGCAGAAGGCTTATTAGCCTGCTACTTAGAGTTTAATAAGGTAACATGGAGGGGACAAAGCAATGAGACACATTTAGGTGAATTGACTATCCATCTGCTGTTCCTGGAAGCTCTAGCCTAGGACCATTATGTGTGCTAACCAGATACTAAACCCTGCTAATCCTGACTCAAACAATGAAATGTTCTCCACGGGTGATCGGTATAATTAATCATGTACTTAATGTAAGACCAAGCCTGCTGTGTGTGTTTCAGAATGTCCATTCAGTGTCCAAAAGGTAAATGTTGAAATTGGCTAAATAAATTTATAGACAATAAATAAAAATTTTTATAGCACATTGAAAGGATGCGTGTGTGCTAGGGGAGGCGTTCTTGCACAGGGGTCTGTCCACTGTAATCAAATAACTTTTGAAATCAAATAACTGTTTTAAAACAAGTTTATTGTTACACTAGTTGGTATTGTTAGTGCAAGTACCTACTAATATATTTCTGTTCAATGTTTTGACACCACTGGTTTACAGATTGGGAGTTGTTTTTCCACGATTTTGTAAAACGTCTCATCTGGTCTCCAAGTTCTCGCCTCATTATCAGAAAGGACATTCACTAAATGTGTGTAAAGAACAGTTCAAATGGTGTCTTGTGCAGTTATTTTCAGTATGTAGTGACTTCCGTGAATCTAGTCAGTGACAGCAGCCACCCTTTATTTACACTCAGGTTCATCGGAGTTGTGGATGATGGCCCAGAGTTAATTGTCTCGTACTAGGATAGATCTGGCAGTAAATTTGAATCCCACTTAATAAGGGTGTTATTTGTGCCCTTATGCAGTTTCCATATTAATGAAGAACAAAAGCACATACGACGACAGGAACAAGCTATTCAGTCAAACAGTTACCTCCAGTTTATAGCATACCCAGCATTGCATAAACCCCAGACTTAAACACACAGAGGGTCTCTGTGTTAACTGCATGGATGGGGGATGAATGTAAAAAGTGGAGAAAAATGATGGTGTGGAAAATAAATCAGCACACTTGCATCCTCAAAACTTTCAGATTTAACAGAGGTTTTTACATATAGAAAATGGCTCAGTATGATGAACTACAATCATTTTACAGTCAGTTCAGTCTGTATAACGAAATAGGGCACAATGAAAACTAGTGAAGAGTAAATCCTATACTAATGTTCGGAAGTTTTGTTTTAGAATTTCCAATACCGTGAAGGTTGTGTACTTGACACAGAACTGGATGCTCTTTAGTTTAAATACTGACATTAATTGGGCTAAATGGCCTATTACCATCATAATACGCACTTATGTCTGATACTGCCTTCCCCCTTCATTCCCCCGCCTTGGCCTTGAACTGTTTAGCCTCCTGTAGCAATCCTCATTCCGCTAACACAGGAGCGGGAAGCGGTGAATTTAACTCTTCAATCTGAAATGAGGGCAAGCTGTCGCTTCTGTCCACACTGCAGACCCACCATAACATACTGCCCATGATGTCAGAGCATGATAAAATCAGAATACGGCCAGTTTGTACGCCTGCAGGCACCTGGCCAATCAGAGCAGTAAGACCAATGATCAGAAGCAGCTTAACCCCCATCATTCCCCAGGAACGGATTTTGTCATTCGTTAGGCTAAGTCTTGAGGAGATGACATGTCAGCCTTTTTTCCCTGAAATCTGACGCAGACAGAAGTCAGACGCTCAGAATGATCTACCAGCTTGATTTTGGCGTTGCCAGGAAAAGCCCATGAGACAGTAGAGGCAGCCAGTGATTCTATTCTAGAGAGTTCTCTCAGCAGTAGGGCTCAAGCACAGACTGCCACATGGCTGGGCGCTCCCGAGGAGCCGGCCCAGCGCTGGACCAGCTGGAGACTCAAGACTGCCTTCAGCACTCATCCAGACAGACTGAGTAAGACAACACATGTCACTTAAGACTGCAGAGCTTACGGCAGCATTTGTGCCTGAACAAAATGTACATCTTTCCAATTACTCCACTGTATGTCATGTCAAAAAATACAGCATGTTATGTTTACAAATTGTGTTTTCTCTTTTGTTTGAGTGAACAGAAAATACGTCAGGCTGATTGAAAAAAAAATATTTAAAGGTTAAAAATTAATTTTCATCTGTGCACTGTGACAGGAGGACTACCTTGCTCCCAGCAATGAGACTGGATTACACTGAAACTATTCAAGATTCTGCTCTTTTCTTTAAGAGCCAACTCCACTGCACATTTCATGTGTGGTTCTGAAAACCCACTAAGTGAGACAGGAGACTCAAAAAGGATCACGATTATCTTTATGGAAAACATAAAAAGAATCACTAAATGCCATTTTTTTTTCATTTGAACAGTGAAACCAAAATCATTATCATTCATATGTAATGTAACAAATACATGTTGTGTCCACAATGTAAAACAGAATATGACAGTCATGTCCGTTTGACATCTGTCTATCTGACATGGACAGTTACGTTTAATAGATGTATTCAGTTCATTCGTCTGACAGCAGCAAAATTACCTCAACAAAATCAAAGCCCAAAAACATCCATCTCTCATTTTTCCAGTCTGGTTTCTGATGTTTACAGCTAAATCTAATGGAGCGGCCATAAAAAATCTCTTTTTTACAATACTTTTTTTTCCCTTTTTGCACCAGCTAACATAGAAAAGATCAAAATCCTTAAATAAGACAGAGATGGCCTTTACCTCAAGGGATTCATTACAGCCAATCAGATTTCGTTACTGTGTGCTGGTAAAAGCCATCTTTAGGATGGAAATTTAAGGTCATTACTGTCCAGAGAGCACCATGAAGCAAACTTGATGAATTAAGGAGAGCGTTTGCCCTTCAAGCCGTACCGTTAGCTGGAGGGCTACCTGAGGTTAGGGTTTAATCTAATGCCAAACGTCTGCTGCTGAAGAAAAATGGTAATATTGTTTGTGAAAAATGAACATCTCTTAATCAGCTGCATAGCAAGCCATTTTTATTAGGCCTTGGAGAGTCAGATATTTCACTCTCTAAGGAAAAATAAAGGCAGGCAATTATGGGTGAATGATTTCACATGCCTGCATATCGTTGACTTGTGTCGCTAATTGTAAATCAAAAGCCGCAGTGAAAGAATAATAATCATAATTTATAATTGTGATATTATTGCCATGAAAAAAGCATGAACAAGAAAAATATTTCTTAAATAGAATACATTAGTATAAAATAGAATGTAATTCATATTTATCACTCAAAATGGGACATTCATTCAATGCAAAACATGTATAGAGAGAGTTGAATTATTGTATGAAATTTTATCAAAAGAAATTTATGACCAAAATATGTATACTTCAGTGGATATTAAGATGTGTGTGAGCGTGCGTGTGTGCATGAGTGTGTGTGTGTTTGTGTGAGTGTGCGGTGTGTATGTGGCTGTAATGGTGGTTGTCAGGTATTGAGTAAGTGAGTTTATTAATTTTTGGTTATTGCTTTTTAGAATAAATCTAACCCAATGTCTGACAGTGTTCTGGTGGTGGCACAGAACTGTCGCACAAATGTGACCTGACATCAGGAGTTGGCAGCTGGGTTTTCCAATCAGAGGCCTGGAGCAAACACAGATCAGATACAACCCGTGGCCCAAAAAGGCGTCTGAGTGCTCTTCTCTGACATCATCGCCCAGGCACTATCGGTAGCCAAACAGTCAGTCCCAAAAGCCAGACAGTTTCTTTTTTCTCTGTGGCATGATCATTCTCACCCTCCCTCTGCTCTACCCTTTTCATGAGGTTTAACAGGCCACTGGGTCGTGCCAGATAAGCCCTATTTGAGGTGTCAGAGAGGAAGTGGTTTGCACCTGTCAGCGCTCTGGCAAGGTGAGGAATGGACAGCAGGAAAGGCGAGAAAGCGCGGCGGACTTTGCGCAGCTACACTCGTGCTCAGCGAGCTGTTTTAAAAGGCTGTGCCGCGGAGTGACAGGGAACTCAATAACAGAGCTGATACCCCTGTCAGCCGCGGCAGCCATCGTTAATTAAGATCTGTGGATTGCTTTAATTGCAGGGCTGAAGTGTGATGATAAATTCTCTCCCCCACTTTAAAAATGTTGGCTTCTGAATACCGTCCTCTGGCAGCGAATATTTCCTTTACAATCATTTTTGCCTCCTTGAAAAGTATCATTCCATAGAGATTTAAAAGACAAGAATATATATGGTAAAAGATGTTACTTCAGCTATTCATTTTGCAATGGAGCAGATTCAATATAAATCAGTGTTTTCAACACAAACTAAAGACTATTTGTATGACCTGCCACAGAAGTGGCAGAAATGACAGCAGCCGAAAGGGAGGAGGGAACTCCTCTGTTCCTCCCTCCGCCTCTCCCAGGATCACCTCACTCTGGTTTCATTTCCTCAGTTCGTTTCAGTTTTCAATTACCATAATAATGTTGTTCATAGTGTTAAATGCCGTTTCGTGCTTTCTCACTGTCTGTGTGAGAATGTACTTTTGCACAAACCCTTTTCAACTCTAACCAAGCAAAAATAAAGTTGTGATGGTCATTTTGCCTTGGGGTAATCACTCCACAGTGCCGGCAGCTGTTAATGTGAAATCATGTTAATCGATATGGTATTTTAGTTGTGGAGAGGGGACTGAAGGCAGGTTTGCCATCTTGTTAAGTTGGCCTGGTGCTGTGTACCTTGTCACCATTATCTTATTCCCATCATCTTATTCTGGAAGAATAGGCATGTATGTAAATTTATTTTACAAATTACAAAACATAGCTATGGCCATTTATTATTTGTAAATGAAATTATGTAAAATGCTTCAAAAATATAAAAAATAAAAACTGATTGCATTATCGAGGATAATTGAATTCTGGGAGCAAGTCACCAAACAGTAGATGGTGTAAGTTACAGAGCCTGCACCATCGTCTCACATGCCAGCTCACTCTACCCCAAAAGGATCGGCCAAGGAAGAGGACCACCCCGCCGCTGTCACAAAATGCTAATAAAACTACAGATCTGTGTTTATCCAAGGCACAGAGACATGCTTTGCATCCGTCATGCTGTAGAGACGTATAAATATAAGCTTTATTTCAGATGTAGTATTTTTCATTTTTCTCTTCCAAGCCCAAAATCTCCAGGCTCTATATATTCAAGCTTAATTAGTGTTCATTGAGCAGAGCTGTTTGTTCTGACCCAGCCTTTCCACAATGTCAATGTTACTGCCTGAATGATTCCAACGCAATTATTCAACTGCAGGAGAGAGGGGAGGAGACAACCTGATGAATATTCATGAAGATTTTGTCTTCAAGCAGTGGACCCTCTCCAAATGCATTTGAAGAGATCAAATATCACATCCAAAGCTTTTAGAAACATCACAATTGCCATTGAGCCCAGAGGAAGCCAGGTGTGCGCGTGTGGGTCTGAATGTGAAATGCATGATAACGAAAGGAGCGTCATTTCGAAAAATAAAGACCGCAAACCAACCCTTTACAGTCCCTTTATTTCCTGATGAAGACAGGGTGCAATTTCAACACTGCTGCCACAAAAAAAAAAACCAAAAAAAAAAAAAACCCAGCTTTATTCCCTATTCCACAAAAGCCGAGGACCTCTAATCACTGAAGAGCATTTCTCTCTTCAACAATCTCCAGGAATGAGTTCATTTTTTTTCAGTTATGTTGTTTTTTTTTTTTTGTCTGAACAACATGGAGGTTTCAGACTGGTCCAGGAGGCAGGCGCTCAGATTTGGGAGGGGGGCGGTTTTGTGGTGCACGGGGGCCAGCTGAACACTAAATCACCGGGCCTATTCAGCCCCGCTTTCAAAAACCCAGCTCTGGGCACAAACACAAAGAAAGGAAACACTGCAGAAGCCAGCTGTGCTAGTGGTTGTGTGAATGTGTGCTTGTTTATGTGCAGTGCTCACCGCCATATTGACACATATGCTGTTCCCAAGTCCTGACATCTGCATCAAAGAACTGTATGCCTTTGTGTTGTTTTATAAAGTGTGAACTCAAGTGTGTGTGACACAGCGTGTGTGTAACAGCAAGCGTATGTGACTGAGAATGTGTGTGTGTGCATTATGTGAGAGAGCTTGTGCTTGTGACAGAGTTTGTTTGTGTTTATGTGTGTGTTGGTTTAGGAGAGAGGCTGTGGGAGGTTTGGGTGTCTGGTTAAAGAGACGAACCGCCGTCGTCAAGCCCAAAAGTCAGCCTAACAGCAAAACTGGATTATGGGGTACCGTTGATCTGGCAGACTTTATCAAAGCCCAGCGCTCTCCCGGCCTGAACCCCCCTCGTCTTTCTGTTCCACCCCACACCTCTCCTGCAGGGATCTGGTCCCAAGCCTGTGCTGCAGACTCCCCTCACTCATGGAGCTCCACCCTCCTCCAACCCCCCCTCCAAACCCTCGGTTCAGCCTCTGAAAAGAGAAGGCTGGAGAGAAATAGCCCCCCCCCCCCCCCCCTCCTCCCCCCCCCCCCCCACACCCTCGGTTCAGCCTCTGAAAAGAGAAGGCTGGAGAGAAATAGCCCCCCCCCCCACACCCTCGGTCCAGCCTCCCAAAAAACGAGGCTGGAGAGAAATACTGCAGCCAGTGTCAGAGGGTGACAGGCCCAATCAAATATGATGAACTCATTGTTTCTCCCCCCCCCCACCCCATCCCCCCAAAAAAGGCCCAGCTAATGGCAAAGCTGGAAGCTGTGTCCCCTCAGCAGCCAGCCAAGGAGTGTGAGTCAAGAATTCACCAATTTATACAAGCAGACCTCATGCCAATGCAGCACAGAGCCACATCCACACAGACCACACCTTTACAAATGCTATTTCCCAGCTAATGCTAAACATGGGCACACTGGACTGTGCAGGGTACAGAAGGTGTGCTCTGGCAGCAGGTTGCTGGGAAACAGCAGTGAGGACCGTGCCATAGGTAGGCACATTTGGATGGAAAGCACACCAACACTGAACACAGCAGAGGATGCAAACATTGGCACTGCACACTATTTTCCAAGGAGGTTTAGTGCCGAGCATCGTTATACTTGGGTCTGGCCTTACATGTCATGTATCAATGCACAATCCTCAACCAATTTCAGGAAGAAGTAGGTTTTCCGTGGAGCAGCTTTGCTCGGGGATTGTTCATTTCCCCACATAACGGGCACGGTCTGACTTAGGTTCTTTAAATTGACAGCATACTGACTGGGAAATTTGTATTAAACAACTGTGATTACCTGCCTGGTGATCTTTGTACCTGGAGGATTCTTCAGTCTCAGCATTCTTGTTACCATTGGCACTCAACAATATATCCACATTTTTGGTGGTTTCATTATCATATAATTTATGCTAAAATTGCTTTGTTATCATTCATACGAATGCAATTACTTTTATATTTATTTTCTCTTTTTTCTTACTGCTGTCCTCCCCTCTTTCTCTTAACATCCTTTTCTGATTAATTTTCTGATACACTACAGTTTGCACCAAGTGTGCATCACAATGCCCCATTCAATACAATCACTAAGTACACTGCAATCACAATGCCCCATTCAATACAATTACTAAGTACACTGCAATCACAATGCCCCATTCAATACAATTACCAAGTACACTGCAATCACAATGCCCCATTCAACACAATCACTAAGTACACTGCCATCACAATGCCCCATTCAATACAATCACTAAGTACACTGCAATCACAATGCCCCATTCAATACAATCACTAAGTACACTGCAATCACAATGCCCCATTCAATACAATCACTAAGTACACTGCAATCACAATGCCCCATTCAATACAATTACTAAGTACACTGCAATCACAATGCCCCATTCAATACAATTACTAAGTACACTGCAATCACAATGCCCCATTCAATACAATTACTAAGTACACTGCAATCACAATGCCCCATTCAATACAATCACTAAGTACACTGCAATCACAATGCCCCATTCAATACAATCACTAAGTACACTGCAATCACAATGCCCCATTCAATACAATCACTAAGTACACTGCAATCACAACGCCCCATTCAATACAATTACTAAGTACACTGCAATCACAATGCCCCATTAAACACCACCTGTATCATGGAATATCAATGCCCCATTCAATACCACCAACACAATGTCTAAAACTAGCCAACAACAAAAATGCAAACCGCAAGGGCTGTAGGCTAATCTTTAGTCAGCATCCAAACAAATGAACAATTATGAATAATTGTTTGACAGACCAGCATGCTATGCTATCAAATAAACTGTAATTTGGTTATAATGCTAGGTCTACTGTCTTCTGGGGCTAAATGCTCTGTGCAACACCTGTATGGAAAGGGGTGTATGGTAGAAGCACTAAAGGGCATAGTTGGCCTTAACAGATAAATGACATAGGCTACTGTGCATGTCATGTCAGCAAAGATTAGACAATATTAGATCACAATCAGAACAACAAGAATTTAACTGCACAATAAAGGTTGCTTCATTCTGGATGCTTTGAGGAGGACAAGCATGTGAATAACCAAAGGACTTTATACTGGCAGAAAAAAAAACCACTGGCGATGAATTCAGTCCACTGAATCCACCCTAACCCAAGCAATGTAAGGTTTACTCCATGCCAAAAACAACTGAAAGATCCTAACCAAGGCACTCTCCATCGGAGAACTCCAGCAAGCAGCTAGTCCCTCACTCATCTCCCCCTCAACAGCATGTCCCTCACTCATCTCCCCCCATGTCACTCACCTATCCCCACCAACAGCATGTCCCTCACTCATCTCCCCCTCCCTCCACTCATCTCCCCCTCAACAGCAAGTCCGTCACTCATCTCCCCCCCAACAGCATGTCACTCACCTATCCCCACCAACAGCATGTCCCTCACTCATCTCCCCTCCATGTCAGTCACTTCTGTAAGACGAAACAATCCAGGAGCCCTGCCATTGCTGGTATGACGTGGCTTTTCTGGTGACTAGCTGTAAGTTATCCCCTTTTCCACCTCCAATCTTGACTTCACTTGAATTCTTGAATTGTGAACGATTGAATTGTTGAAATGTTAATGTTAATTTATTTGATTGTGAAAAGTTAGCATCCTCTACACGAACATGGCTGCACATGACTCAAAGGAGCAGATTACTCATTGAAAATGGTCAATTACTTCTTAAAACAAAATTGCTTTTCAGGTCCTGCTTTAATCAATGTTTTTTTTTCCCATTGCACTGAATGTAAATGTTCTTGGTTTTTTTTATGTTTTTTATGAAGAGTGACATAATTTCCAGACAAAGGAGGTACGGCATGAGACTCTTGGTTTACAATGGCCCTACAGCAGCTGTTCAATTTGCTTTTGTTTTTAAATCTTGCATCAGCAATAGCAGACAGCAGTATTCATAAATCCGTAATTTCACTACATTATGATTTGAAAAATCTTTCTCACAAGGCTGTTGTAAGCCACTCTAACAAAAGAAAGGCTTTTATAATATATGCCAAACCTAATAATAACATATTTTATATTGTATTTAGATGTCCCTTATTAAACTAAATGGTATGTACTTGGGACAAATGACTGGTCTTTTATATCTAATTATGTTCCCACTGATCTGAGTTAAATAGTGAGCTGAAGTGAAAAACATTGATGCTTGGTATGTTTCCTGAATCATTTGTATACAGCAATTGTATTTATTAATTATTATTCCAAGGTTTGAGACAATATTGGAACTGCTGTGGGCAAGAGCATATATATGATATAATTATAGAAGCACATTTATGATGGTATAATATGATATGCAAAATATCCTCTCTAGGCCACAATAAAGCCCATGTACTACAAGTAAGACGTGTTGTCACGGTGAGAAATTGTATTTAAAATACCTTTAGTGACCTACAGGGATAAGACAAATACTGGCCAAGTCAAGCCTATAATTGCATTTGAAAGCTTGTTAGAAATTGGTGAAAGAGGGACACATTTATCACACTGCATTCTCATACAGTCATTAACAGTCTACCATATGTGACGACCACTTTCCCCTAAGTACAGAGGTGCTGTCATCGCACTGCATTCGATATGTCCACACATATTCAGGTATTATAAACACACGTGGTCGTTCGTGTTTTACCAGAAGTGAATGATGCCGTGTTAAACCTGTTGTGTCACCAAAAAGTGCTTTCGAGTGGATTGTAAAGTTTGAAGTCTTGTGGTCAGTGTTGAAGCACTGCCCTCTTGCAGTGATTAACGCAAGCACCTTTCATTTTGAGAAGAATAATAATGACATCAAAAAGACCCTTGTGGCAAACACAATTCAGATGTTTGTCCTTATCTGTGTCATTACGAAATTTCATTTCACGGTTTTGTGGGGAAAAAAGCTGTTCAGAAATATGAGCTATTATTATGAAATGACTAAAGACATTAAAAATGACAATGCTTTTGTGAAAAGTTCCATCATGAAAAGGGTTTTATAATGTGTTTCTCTTTGTTTTCATCAAAATAACTTGTCTTGTTTTATCATTTATTAAAACATTTATATTCTGTAAAAACCATGTTCAGGTGCCTCACACAATTGGTGCTCAGATTGTTAAAGATTGAAACATTCTCATTAACAGCCAAATGGATACTCTCTACATTTACTTGGACATTAGAGAGGATTGCATGTGGATATTTAAAAATCGTCATGGTTTTCGTGGGCGAGCTTGCCAAGGCTTATGTAAACAAGAAACTAACTCCTAACAGGTTCTACAGCAAAAGCTATTTCTCAATAACTAAGTCAACACTATGTTAAACAAAGTGTTAAACATAATGGTTACAGGACAGATCTAGCAAAAGAGAAACATGTTTGTGTGTCTTGTGTTCAAGTTTCGCCAGCTTTGCCTTCTGCAGGCCCTTTGCTTGCCCTCAGGGCTTCAGCGTTTCTCCTGTGTTTTTAACCTTTGGCCTGAGACTGAGCTGCACTGTACCATTTACAGTGAAAAATGATACAGTAGTTGGGAATTGGCAATCATTCATGGGATGATTTACATTCAAACCCCTGCTTAGTTGGAACTGCACAGAAGTAAATATGGAGGAAAAAACAGTGTTGTGCTTAGCTGATTCCTGTGTCTTGGTTGTCTGTGGTGGGAGGATATGAGACGCTGGGTTGGGGGTTGTGGGGGTCAGCGTTGACAGCTCCCAGCATCACACTCAAATTATGCACAAACAGAACAAATACTTATAGCACAGCTCACCGGTTAACATCAACCATAACACTCGCACTACCTAACTGACCTACTTTTAGCTCCCCCTACAGGTGACTTTCTGCAGTAATCAAACAATTAACCAATTAAAAACCTTGGTACTAGCCTCCTTGACAGAGAATGGAACAGCTCCACCATGCCTGCAGTCACTATTGAAACTGGAAACCTGGGCCAGATCTCTCCATTCCCTAACCATAAGATGACTAATGATAGATGACTGTGTCTTCCACCTCCCAGTTACAATTCCTGACCATTCTGGCCCCTCCAGCACGAGAACAAACTTCACACTGAAGTCAGGACAGCAGAATCATTGGCCATTGTCTGACATTGACTGAAGACTCACCTCTTTGGCTTGTATCTGGGTTATAATTGAGGTTACAGCATTAACACTTTTGGTTATTTTCTTATTACAAATATTTTCTCATTACAGATGTATTATAGCTGTATTGTACTTTCGACTAGCATAGTTAATTTGCATTGATGTGTTAATGGTATGACATGTGTACTTGCAAGTATTTTACCATATATTGTCCTAACCATTTTTGGCACAACGGCACCAGTTCAGGACAACTTTTATACACTGAATATAAGCTTTATGTACTCTCACACATCCATGTACATGTCTTTGCTATCTATTTGATTTGAGTGAAACACAATATATTTAAACATCCTTTTATAGGCCAAACATACACCATAGTAACAACAGGTCACACATGAATCTTTAAACAAGTTTAAACAAGTTAAACAAATCGGGGAAATTAGATCCAGCAAAGCACAAGAAGCCATGCATTATGTTTTAACCAACTCCCTGAATACCATTTGCCTTTTGTCACTCCATTTTCTCATCTGGGATTTCAATAGATTTGTAGAAGTGCCTGGTAACAGAGAGAGTTGGAAATCTCAGGTGAATCAGCACTAGGGAGGTTTTCCACAAGTAGAGGGTGTAACGAAAGGGCTTATGGTGTACGACCGTGTGTGAAACGTTATTCAGCGGTTCATGCTCATGGTGTACGACCGTGTGTGAAACGTTATTCAGCGGTTCATGCTAATCGTGTACGACCGTGTGTGAAACGTTATTCAGCGGTTCATGCTAATGGTGTACGACCGTGTGTGAAACGTTATTCAGCGGTTCATGCTCATGGTGTACGACCGTGTGTGAAACGTTATTCAGCGGTTCATGCGCATGGTGTACGACCGTGTGTGAAACGTTATTCAGCGGTTCATGCTAATCGTGTACAACCGTGTGTGAAACGTTATTCAGCGGTTCATGCTAATCGTGTACAACCGTGTGTGAAACGTTATTCAGCGGTTCATGCTCATGGTGTACGACCGTGTGTGAAACGTTATTCAGCGGTTCATGCTAATCGTGTACAACCGTGTGTGAAACGTTATTCAGCGGTTCATGCTAATCGTGTACGACCGTGTGTGAAACGTTATTCAGCGGTTCATGCTCATGGTGTACGACCGTGTGTGAAACGTTATTCAGCGGTTCATGCTCATCGTGTACAACCGTGTGTGAAACGTTATTCAGCGGTTCATGCTAATCGTGTACGACCGTGTGTGAAACGTTATTCAGCGGTTCATGCTAATCGTGTACAACCGTGTGTGAAACGTTATTCAGCGGTTCATGCTCATGGTGTACGACCGTGTGTGAAACGTTATTCAGCGGTTCATGCTCATCGTGTACGACCGTGTGTGAAACGTTATTCAGCGGTTCATGCTCATGGTGTACGACCGTGTGTGAAACGTTATTCAGCGGTTCATGCTAATCGTGTACAACCGTGTGTGAAACGTTATTCAGCGGTTCATGCTAATCGTGTACAACCGTGTGTGAAACGTTATTCAGCGGTTCATGCTCATGGTGTACTTCACCGTGTGTGACAACGTTATTCAGCGGTTCATGCTCATGGTGTACGACCGTGTGTGAAACGTTATTCAGCGGTTCATGCTCATGGTGTACGACCGTGTGTGAAACGTTATTCAGCGGTTCATGCTAATCGTGTACGACCGTGTGTGAAACGTTATTCAGTGGTTCATGCTAATCGTGTACAACCGTGTGTGAAACGTTATTCAGCGGTTCATGCTCATGGTGTACGACCGTGTATGAAACGTTATTCAGCGGTTCATGCTCATGGTGTACGACTGTGTGTGAAACGTTATTCAGCGGTTCATGCTAATCGTGTACAACCGTGTGTGAAACGTTATTCAGCGGTTCATGCTAATCGTGTACAACCGTGTGTGAAACGTTATTCAGCGGTTCATGCTCATGGTGTACGACCGTGTATGAAACGTTATTCAGCGGTTCATGCTCATCGTGTACAACCGTGTGTGAAACGTTATTCAGCGGTTCATGCTCATGGTGTACGACCGTGTGTGAAACGTTATTCAGAGGTTCATGCTAATCGTGTACAACCGTGTGTGAAATGTTATTCAGCGGTTCATGCTCATGGTGTACGACCGTGTGTGAAACGTTATTCAGCGGTTCATGCTCATGGTGTACGACCGTGTGTGAAACGTTATTCAGCGGTTCATGCTCATGGTGTACGACCGTGTGTGAAACGTTATTCAGCGGTTCATGCTCATGGTGTACGACCGTGTGTGAAACGTTATTCAGCGGTTCATGCTCATCGTGTACAACCGTGTGTGAAACGTTATTCAGCGGTTCATGCTCATGGTGTACGACCGTGTGTGAAACGTTATTCAGCGGTTCATGCTCATGGTGTACGACCGTGTGTGAAACGTTATTCAGCGGTTCATGCTCATCGTGTACAACCGTGTGTGAAATGTTATTCAGCGGTTCATGCTCATGGTGTACGACCGTGTGTGAAACGTTATTCAGCGGTTCATGCTCATGGTGTACGACCGTGTGTGAAACGTTATTCAGCGGTTCATGCTCATGGTGTACGACCGTGTGTGAAACGTTATTCAGCGGTTCATGCTCATGGTGTACGACCGTGTGTGAAACGTTATTCAGCGGTTCATGCTAATCGTGTACGACCGTGTGTGAAACGTTATTCAGCGGTTCATGCTCATGGTGTACGACCGTGTATGAAATGTTATTCAGCGGTTCATGCTCATGGTATACGACTGTGTGTGAAACGTTATTTAGCGGTTCATGCTCATCGTGTACAACCGTGTGTGAAACGTTATTCAGCGGTTCATGTTCAGGTATGATTCTTCACAGATGGTGCATTACATACAGAATTCTCAGTTCTGTTTATTAAATGCAATCTTTACTTACAAGTCTGTTATTTTCCTGCTTAATGCTATTTTTCTTTTGTATCCCAGCTTTCTATAATCAGAGACAAGAATAAGAAACATGATAAATGCCCTGTGTGGCGCAGTAAAGTTATTAACTGTGGAAATGAGTATTTTTTATTTATTTTTTTGGCGGGGGGCGAAGGGGGTGTGATAAATGAGTCACCTTAGAGAGAAGAGCAACTGCAGATGAAACAATTACTTCATTGGATTTTTCTGACAGCTTTTATTTCTAGGTGTCGGCTTCATAAGCAGCAGTACATTAATTTCACCTTGCAGGTATTGGTGATCTTCTTAAAAATGTAATTCATAACACAACTGTGGATTACAGCCTGCTGTATGAATCTGGAGGGAGGGAAATACTGCAAGGGGAATGCCATTTGTGTGGAATTGATTTCAAAAACTAACAAAGACCTTAGTTTAAACTAATCAGTGGCTCTTCATCCTTTTCAATTACTCTGAGAGAAAAAAACTGTAAATTGTATCACAGTTAAGACAACTGCCCAGACTTTACGACCAGATTTCAATTTCAAATTCACTCTCATGACTATGCATAAACTTTGGAAACAGTCCTCAAGTTAATGAAGCGAAGGTTGTAAGAATGTGGATTGACTTCAAAGTAAGTCTGCTGACACATTCACTTACTGTGTTCTGCTCTACAGTAGGGAAAGACAATGTCTCAAATTAAAACTGAGAGCAAATATAAGCAAAGCTAGATCAGGCTGTAAACTCAAGTCAGAGTCAACACCGTCTGACAGCCAGCTGAGGTTTCTGATAATCTGTGAGGCATCAGTGGAATTTAACCAGTCGGATGGTGACTACCCTCCCTACCGTAGATATACTCGTCCATTCAAATGCCAGCTCAGGTTTACTCACTATCACTGTACAAATGCTATCACTATCCCCATTTTCTGTTCTCCATTCGGTTCCCCTCGGCATTAGCTGCTAAGCTCTGCTTTTCTATCCGTCACTCGGGGGATCTGACAGATTTTTCAGCCCACCCATCATTTACTTTGGCCATGGCACTACTCTGCTGCCTTAGCAGGGAGCGCTCCAAAGGCAGAGTCTCCTGCTGAAATGAATGTAAGGACACACATAAAACACATATACTGTATGCCTGCACTACCGATGCTGCAGTAAGAATCATTAATGATGAGCAAGCGATTTAAAAACGAATGTGGGAGTGTTCAGGAAACAGGCTGAATGTGTTTCTAAGGAATTAAAAACGATGATCCTTTAGAAGAAACACTTCTGTTTACATCGACAGACATCTGACATGTATTGTGTCACCATTTACATTTGACAAGGGAATTATTTCCCAAGTTGTTCCATATTTCATCTGAACAAATTCTATTGCCATGATAGGAGAATCACATTTAAATTATGTCTCTAAGATGTTCTACATAGCCACATTTCTGCTTGGACTATATGTAACACCTTCTGTTTGGGTCTAACAAGCTAGTCAACTTCTGGGATAATATTTGGTCCTGTGTTGCTAACAGAAGCCACAATATGGACAGATGTCCTGAATTTGGCAGAATGTCAGTAATTGCCTCACATTTTGCATTATCTGATGCAAATATAAACAATCTGCGATGGCGGAGGTATACATTCTCAACAGCCTATCTGCAAGAACAAATTAATTTGTAGTCAGTTTTTGTAACACAAAGAAAATGTGCAGAATATAGGATATGTATCTTTAATGTCCATATATTTTTACCTTGTAACAGATGCTGTCAGATCTTTCATTTTTTGTCTGCATTGCCTGTATGTGGTAAATTCTAAATAATTATGATCACACATAGTTTGCTCTGAAATCCATACATCTCTTGATTATCAATCTGAAATCCATACATCTCTTGATTATCAACTCTATAAGCCAGGGGTGTCAAACTGCAGTCCTGGAGGGCCGCAGTGGTAGCTGGTTTTTGGTGTGTTTTAGCACTTAATTAATTAATTAAAATGACTGGTTGGCTAAAGAGTCCACACACCTGGTTTCCAAGGCCTAAAATGGCTGCCAATCGAAAGGAAAGAACAAAAACCCGCAGACACTGCGGCCCTCCAGGACTGGAGTTTGACACCCCTGCTATAAGCTATTGTGTTCTATGTGATAAAAGACCACTCCAAACCTTGGTTAATGTCCACTTTTTTGCTGTTGACCTTTTTTGGGTTTTCAGTGCTGAACTTTGCATATTATGTCAAACCAACCACATTCATCATCATCAGTGAGCCAGGTAGATATTCTTGAGCTCTGCCTGAAAAAGCATTTTTGATGAATGTCACCATGTGAGTCCATTTGGTTAATTTTGACACCTTTACAGACGTAGGTTTCCCTTCATTTGTACATTTAAGTGTCACAGTTAAAGTGTAAGCATGACATAATGCTGTCTTTTGCTGTCAAACATTTATAGTTGAACGACTAATGCCTTGAGGATAGAAGGTTCAAATTCGGGTCACATGGGCAAGAACTTACAATTAATGCAGTCTCAATTCAATTATAGATTAGACCACAGGGGGCACTACAGCATGGTGTCAACAAGAGACCAGTTTTATTTTCTACTGAACACATTTTTTATTTAGGATCACTGTGGCTTTGACCTTAGGATGCTGATCGCTTCCATTTATTCCATCAGGTCCAAAACCGATCTTATTGCTTGCTTAGTAGTTTTAATAGTATTCTTTATTTAAATGACATATCCCCAGCCATAACCGACTGCACTTGGAGATGTTCATGGTATAATTTTGTGTTTTGATTTGGTTCTGTTATTTAAAACTGCTCACATGTACTGCCAGAACTGTCATGTTATAATAAAGGTCAAACTGCCAAAATGCCAAGACCAGAATTTTAAGGAGCGTTAAACAAAATTAAAATAATTCAATGAACCAACTACGCCCATTTTTATGAGGAAGCTGCTTTTTTTGCTGTTGCATTATTTGTACCCTGAATTTCTGTTTGCTTTGGCTGACTGAATGGTTTGTGTCCATATGAAAGCATTCTACTTTAACAGTCTGCTGTGAAGCTACTGTACATAAGTTTATTACAATAACAGATTATACTGCTTAAGCCATTTTCCAAATGGATAGCACAAAGATATAAAAACTGCTATTGTTGTCAAAATTAAGAGACCAGCTCCTGTAAATATATAAATAAATAATACTTATAAATAAATAAATAAATACACCTACTGCTTTGGGATTTGGTATTTTAATTGAGCCGCTCCTCTTATTTTATGCCATAATTTTAAAACTGAAATTACAGAACAAGCATTAATAGTTGTCTGTAATATCCCCACCAGTCTCATGAGAAATACAGAAACTAAAAGAGGGACACTGTCTTTCATCATCCAATAGGTCTTTAAAGCAGTCATTTCTGAGTGCTAATATCCGAGTAAATTACAAAGCACCAAGCCACTCACTTCAGCATAATGACTGTGCCTCACTGAGGTGACTGCCTCACACAGATGCTACAGTTTGCTGCTTTGGAAGGTACATTAAAAAGCAGCAATAATACTCATGTTTATTAATCATCAGAGAACACTGGGGATGTAATTTCATGGCTTCATTCAAAGAAAAGGGTTATATATTCATCCGAATCAGAGTAACTAATAAAAAGGCTTCATTTCACAAACAAACATGTTTGAAAGATTGTTTTTAATTTATGTTCTTTCATTCCCCATTTTAGATACTTTCAGGAGAAAGTATTGGACATGCAGGCCTGAAGAACAGGAGTCCACTCCCAGACCTGGATCAATGCACAACAGCACTGTCTAACTACGGCATGAAACAGATCAACCCAACAGCACTGTCTAACTACGGCATGAAACAGATCAACCCAACAGCACTGTCTAACTACGGCATGAAACAGATCAACCCAACAGCACTGTCTAACTACGGCATGAAACAGATCAACCCAACAGCACTGTCTAACTACGGCATGAAACAGATCAACCCAACAGCACTGCCTAACTGCGGCATGAAACAGATCAACCCAACAGCACTGTCTAACTACGGCATGAAACAGATCAACCCAACAGCACTGTCTAACTACGGCATGAAACAAAACAACCCAACAGCACTGCCTAACTACGGCATGAAACAGATCAACCCAACAGCACTGTCTAACTACGGCATGAAACAGATCAACCCAACAGCACTGCCTAACTACGGCATGAAACAGATCAACCCAACAGCACTGCCTAACTACGGCATGAAACAGATCAACCCAACAGCACTGTCTAACTACGGCATGAAACAGATCAACCCAACAGCACTGTCTAACTACGGCATGAAACAGATCAACCCAACAGCACTGTCTAACTACGGCATGAAACAGATCAACCCAACAGCACTGTCTAACTACGGCATGAAACAGATCAACCCAACAGCACTGTCTAACTACGGCACGAAACAGATCAACCCAACAGCACTGCCTAACTGCGGCATGAAACAGATCAACCCAACAGCACTGTCTAACTACGGCATGAAACAGATCAACCCAACAGCACTGTCTAACTACGGCATGAAACAGATCAACCCAACAGCACTGTCTAACTGCGGCATGAAACAGATCAACCCAACAGCACTGCCTAACTGCGGCATGAAACAGATCAACCCAACAGCACTGCCTAACTGCGGCATGAAACAGATCAACCCAACAGCACTGTCTAACTACGGCATGAAACAGATCAACGAAAGCCATCAAAAAGAGTCAAGAGGGCTTTTGATGTATGTAAATGTATTACCATTTTATCATTATGTATTGCTGGTTGTTGGTTTTTGTTTGTATAAACTTCTAGAAAGGTTTGGTTACACCAGGACATAATGCTGTTTACCTCGTCTGCAATGGGCTGCACAGATGATTGGGACAGGTCCGAAGGCCAGTGACGCGGTGCCATCATCGTATTTGATCAGTGATGAGCTCCATCGGATTCTCTCCATTAATTTATGTTGGCTAAACTGTGCAAAGGACAAGGAAGACAACACACCCTGTGGTGACCCTGTGTTTGAGTAGAATATCGGAATAAGTTTGAATTTATCCTGCCCTTTTGAGTCCGATTCAAAAGGAAATCCATAGTTCAAATATGTTTTGGATTCTCCTGTTGACAAACACACTGCCTGGTAGACTGCATCTAATGTTGATGTTGCCATGCCCAAAAAAAAGCTTTACCAGAAGATCAGGAGCAAAAATGAAGCTGGTGAGAAGGTGATATGGACATTAGCTACCTGGCAGGGCTACTGAGCTATTGGTGCTGGAGTTTATATTTTACCATTTTATAGATGATAGATTTAGCTAAATAGTTAAGTAAATGTAATGCATTTTATTTCACTCTTACCTGACTAATATTAGGACCACTAATGTTAGCTTTCTAGCTAACATGTTTTAGCTTGCTAATGTTACCTGATGCACAGTTTACAACACTTAATTGAAAAGGCTTTTCTGAGATTAAGCAATATTTTCTAATTCTGTGAAGAAATTGAACAGAAGTAGGTACAATTCTTCTGTCAAAGCACAGGGAAGATTATGGTAAGATCAATACGCAAGCTAGCTGCAAACAGTTTAAGTGCTGGAAAAGATAATTGGCTAACTGCAAATTCACACTGGCAAACATCACAGGCTGAAAAATAAGCCAAAGTCAATTGATGCGGCAGTGACACGAGCTACAGCTAGCGACACAACACAACACCAAATTAAAGCTGAAAATGGAGGAGGTGTATGCATATTATTGTGAAGTCATGGAGTTTTCCTTCAATCACAGGAGAGAAATATTGTTCCTGCCCCCCCCCACTCTTGACAAACATTCTGTTGTTTCCAGTCCTTTCTTGTTGTTTCTTCACATTTAAACCACTTAAAGTACAATTTAAATTCACACAGTAGTTCCGTGGCACGTAATTTTTAAAGTGTAAGTTTGTTAAGAGCCTAGCTGGCTAACCCATAGCTTGTGATAGGTGGACTACACCCATGACTCTGAAATAATTCTCATTTTCTATGAACAAATGCAGAAATTCAATTAAATACATATATGCACAAACAAGCGTGCTGCCACTAAATCCAGTTGAAGGAAAGTGCTTATCTTACCGTGACTAATGTTTATCAGGAGAGGCTTGTGACACAGTCGGCGTTATTGACCTACTGTAAACTGTGGTGCTGAATTGGAGAGGATCAATTCTGGATTCATGCTACGGACAACGAAAAGATGAATGGGAGAAAATTCTTAGCTTGTGCAGACAGAGGGTGCTCTTGCCATTCCGCTGTGAAAAGGGAAACAAAGGGGTCTACGGTGTGCCGTGTGCTGCAGACTGCAGGCCAGCTGGTTGGCATGGAGATGAAATCACTGAGCGCTCTCCATGTGGATTGGTTGCATAAGACCCTCTGAAGGGCCTTAGGGGGATATGCACTGGGTGCAAATGAAAAGTTGCAGTGGGGCTTTGGTGTTTGGAACCCCTCGTACTTCCACACATATGGAGGTACCTGCTCTAAAAGTGATGTAGAGCATCTTAAAAATGGACTTCCTCGTAACTGCTTCCTAAAATCTGAGCACACCTTTTCGTTCAATGCATGTATAATTTTACCCTTGAAAATAGCCTCGATTCATCATGTACCTTTGACCTTTTTTGTGGGAAATTCATTTTGTCCCTCCTCAGCTGTTTTAGGCAAATTGCTTCCTGTCCCATACCTCCAGCTTCCTGAAGACTTTTTAATGGGAAAACATGTTCAGTCAAACCTGCCTCCCACTCTCACGCCAGCACATTTGATGCTAATTTTCAGTGAAGGATAGGGAGGCAGATTTGGTTAGCAGCTGTTCATCCAAACACACACTTTGAGGCAGGAGGGGAGTGGTGGGGGGCAGTGTTGTCTCACATTTTGATGGCTAGCTGGCTGGAACTGGCTCCTGTATCTCACTTGGAAACTGACTATTTCTTTGTGCCCATCAAGAACACAGGGGATTCAGCCCGGATAGATATGTACTAGCGGTCAAATGCTGCATGGTGCGGTTATCTTATTGCTTAAATGGAGGTGTGGGGAGATGAAATGAATCTCTTTGGGGTGATTTTCTGCAACTCTTCACCCGCAGAAAAACATCAACTTACATTCATTACTCCATTGGATAGAAATCTTATTACACAGAAGCTCCTAATTAGAGTTGAACATGGAAACTTGCCGAGCTTACGTAATACATTTCAATATGCTTGACCCTTGACTGCATGTGTGGAGGTCTGTACTGATATTTCATCTTTGCATTTATAAGGTCTAAAAATAATAATCAAATATTTTTCATAACAGGTATTTCATTTGAGGTGGTAAAGCTGGAAGTCAAGGTGTGGGATAAATGCAGAGATTATAGACTGGGCTTTGTTGTTTCTGGTTTTTAGCAGTGTCCATCTGTCCTTATCAGCGAGTCTGTCATGAAAGCATCCTGCCAAACGCCTGTCTATCATGATGCGATATTTACTCATTCGGCACACGCCTTCATGGAAGATGTGTAGACTCCTTAATAAATAATTATAAAGTCCTCCTTTTGGTTTTTCCATTTAAACCGCCTGAATAAGCAAAGCTGGCAGAAGGACAATATCAATTGGTTATGCAAGCTATGGAAATTTTATTATCACTGTGTTCAGATATGAACTTTATTTTTACAATTGATGATGCAGAATGGATCCAACAACATGATTGTATCTCAGTGTGTTCCTAATGAGGGGACAGTAGCAAGTTGTAAATAAAAAGAATGTAATTTTAAGATAATGTTTGAAAAAAAATGTTGAGCGCTACAGTGCTTGTAGAGCTGTATATGCTGTAGGGCTGTAGTTCTGATGTGTCCATCGATGCAGTTACGGAGCTGCATCATGATGACTGCATCCAATGAAGGCAGGAATAAAAAAAAAAGCTTTTTCAACAATCTGTTTATCTCAAGATACGAACACCTGTCTTCTGTACACCTACATCATCATAATTAATTTGGTTCAAGCCAGTTAGTTCACCCACCTAATCTTATAGTTTGGTGGAAAAGTTAAGCACTTTTTAGCTATCTCTGTATGTACCAAGCTCAGAATTTTGTTCTATGAACTCCAATCACATCCAATCGCACAGTTCAGTGGTTAACATAGCTAGCTCTGTGGAGAAGGAGGTCACAACAAAAAAGATTTTCAACAATCTCTATCTAGCTAACTAGCTAGCCAGCAGCTGTGCTCAATAAACCCAGATCATCATGAGTATTTATGATTTTTACCAAACAGCTTTTTGCAGAACATGTGAACTCTGTTTACTTTAATACACAGCATTTTCTTTTCTGCTAAAGTGAACTATATATATGTGGAATTTAAGCATTCCAAACAATAAAACGTCAGTGTCAGATGGCAAATTAAGCGCTGCCTTCAAAGAAGACACTACTGTTGACTTTGAAGTATCATTACAAGTTTTCCTTTGAATTAAACATCATGTTAACAAGTCCTGCTGCTTTCTTACTAGGAGCTAATGGTTTTTTAGAGAAATGCTGTGCTACCTCTCTTTTGAAGTCGGTCTCTCACAATAGAATTACTTTTCTCCGTGAACAGGCTCAGCACCGTCAGCAGTTTTTTAAAGCAGCAGTAAACGTTTGCCAATGGCATGATTTTATAAAATCATGCTTTTCTCCCGTTTTGAGAGACCTTAAACCTGACATAAGGCCCCACTGGCCAGGGAATCATGGGAAGTGCTGGAGCTCGCTAGGTGTCACCAACTCCCACCTCCTTCATAAAGCGGCAGCTTTCTCACAAACCCAACATAAAAAGTGCCTGGTGAGAATGCAGCATGAACTTGGGAGGAAATTAGTTTCCTGTCTGTTTGAACGCACCACTGACCCAAAACAGCCCCAACCAAACTCCCACATCCCTCCTCCAGAGAAAGAGAAGAAAAGGGGGGAAACCACCCACCAAGGAACAGAAAAAACCTTCTAGTATGACTGTTCGGGGTCTTCCAAGATTGAGCTTCTGCTCACTGATAATTTGCTCCATTTAACATTCTGGCAGTCCCTTGAGGCCTATACCAAAAATTGTAAAAGAAATTTGTAAAATTGCTTAAAACTGCACACTCAGACTTGTCTCATAAATCTTCTCTTCAGCAAGCATCTTAACAGACAAAATAATAGGGCACTCCGAATGTTGTGACAAAGCTGAAATCTGCGGGGCTGAGAGGTTAACCCTTTAGTGTGGTGACCTCCAGAACCCCAAAAGGCAGAATTAAGCTGGGGGAACAGGAAGGAAGCAGAACCAGGGAGAGAATGCATTTTTACAGATGTATGGCACACGGTAGAGTGCAGACACAATACGCTGGAATAGTAATGAACTGCTTTGTTGAATCCCATTGCATGCTTTTTAGTTTTCAGGTAAGATGTATTTCCCGGATTTCAGACTTTAATGAGGTTTCCTTTTTTTTGCTACAGTACAGTTTCATCATTCCGCACCATTTTTGTCACCCATGGCAATTGCACTGTGCTGATTCTCTGTCGTCCTGGACATAATCTGCACCAAGGTGACTAAATGCTCTGGCTCCAGTTTCCTGTGGAGGGAGAAGTTTGTAATACTACGGCCTGTTGCAAACAGGTGAGCATTTTCACCCGAGGTGCTGTGAATGCTGACCAGGTAAGCACGTGAAAAATCAGTGCTTTTCATTTCCAAACCAATAAATAAGTTATTCACAGCCATGTAGCTGTAGATGGCCATGTTTGTTTCAACACTGCAAATAAGTGATATGATTGTTTCTAGTGCAGAGCTGAGAGAAAAACAAAGTACATCATAAAAAGTGTGTGTAGTTTGGGGAGTAAATAGCTTTTTTTATTCTAATATGCAAATGTGAAATTTTTTCTCGTAGTGACAGCATTTTTCTCAGGAGATATGTACTTGCACCTTTGGCTTCAACGCTGCTTTCTGGTGAGGAGACATCTGCTTAGCAGCCATGCACTTCAAATTAGTGTGGTGCTGGGGACTGATTTTTCTGGTTTTTTATGGTGCTGATTGAAAATATGGGAGACTAGGGATTATTTCATATTCAGTCACTGCTGTACAAAGGAGGAACTGGATTGTTAGTGCAGACTAATTGATAATATCAGACAGAATGGGCTCAACAAAATTGCCTAGACTTTCCTGTTAATGGCAATATATAAAGATTGATTGATTGATTGATTGATTGATTGATTGATTGATTGGCACTATATAAAGATTGATTGATTAAAGAGTTGCAAATATTAATTATGAACACAGGGCACACTGAGATCAACAATCCTATGAAGGTTCAAGAGCATTTTCAGTGGTCACCAGACTATGTCAAAATGGTCAACTGCTTATGTATGATTTGATTGATTTATCCCTTGCCTTGGAGTTGCTACGTGTCGTTGCTACACTTACTGTAACAAGTACAAGGGCATTGTGGCCTAAAGAGGCCTGAATGTAAATCAATACAGATTCAGACACTTTATCCATTGCAATCTGGGGTTGGAGACATGTTGGCTTAAAACTTTTCATCTTAGTTTATTTTCAAAAATTTTCTTCCATGCACTTTTTTGTTTCTTACTACAAAGTCAAGTGTAGGAATTACGTCAAGACTGGGGAGCTAGGTACAGTGTGGTCAGGGTGGCAATGGGAACATGACCCAAACCCTAACACTCACCCAAACATGCAGTTGTTCATTATGCGCCTCACCATTTCACTTTCCGTCATGTCTGGCTTCCACTTTAAGCACAAAGCTCTGTAGTCATATACTGAGTCCCATTGGCATTGATCTGGAACCTGGACCCTGACTCTCAACTGTTCCTCCACCTCCGTCATGTAATCAGTGGGCTAGAACGCTGTGAGAAAGGCCTTCTTAAACTCTGACCAATTACGGACTCTAGTCTTATCAGCCATCCACCAACTCCTAGCTGGGCCTTTCACCACGGCTGATGAGGTGGCGATGAGTTCAGCATCTGACACAGGCCTCAGTGAAAGGAAGTTTGCTCCACAAAGTTCAGTACCTCGGGACTCCCCAAAACTTGGAAACTCTAAGTGCCAGACACATTACAACCAGAACCATTCCTGCTATCACGCCCAATGAGTGTGGGGTAACAAAAGGAAGTTTGATTGGTAGGGGTACTAGTGAGCTTTAACCTATTCTTTTCTTTTTTCCACTGCTCATCCCGCCTCTGAACACATTTAGCTACCCCTTGCTCTAGTGTTTCAGCGAGCTTTGTAGCAAAGTTGCAATACCCTCAAACCTCTGTTCAACATACTCCCTTAAGCTGGTCTCTTGGTTTACAGTACTTTCAAGTAAGGTTCTGGAATCATTTTCCAAAGTTTCAAACTTGTTACTCAGAGCACGAACAGAATCTCTGATTTCCTCCACTACATTGCGGGTTTGTACAGCTGTTCCATTATAAGCATCAGGATTCTCCTCCTCAGCATCATCATTAATATACATCTCACTCAGAAGGGATGAAGTCTCAGACACCGGTTCTCTAAAAGTTACAAAAGGCCCTGGCCGAAATATAGGGGTTTTACCTTGATCTGGCTCTGACTCATTTTCAATACTGTCAAGATTGTCAGCCATTTTACAGATGGGAATATTACAGCATACACCAGTTCATCCAGTTTACTACCAGCCCAAACAGTGCCCCCCATACGGGCCAGCACTCTATAACAATCAAACTGGACGTCCCCAATCAGTGTTAGAGTAAAATGGGATATCCTAGCACTGCATGTACCTGGGAGGCAGACATAACACACGTTTTGTGAAACCCAGTGAACCAATGTATTAAATCTTGAGTGGCACCCTACATTCCCAATCCATACACATCACACATATATTACAATATTTACAACAGTTCCCCCATCCCACAGTCTCAAGAAAGACCCGCAACAACAAATATAGTCTGGTAGCAAGCACTGCAACAACAAAACACAGTCTCCAACAGTAAGCCTTAGAATAACAAAAATCCAAAAAAAGTCAATTTAAGGCGTGGATCTCACCTGCTTACAGAAGCCCCCACAGTTGTGGGTCCTGTCCATTCAGGTATGTGTCCTGAGTGAGCCAGCCTCCTTTTTTGGTTTGTGTGTAGTTTTCCTTGGTTTTCCTTTCCTTTTTTTAATTCCACACTGTCCAAAGCCGATGAATAGAGTCTGAATTGGTCATACAACCCCTTTAGTCCCCTTGGTCCACAGGAATGATCCGGCTGGTACAACCAAACAGGAAAGTCCACTCTCCTCACACACAGCACTCCAAACCTATGCCCAGGAAGTACTATTTTGTAAATCCCTCCTCTTCCATCAGGCTGTCTCTTAAAGGGGCAATGACACACACAATATGCAATCTTTTGTTTTTTTTAACCAGTTCATCTCAAAACATTTGCTCAGTGTGTCACAAGACAAGAAAAAAAACTATCCTTCACACCCCCCCAACCCATTATGCAAGGTTCACCTCGCAAGGATTTCTTTAATAAACCATTCATTTTTTTGTCTGGGAAGAAACGTAAAAACAGCCAGCCTTAGTTACTTTGTGGCAGTGTCACATTGGAATACTGCTTTAGTTCCACCAAAATTTCAGGGACTGTTTTCTAAAAATAAACTATGCATAATAAAATATGCATTTGTCTTTATGTGTTTATGCTTTTTGAAATGTCCAAGAAACATCAAGCATTTATTTTAGTTTTACTCCCGAAAAGTAATGCTATTAAGTAATAAGTGCTACATGTATTAGTCTTACTCATGGATATTGATAACGAGCATATTCTTGTATTTGTACCTTCAATGAAAGACCACTGTGATGCTCTCATACCTGAGGCTCCAGAACACATTTTGCATCAGGCATAAATGGAAAATAATGAAGTATAAATTACATACTGATATAAGGGAGAATTATTCACATAACAAACTCTCAATACTTAGAATAGGTTAACAGCTAGTTAAGCCAGAAACCGTTTGTTCAAGTCCAGACTTGATGTAGTCATAGATACAGAACACTGTAATATTGTAGGTAATTGGCATGCCTAACTGGATTGGATGGCCTATTCTTGTCGTGTGTTCTTACATATGTTGTAATATTTCCGGTGTATAAAACATGAAAAATGTTCATATGAATACACAAATGCAGAAATGTAACTGTAATTAAGCATGTCAAGTCGCTTTGGTTATCATGGAAAACAGCCAGCGGCCCTAAACCTTTGCTGCATCTCTCTCATTGTTTAGATGTTAACACTGTGAGCAGGTGAGGCGCAGCACAGCTGGCACCTGGGAAAGAGTGATCTTCTCCCTGAACCCCTCTCTCTCTGCCTGGTGAACGTATCTGGGGGGTGGGAGGAGTAGATAACTCTCTCCACTCTCAGAGCGCTTCCCACCAGAGCACCTCACACAGCTGAGGGGAGAGCAGAGCACAGAGACAGAAAGGTGCTGATAGTAGGGCCTCCACAGTATGGACACAGCCGGGAGGAGAAAACGTCAACATTCTCCAGCACTGATCACACCAAGCGACAGCTACGTCCTCTTGGTGGAAGCATGTAGATAAAAGCACACAGTCAAAGGCTAATCCTGTAGTTAAGACACAAAAACAACATACGGGGTGACGCTCAATGGCTTCCATTTGTCCTTCTCTTATTTCAAGCGTAGCCTGTTTTCAGAAATGGTTCTGATTCACTGGGCTTTGGAGGATAATTATTTTTATAAATTATGAGATCATTTAGAGCCATGCCCATTTTTAAATAATACTCATTACTGCTCCATAAGAACATTTTATACCCACATAATATTCAGTCAGGGCTTGCCAAAGATTGTACAAAAGAAAAAGAGTGATTTTCCATTCAGATTACATCTATCCTCTGTGCTTGCACGATTGAAAGGCAGCATCAGTGCCACAGAAATCTCTGCAGAGAGGTACAGAGAAAGCTTCCCATTAGCGGCACGTTGGTGGAGATGAAAGCCAGCCATTTCCATTAACCGGTCCTCTCCGGCAGTTTCAACCGGGAGACGGGAGAGGAGTCCAATGTGGACAGGCTGTAATTGTGGCCGAAGCACTGCTTGAAGCATGTCATACCAGGCAGTAAAAGCTGGGCTGACAATAAGCACAATGGCTCTCAACATGCGCCACAAATGCTGGGGCACAGAGATTTGGAGATTTAGGAGGAAAGGACTTTTAGAATGCACAGCACAGCGTGAAACTAGAGAGAAACGCTCCATACCAAAAATCACTTCTGTCAAAGACAAACACAGATCTTAGTATGAAACAACAGACCTCAAAAAACATCACCACCAAAGAGAGGTAAATGAGCTTTAAGATTAATTAAGACTGATCTCAGGTCTTTGGGCATGTTTTGGGGTCATGGCATTTATGAAAATATCGAAAGCAGAAAATGATGCCTGTCCATTCTCACTTATGTCAGTGCAAACCTAGCATTTGGAAGCCCACCGAATGTTTAGCGAAGCTAAGCTGATGCAATGTAACTGCGTTAACATGTCATTCACACATCAGTCACACACGTTAAGCTGTTGCTATGGTGCTATTGCCATTCACACTCAGTCGTGTCACATTGCCATTGAGTTCATGAACAAAAATCACATGCATGCTAAAGTGTTAAAGTTTTATTTGTTTAAAATAATTTAAAATAGAGCTAAAATGTGACACAAGAGGCAAAGCATACAAAAATGATTATTCCTCCACTCTTCAAAGTCCAAATGCTCCAGAGATACAGAAGTGATATTGTTACTGCATAAGACACACCACTGACAGTTTCATCGCTTTGCAAGCCTTCTATTCAGTACATGTTTACACCCTAACCTGGTGGATCAAGATACATAACAAATTAGAAGCCCAAACACAACAACAGTAAATCAATTGAAATACACATGAACATGTGTAAATGTGATCTTCTGAATTGTTTCACAGACCAGCAGTTGAAGGACAATGGGCTAGAACGTGCATTGTGAATGTTATTAGATTCCACTGCCACTAACAACCACCAACACCTTCTACCTACAACTTTGAAATAGTGCAGAAAATATGTTCTGCCTCCTATATATTTCATAATCTACACATTACTTCATAGCTTATGCAGCCACTATAACATAATTTTTATTCTGTTTCCTTCTCAGCAAAGAACAGTCTGAGGATGATAAATCAAAAAATTAAAATGTGGAACAGAGGAGCCTATGGCGAGGGTTTACCGTGCCTACCCAACCCTGGATGTGGTGTCCAAGATGTGTTCATTCTCTGCCCATTACAGTCTGATGAAATGTTGAGTTCTTTGTTTGTTTCAGGCGATGCAAACAGGAAAAGGCAGACTGTATTGATTACCCTTTTGACTCAAATCAACATTCTCAGAAGGGCGTCTGGGGTTACAGTTGAAACGTGTGTGTGAGAGACCAGTGCTTAAAATATTTATTAAAAGTCAGGGTGTAGATTCTGAGGAAAACAATAAAGACCAAGTATAGGGAGAAGTACCACTGCTTAAGGGTGTGTGTCGGTGTGGTCAGTCTGATACGGGAAAAATGGAAAAATGTGTTTTTTATCTGAATTCAACTGATAATTTACCCAACAATATTATTCAAACTTCACCATGACATGTCATCCATTAAGTTTTTTTTAGGAATAAACAGTAATCATTATGGAATGATACCAGTAGGTGTGGTCATGCATGTCACATTTTCTCCTGCTTTGACAAAATATTTTAATAATTCACATTTTCACAGACTGTTTTAAGAACATTACCATCATGATATCATCTTGAATGTTCCTTAACTGAAATTGCACATTTGATCAAGGAGGTTTGTTCCTTGGAAGGCGAGGCAAGTACAGCACAGATTAAAGCTCATGTGAAACGCTAAATTGTGTGAATGCTTCTTGTAAGTGATGTGGCTGCCTGTCTGGAGATCCAGGGTCTACACAGGTGTGGAGTATAACACATGGAATCAAAACATAGTGATACACCAGTATTATTGTATATTATTTTACCAATTAAAATGAGGAGAGCATTCGACAACTTTGTACCAGCATCTACTCATCTCAGTTATACCGCAAACCTTCTTTTTAATGTTCAATTTAAACAGCACTTAATGAACATAACTATCCTTTAACAACTATATCTGCTGTAAAGTAACTTTGAAAGGGGGGCCTGTCATTATGGGATGGTGGTGTGTAGCAACTAACCTGTGACTTGTTGGTTGCCAGATTAGGCTTATGCAGTAGGAAAACTTCCATCAGAGAAAAGGATAGGTTGAGCAGGTCTCTTGTGTGGAGAATTCTTACCCATGTCATGGACATTGGAACTGTGCTGCAGGGAACTTGAAGGTTTCTCCGTAGGTTATTACACAGACACTTCTGAACCTGACAGCTGTCTAATAACTGAAGCTAAATAACATTACATTCATATCCCATCTGTTAATTAAGACATATTGTTTGGCCCTTGGCAGATGAGGTATCATAACATTGTGAGCGACGTATCTCTGATGATAATTGCAGATGGAAGAAAGATCATTCTAAGCAACATTGTAGCACTGGAATGCTGATGTTCTATTATAAATATATATTGGAATACAACTTCATTCATCCGCTTTGAGCATCTTTTTATCAACAGTTCCTGAAAACTGGAGAAAGAATAAGACTTGGCCATGGATGCGGTCACCTTGTGCA
Organism: Albula glossodonta; assembly: GCA_019788955.1. Classification (NCBI taxonomy): domain Eukaryota; kingdom Metazoa; phylum Chordata; class Actinopteri; order Albuliformes; family Albulidae; genus Albula; species Albula glossodonta. The sequence goes on along the minus strand of JAFBMS010000171.1, from coordinate 529,976 downwards.
GAGGGTGTTCACACTTTTAAAGCTCAACACATTAATAATTCAACACAATTCTTTGGACTGAAAAAACGGAGGGAGGGAAATGGTTTGCTGTTCCCTGAAGACATAACCCCACTTCAAAAACAGATAGGGAAATAAAAAACTCCAGCCCATGGATCTTTAATGATTTTTTAGTTGAATTCTAATAAATCAGCCAAATAGAATGCCTTGGTCTACTAATTACAGCAGGCACCATTAGGCAACCCAAAGGAATAATTTTAATTGGAGATTTGACAAATGAAAGCATGATGTCAACTGCATTGCCAGAGAAATTGAAATGTTTATGCATTTTAGGTTAGAGGTCTTTTGAAGTGACTATAGGCTGCACTATAATTCCTTCAAATCAATTCAGTGCTCCAAAATGATAACAAAATACTCATTGAGAAACACCTGATCACACTACGCTGAATATGTGACAAAGAAAAAAAAGGTTCTACCAGTCTTTTGTCATAAACCCGATTCATGAAGTTCAATTAAAGTCAATTATGAACAAATGGAATCACATTATTCTAATTTAGACTTAATTCTATGTAGACTACACCTGAGGCAGACTATTGCACTAACTTGGAGATGATAAACAAGTTAATTCAGCGAATCATTATGGCTCCATATCACAGGAGACTGAAACTCACAAATTCCAGAGAGACGGCCTCTGATTGGACAGGGGAAAGCTTCATGCACTGGCCGAAAAAGAAGACACACCGCTGTCTGGCACAACATGATCCTTGCACGCTCATACTCCCTCAAGATCTCAGTCAGGCATGAAGAATGGAGCTCAGAAACACACCGACCTGAGAAGGCACTAAACTCTGTGACTTGGTTACAAAATCACATCTGAGCCACCTTAGAAACAAACGCTGAGTTAGGCCTCAGGCACATGGTCAAACTGCATAACAGAAAGATGAACCAAGGCAGAGAGAAGTGCCACCAGAGTCCCGAATAGCCCTGCTGAAACAGGAGAGGCACAGAGGGCAGGCTGCAGGCTTTCCCCGCACACCTTCAGCAACACGGGCTCATCTGTGCAGCAGGGATCAAAGTGTGGTTGGGTGTAGCCCACGTGACTCATTGGGTTTAGTTAGCTGAGAGAAGCAGTCTGTCTCTGCCCCTATTCAAACATACCTGCATTGACCCTAGAAAGTCACCACACAAGACACTCAGTGAGATTGGGAGGTTACATAAAAGCATCTATTGCAGTCTTCCAAGGTAGGAGTGCTGCCAATATGCCACCATCGAAATAGCCTCCATGATAATAACCACCAGAAGAGCATGTAGACTGGAGCAAACTCAGCTGCAGAATTTATAGCTGCTCACATCGTGCAGCTAAATTCTTTACTGCGGGCTGCTTTGTGTATATTTGTGACCCAAGCAAACCAGGCAGAGACCAATACCGTCAAAGGACTTTAAGATGCATCCACAGGAAAGGGGGCAAACCATAATAACAGTGTTCTAACAGTGCTGCAGCGGGAGGGACTTACTCCTTCATGCTGCTGTCTGCCTGCAATGTGTGAGAGGAGAGTCTTCAGCCAGTCACAGTGACAGGTTATTCCAGTCCTTTGGAAGTTTCTGACTGAAAGTGGACTGTGAATGCTCGCTCTCACAAGCCCATCGATGTGATTACTGGAAGGGAGCAGAGTGCCCATCACTCAGGGGTGGAAATGGAATATCTTACTGAATGTCTCTCAATGCACTGGGGCCCAGTCTCCAGTTCATGTGTTAGAATAACACGGTTTACCATGGATGTTCTGCTTAGTGAGCAACGAACCCTGTAATCTGTGTGGTGCCGGGAGAGGTGGAGGGAGGAGCAAGCTCCTCAGCTCCTCCCATTGTACTTCTGTCAGTCTCCTGGTTTCCTCCCTCAGCCTGGAGAAGTAACTGGAGCTGCAGCAGCAGAGGCCTCACTAACAGGCAGGCTCACCTGTGAGTGATTTCTAATCAACTCAGCTGTGAGTGCTTGCCTTCAATTAGGCCTTGTAGGCTGAAAGGACTTTTTGGGTTTTGGACTTTGGGGCTTTCATATGGCTGTGCGGTTTTAAACCTGTTTTGTATGATATTTGTGTTTTATTCTTCCTTTTGCCCCCTAAAAGGGATAAATAAAAGCGAGTTTTCAGTATGAAGAAGTATTCAGGGTGTGAACTACATCGAGCCAGGGGGAGCCTTGGCTCCTCTTAAGACATGAGCTCCCCTGAAAACATGATTTCTGAAATTTTGGGGGATCTCAAAAATATCGACAATATGGTATTTTTGCCATGCATTTCTATTTTTCTGTGTCTTCATTATCATGGGTCATGCGTAAAATTAGGCAGTTATTGATGTATGATTCATGCATGGGGGTGATTCATAACTAATTCATTGGCACCGGCATGCATGCTATTCTTGCCATCACCATGACGTCAACCAACAGTGACGCTATGTCATTAACTGATTATTATATATCAAATGTGCTGACATAGCCTAAAGCAAGTTGGCCTACATGCTTGCAGCTATGAATGTTTCTTTGCAGCATGAGCCACAGTCAGTCCTGTCTTTGAGACATACGTAAGCGCCCCCTCCTCCCCCCGGTAAAAAAAATGAGCTCCACGAAAGCCATAGTACAGTTCGCACACTGAGTATATGTGATTATGCCTTATCAACATCAAAGTCTAGATCATCACTGGCACAAAAAGGAAAGCATTAGATTGAAATGAATCACTGTTTCTATTGATAAAACAAAAAAAAAATTAATCACAATTAGACAAAGAGGCATATCTCAAAACTATTGATAAAGAATGAGGGAAGATCACGTTTTTGATATTATCATGATTCAAGATGTTCAAAAAAGCCCATTTTTATTTCAAACTTCCGAAACATAAATACAGACAATGCATGTGCCATTATGAAGAAGTGGCATGAGTGGAGTACTGAATGGGATTTATTTAAGTGATCTCAAACTGTCAGAAGTTTGTAAAAAAAATTTTTACTGTACTGAATTTGCCTAATTTCTTACACTAGAAAGGCTTCAGTACGTCTCTTTGTCAAACAATCCAGGACTGTTCTCATTATATTCCACTTTTTAGAGTAAAAGAGATGAACATTTTCCATTGTATTGCAACCCCTCCAGAAAGGAAGGAGAGAGCTCATGAACCCTCATGTAGTGTGCATGTAGTGAATTATGATGTAAGAAGTCAATTACTTCTGTTATCAGTATTTTATGTTTTCTTCTAGATGCATTCAGACGTGTATGAGTAGTTTGACTTTCAGCATTTGAGCATCGCTAAAAACTTACATTGATCAGGCAGAATGGAAAATGACAAAGAAATTGATTATAGTTTGCAGGGCAAAATGGATACTGGAGACTGCTACGATGCCGTTAGTTTTGCGGTTGGTGGAAGCAGAAAGGATGCGCAATGGAATGTTTCTTTCATTCTAAAATAAAAGTGTTTGTATGGGATATTTAGAAAAAATAAAATACACATAATACACATGAATAAAAATGTAAAAGTCAAGAGATAACTAATATAGAAGGTTGTAACATAATCTCAAAATGTATATTCACTACTTATTTGCAAAAATTTTATAATTTTATGAAACTAATATCTTATAACTCATATTTTTACAAAACAAATAAAAATTGATAAAGGGAAATCACATTTTAATGGTACATTATAATTTCTCTGCATAGTTTTCATAGATGATAAACTCCTACATTTGATAATGTAATTCTAATGCAAAAATGCATGAACGACCCCATTCTTCAATCTATAGGCTAATAATTCTTGGGAAACAACCCGATGTACTTGAAAAAGCCATGAATATTTTTTTTTTTTATGTTGCTGTTTGGTAAATGTTATTTGTCTTTGGCACTGCAGCGTGTGTAAAGGGCTTGTTGCCACGTGAACCAGAGGAGTCACCTGCTCACAGCATCCTCCGGAAATAGGCAGGAATGGTCGCTGCAGGACATCAGCTATCGGTCATTCAGTGTGTAAATCAGGTAAAACATTTTTTATTAAAAATAATGATGCCTGCTTTTCTGGTTAAGAGTAGCACAATCATGGGAAGAATTGCACAAATTTCCATTTTACTGAAATCACTAAAACCGTCTTTGCACATTTTTTTCTTTTTTTTTGAAAGAGAAAAATACACAAACACTGACTTTTCAGATTTGTTAAACTGAGCTCAATGATTCAGCTCTAAACAGCAAAGGGTATACCTGCATATCTGTTCGTCTTCTGTTACAAACAAATCTCTGTTAATGGTGTACTGTAATAATTATATTTCAAATCTCATTGAAAATGACCGCATCATATCTTATCTTTACTTATTTGTGTTTGTTTTCAGTTGGTCCCTCATTGACTTAAATCATAAAGCAAATTTTTAATCAACGTGAAGCTGTTTTTCTCCCTGATATGATATTGCATGGTTTGATATTACATATACTTTTAAGTCACCAATGTCATAATTTACATACAGAACAATATACACCATACAATCTTTCAATTTTTTTAACAGCTTACTTTTACAAACATATATTTAAGAGTGTGATCAACAGTCTGGAGTAACCTTTGTTTCGATTCAGCAACACAACCTTGCATTCCCCTTGCAGGACGACAGCCACACCTGGATTGATAACAGTAAGGCATACAATATGAATGCAAATGCATCAGCCGCTGGTCCAAACAAAGGAGAGCCCCGTTACCGTGGCGATGATGTAGCGAAGCCGCTTTATTGCACCCCCTGCTGACCCCTCTGCCCCCCGTCTCCGCCCCCGGCTCCTCCTGAAGGCTTCCGGACAAATTGCACTCCCCCGCTGGGATTACTGCTGCAGGGGGCCGGCGAAATGCTTCGCCCGCCTCCACCCACTGAATCTGAGGGGTCTGGGAATTCTGCACAGAGGAAGGAGAATTCGGCCAATGTGAGGAACGCTGGGATCCTGGTGAGGACTGTTAAAGTGTGTAAGCTGGATGACTGATGGGCAGGCAGTGACGGGTGGAGGAGTCCTTATGGGAGAAAAGATGAATTGAACATGGTACTGCAGTCTTTGCTGCGCTTGCTGATTGGGAACAACTAATAATTGGTATCAAGCTTTGCCAAGCTTATTGAAAGACACACTGAAAATGATTTGTCGTAGCGTTTTCTTGAAGCTTAGCAGACAAGGTCATGAAAATGTGAATTTTGTTGCATTTTTTAAAATGCATTTTTTTAATGTTTTTACTGGAAGGAATACATGACAGCAGAAGTTCTTTGTGACGAAAAATTAAAAAATGCACATAATTCCATACTGCCAAATAGTTGCAAATGGGTAAAGTTTGAAACATTGAAGGGCGTATTCTCACAGAATTTTAATAAAACTATACCATTCATGCATGTGGTTCCATCCTGTTGCACAATTCCATAATAATATGTCGACCTGTGTGGATGGGGGATAGCTTACATTTATATATTTTTTGCTTTTGTCCATAATCAAGTGGTTAAAACCACAAGCAAAAATAATTCTAAAATGAGATGAAGTTTTAACGTAACTTACACTTTCTCTTCCGTTAATTACATGCGATTGCAACGAATACCTAGGCCGGGATTCGACCAGTCCGTAACCTTGGCTCACATTCAGATGCAAGTGTTCCTGCTTATTCTCACCGACGCAGTATGGAAAGTTCAAATTAACTCATGAAAATGAAAAGTAACTCAAACTAGTGTTGTTGAGAAAAAGCGTAGCACAGCTGCTACATGCAGATCCGAGGGCCTCTAATATACCACACCTGCTATATCCGGTTAGTGAAATGAGTGTGTTGGTTAGGGAAACCCAAAGCTATAGGTACAGTGCACACCCATCAAATACGTTAACTGGAAAAACATCCTCATGTTTTTCCAGAAATGTAAAGGAGTTTATAGTAAACAATCATACATTAGGGAGGTTTTGAGAAGCAGCTAAGGTAGCGCTTGCCACACCTGAAAAACATCTGTTCATGTCAATTTTATGTTTCCCAAATAGCACCAGGCACACATAATACAGCATATCCGGACAAAGGCTAGTAAGCTGAAATGCATTCCTGCAAAGGCTAGTAAGCTGAAATGCATTCCTGCAAAGGCTAGTGAGCTGAAATGCATTACTGCAAACGCTAGTAAGCTGAAATGCATTCCTGCAAAGGCTAGTAAGCTGAAATGCATTCCTGCAAAGGCTAGTGAGCTGAAATGCATAACTGCAAAGGCTAGTAAGCTGAAATGCATTCCTGCAAAGGCTAGTGAGCTGAAATGCATAACTGCAAAGGCTCGTAAGCTGAAATGCATAACTGCAAAGGCTAGTGAGCTGAAATGCATAACTGCAAAGGCTAGTGAGCTGAAATGCATAACTGCAAAATTTGGAAACTATATTGATATGCTGAACACAAACATTGTCTTTGCTGTTGACCTAAAGAAGAGTGCCTTTCTTGAGTCAACAAAGTGAATGGATTACTGTAAAGAACACCTTCTGTACCAATTTCACTCCTTGCAATGCACCTTCATCCTCTGTTCCTTTAAAGGACAGTGAATGTCACCTTAAATGAAAATAAAAGCACAGTAGTCTCACAAAAGTGGACACAAAAACGGTAAAAGCTCTAGCACTTCTTATTATTAAGCTGATGGTAGCATCTGTCCCAGGGTAGCACAGTGGTATAAAAACAGACATTGAGAATACCTAATATATTGTAGTTGCAATAAACTTATAAGAACAACACATCCATTTACATAGCAGTTCATAAGGAAAACAATCAAGAACCCTCGATTTTATGACTATTTGCTTCTTACAAGGACTTCTATCTAGGTCAAACATAATGCAGAGTTTGTCCGTGACTCGGGGTTAATGTCCCCGCAGACTGTTGCAGGATATCTTTTATATGCTTGTTCTTGACAGGGCTGGTTTAAAGTCTGATCCATAAAACCCAGTGCATGGGTCTGAGCTGTCACTGCGCGAGGTGATAAGATTGGAAGGGTGCCATCCCCATCCTACTGTCCAACACAGCTGTGTCAACCACATAGCTATAGGGTGGGGGGGCGGGGAGTGCTCATTTCTAGAGATGGATAGACCAGAATGTTAGACACAAACAGATATTAATCAATTTGATTATCACTAACAAACAAAAAAAAAAAGTAAAGGCAGAAGTGATACGGAGTGTTTGAATGCATTCTATGTACGACCTGAATGGATTTCTGTGTGGATTACTGGATTATATAACCCCAAACATTTCCTGAGTCACCAAATGATCAGTGAACATTTCCCTGTTAATATGTACCCTTCTCTAAAGCATTCAGAAATTGAGAGTGAAACTAATACTTCATCTTGTCTGAGGGCTGAATTTGAGAGAACTCATTATCAGTATTCATTTTCACTATTTAGAGCACTGGGTCAATTGCACAACCAAGCACTGGTTCATACATTACAAATATTTTGCAAGTTAAAGTAAAAATGTAATCGTGCCATTTTCAGACAAAACTGGATTGTTCATTGTTTCTAGTTCATATTTTAAATGAAAAGTATTCAACAGAACATTTTGTGTCAAAAAATTTGAAGGAAAATATTCCTCAGAATTTAGAATCACAGGGCGTTTCTGAGCCACACCACGCCAAGAGGAGACTGTGACCACAGAGAAGCAGCATTTCACCATAAACTCTGCATTACACAGCACTTCACAATCACAAAACGTAATAAACTTTCTTTTTTGCTCTCCAACAACACCACATTAGACCGCAATATAGGTTACATCGGACCAAAATCAATTTTCGGATGTCTTCATTTTCAGAGGAAAACACATTTGTGAGCACTTGATTTATGGCTCGCGTTTGCTGGAAATTTCATCTGGGATCACCCCAATGCCACAGAGATAGAGGCGAGAAGATTCCTGAAATAGGTTGTGTGTTCGGGTCAATTGGACACACTGATTTCCTGCTCCACTCAGCTCACTGTCATCTTCCCAACCATTTTTTACGCTCACCATTCAGATTAGTGGCCTTAGGGAAGATAACCTTGCAGAACCATCAAACGGGCTGGAACCATGATTTAAACACACATTTAGTGTGGGTTCCATTCTCCAGCCATTTAAACCAGTTCAAGCTGTAAACCTGCTTATGGATGTTACTGTAATAAAAAGTCTTGTTTGCATGGCTATGTTGCCCATAGACATATAGGACATTGTTAAGTACAACGATGATGCACATATATCTAAAAGTAAAAAGCACATAAATGCCAGTGTACAACGTCTCAGCCATTTTAAATATACACAGACAGATATGATTATTTTAATATGGAACGTGAATGACCCAGGCCCTTAGACCCCAGGATGTGAACACAAACAGCTGTCTACCAAAGGGTCAGGAATGAACATTGTTTCTTTCATCCATCTTCCCTACACGCACAAAGTGGGGACATGACAGTACACCCAGCAAAGAAAGCCCAGTGGGGAGCATATGTCCACACACACAGACTCTCCCCACACGGGCTAGCTCATGGGGCTCCACACACAGACTCTCCCCACACGGGATAGCTCATGGGGCTCCACACACAGACTCTCCCCACACGGGCTCCCCACACAGGGCTCCACACACAGACTCTCCCCACACTGGCTCCCCATTCACGGCCTCCCATCTCAGTCCAGAATAAAACCCTGGTCCTGCTGGTGATTATGGCTGGGAGCCTTGTCCTCTGTACATAAGCCTGTGTAACTGGAGCTAGCTGTCGACAGGTGTCAGGCTGTCATGTCTGCACTACAGCACAGATCAGCCGGTCCATTCCAAGCAAAAACAGAACTTTTATGTTCATATGCCAGCAGGCACCCTGAGCTGACTGAGGGTGGTCATTGGATGGACCCTCACATAAAGTTATTCCAAAATAAATTTTGACAAGAAGATCAGCCCATCTACTCAGTGGTCACCTGAACGTAGGTAGATAAATAATGAGACACCCGAGAGATTAGTCTGCATCGTCGAGCCAATCATTTTCACTACAGCACAAATGTGGCAATTATTCCACCAGTAGAAAAAGTCTGATTTGCACATGAAATCCGATGAATGAGCAGTTCTTGATCAGATCCCATGGGGAATTCAAAAGCCTGCATGTGATACATTTCTGTTCACAGTGTGTTCATTTACTATGGCAAAGAGCTGGGGACCACCTGTGATATTCTGTTCTGTAAAAAGACAAAGTTACAGAAATCCATTTCCTAAATACAGTACATAGGCACAGATATTTTAACTTTGTTTTTTTTTGTTTACTTTGTGTTCGTTGTACCTGGTCTGAAGGAGGGTGTACACCACACAGGCCATCAATCATGAGAAGTTTTCATGCATGTAAAATATTCTTATAAAGATGTGAAAGTGAATATTTTAATATCTTCCTTCCACTGGCCCTTAGGTACCTGGACTGAGGTTATACAGGAGGATCATGGGTAAAGCTGGACTGAGGTTATACAGGAGGATCATGGGTAAAGCTGGACTGAGGTTATGCAGGAAGATCATGGGTAAAGGTGGACTGAGGTTTTACAGGAGGATCATGGGTAAAGGAGAGAGACGGCGTCCACTGTCATGGCGCGTCCCCTTCCAGCCGTCTGCTGACTCTGGCTCTGCTTTGTGGAGAAGCCGATGAAGAGCCGAGTGCGTTTTAAACCCCCTAATATACTACTGTAATCACATACTGGCCTGTAAGTCCACAGTTGGATGGTGGACCTGAGAGGCCCATCTGCAGAAAGAGATAAGGGGTCCGTGAGCGCTCCAAAAGGGCTAATCTCCGGTTTAAAAGAGGCATTCCGTGGGTAATGCTTGCGGCAGCTCTGAATAGATGTGTTTTTAGGAAGTTCAAAAGGAGGTTAAAGCCTTACCTTTGTAGCACATCTAACTTGTTCCTCAAACATTCAGAGTATTTGTTACAGTTCTAACTGCAGAGAAAATCTAAACTCCTGATTGGTTTTTAAAGCATGACTTCAAGAATAAAATTATTTATTTCAATCCAATATCAAGGAACTCTTAAAAGAGGTGAGAAACAACACAGTTGTATGTAAACCAGTTAATGTAGGAGAAATAAGAAAAGCATTAGCTATTGTCTCAATTACCAATTCAAGGTTAATTTAAGTTAGTCAGCCATGTCATTCTAAAAATGAACATCATAATTTCAATAGCCGGTTCAGAGCAATATGCAGAAATTCTCCCTGAGAAGCCATGGTTCCATGGTCCCTGTGGAAAGTTGAGTTTACGGTTCCATTTGCAGCAGTAGCACATGTAACCTCATTGAAAGTGGCGGAGGTGTCTTTGTAATGCCCCCCACAGCTCCCTGTGTCTGCACACCCCCTCTGACACTGTTGTGACACATAAGGACTGAGGAAATGGTGTTCAGAGATATCAATCCTCCTGCCGCTTCCTGACCTCTCAAATGTGTGCACACTAAAAATGAAGTTTCATGATCTCCAGTGGCAACCCTTTAGACTTGCACACTGAAATATTTCCAAGCTAATTTAATAATCTCCAACAGCATATCTGTGTCCAATAATTAGACGATTAATATGGAAGTCAGAGCTCCAGAGGACTACCAATCACAACCACAATTACCAAGAACGGTGCAGCCGTTAAATTGGGAGCATCAGAATGTGGCTTGAAAAAATAGCGGTCAAGTAATTTCCATTACAATCAATTACCACTTGCTCTAATTTGATCTATGCTAGATGAAGAGGACATAATTGTGTTTTAATAGGACTGCACTTTACCATGTCCTCGTTCCTCTGTTCAACATTTACATCCATTGTTTATATATCCATTATACACCGTGATAATTTTTACATAGAAAACAGTCAAAAATGTAACTGTTCAAATTTGAAATAATTTTCAAAAAGTTCAATGACCAAGAAACTCAAAATGGTGGGCAGAAGAGTAAAAATGTGTCTTTAAAGCAAAAATGTAAATATGTAAGAATGGAAATTTGGTGAATCATTGCAGACTAAATAGTACTTTCTACTATGTTCAGAATAAGCTTGGTGAGCCTAAAGGTGAGGCGCCTACCTGTCCATAAAAAAGCTGTTTAGCCAATGGTTGATTGAACATAGATGAATCTGCAAGTAAACTTAATCTGAGTATTCAGGAACACTGAAGTGGCAAGGAAGGCAATTGAGATGTAGTTTTGTAGTTTTCCTTCTCAAATCATACTGCGTTGCAAAGTCAGGATAGCTGTCACTTTCCATTTGTCTGTCAGTAATGTGAAATTTTAAATTGTTCTACTGATAACTGAAACTGATCCAAACCATCTACTCCTTGGCTGTACAGACAATAGCCTGTGCAACACCATGAACAGAAGTATTACCATGTTGACCTCACATTACTATTTGTTGATTGTGATGTGTTGATTGACAACAGCAGGATAACCGTTTTCTTTAAACAAAGCTAAAGATTTGATAGTGCATATAATCAGCATAGCACATAATAAATTGAGCACTAGCAGCAGCTGTGACAGTCCAGAGCAATGCAGAAGCAACTGTGAATATCTGCGAGGAGTTCAACAACTTAAAACATCACCAGACCTGAGCCATAACGCCTGTATCTGAGCTGGACCCAAACTCAAGCTAAAAAATGAGTTAAAATAGTAAAACAAAATCCCATGCCTGGGCCATGGCTGTATATCTGTGAAAACCTTTGCTTTTGAGAACATGGACCTACATTCACACCCACCAATTACAATTTACACCAATTAAAATTTACATTGGAGATCAGCACTGAAATAACAGTCCCTTTAGCCCATTCTACCTCTCCATTATGAACATATACTTACATATACTTAAATACTACACATATTTTAAATATACTGTGGAGATAATTGCACTTTCATACAATTACCTTCCAATATACTGCATTTCCATTTCCCATCTGAGATTTCAATTTTACACTGGAAAAACTAAGAACAAGGCAAGCCCGTGCTGGAATGTGTCTTTAAGCTTTTTCTTAGATGTCAGCCGAAGAGATGTGAGGCTCTTGAGAGTGGGTATTGGGTGCCGTGAGGAGCCCAAAGCTGTCAGGAGAACATTCCTCTAGCACAGGAGATGCATATTTGACTATTGATACACTGCGATTGGCTCTTTCCCACAATACAGTTGGTGGAGGGATCAAATTATAATAAAAATACTGAGAAAAAGAATATAACAACCTGAGGAAACAGCAATTCAGGTTTGTTTAATAATTTGTGCTTTTTTGACAAAGCTTGTAGTATTAATATTTTGCTTGACATGGCGGAATTTAATATAAAAAAAAGAAAAAAAAGTTGCCTGACATAACAACACTGACAATATTCATAGCGTAATGTTAAGGATTAAATGGCACACATATGATAAAACATAATAACATTTGCAAATCTTTGGGGGATATTCTGATTTCGAAATGAGACACACAGATTGCTGCGTGAAATAAAACTGTCTTAGGATATATATTAGGCCATTCAAGAAATACTGAGTATAATGTGAGTCCATGCATCAACCTGAATGAAAATGCTGAAATCAATCACTAAAATGTTTAAATATGGAATAAACCATACGGTTCAAATTTGATTAAAATATTGCTGTGGCCAGGTGATGGAGTTCAGATTTTCTACAAAAACCGAAATCACTAATTTCCTTCAGGCTATACAGGATTCCATGTTAAAACACCTTGTCGAGAACCAGAGCAAAGATGTGGCAAAAGAAGCAAACATTTAACTTGAGTTTTCGGTTGCAAACATTTTGAATAGTCATTAGAGTTTCTCTGGGTCAGTTTTTCTAGGTTGAGCTAGCCTGCAGAAAGAACACCTGTGTGGAAACTGTGGTGAGGGTGAGTTCAGCAAGGAGCAGCAAGGGGGATGAACCAGACTGCAACAATAAAAGGCTCACAATGAAAGGAGAATTGGTGGTAAATTTCACATCCACAGTGGAAATGGTCAGTGCAGAGGGTCTGTCTGCAATGGAGGAGCAGGTAACAGGAGAAACAGACAATAGTGCATGCTTTTATAGTACAGTGACATCTCCATGACAATCACTTCTGACTTGATCATTTGAAAAATTATGACTCGCTTGCATACAGGGATTCTGGGCGGGGAAAAGGTACCTTCAGCCACAAAATGGGGGTTGCCTTGTGAAATTATGATGATGATGATGATTATTCTAATTATTATTATTGTTATTATTAACTATGGCACAAAAATGACTGATGATTCCTTCACTGCCAGCACCACTGTTAAAATGATCACTGTACAGTTTTCACTTCTCTCTTGGACATGGTGCTGGCTGCATTGTACTAAGATCTCCACACTACAGTCAGAATCATTATCACTGGTACCCACAAGCAACAAAATACAGTCTTTTTATGTATTCGCGTCAAGCAATTATTACATATCTGGTATCTTTATGGACTCTGCTGAGATTCTGAAAAATTAACAAGTTATGTTCGTGCTAAACTCTAATGACTTCTACTAATGTATTCCTTCATTTGAATACAGATCCCTATTTAGAATGTTGTCATGGGGGGACAGTGTGGTGGCTAAGGCTTCAGATTTAATGGATTCCAAATAATTGCCCTTTCGAAATGATGAATAGCTGTTTAAAGCAACTGATAACAATATTCTATTCCTCTGTTCACAGTGGAACCCCTGCATTAACTATGCTGGTTATGCTTTCAATTATCTCTCTACCCCCTATAATATGCTAAATGTGGACTCAAAGCAGATGGAAAATAGCACAGTGAGAGAGTGATTCTTTGCTCACCATGCAAAAAGAGATAAGACATTCAGTTTAATTCTTTTAAGGACACTTGCATGTTAATATCATCACACCCTGCCTTCTCCAGGTATTTTCATTTGCACAGCTAAAAATGTCAAAAATGAAAACTGATATTAGTGAGGTTTAGAGTCACACACAATTTGGCACCCCAAGTGATGCAGACAGTCGTCTGGTAAATATATTATTTATGTTAATTCTCTTTCATGTCATCTACAGTCTCCCTCCTTCATGGCCTTCCATTAATTCATGCTAAATTTCATACACAGACCAAACACAAATGAACCATGAATCTGTGAAGAAATTGGGTTTAAAATGACAATAAAGGGACGTTCACATTTTATTTGACTATTTTGTAATTAAGGGCCGAATCCAGACCTGAGTTACATGATACTTAAGAGCATTTTCCCTGTAAAAATCAGGTTTCCGTGTATCTCTTTCCTCCCAGTGTTGAGTCTGTGCTATTCTGTGCATATCTACTGGCCCACCAGTGTTGAGTCTGTGCTATTCTGTGCATATCTACTGGCCCACCAGTGTTGAGTCTGTGCTATTCTGTGCATATCTACTGGCCCACCAGTGTTGAGTCTGTGCTATTCTGTGCATATCTACTGGCCCACCAGTGTTGAGTCTGTGCTATTCTGTGCATATCTACTGGCCCACCAGTGTTGAGTCTGTGCTATTCTGTGCCTATCTACTGGCCCACCAGTGTTGAGTCTGTGCTATTCTGTGCATATCTACTGGCCCACCAGTGTTGAGTCTGTGCTATTCTGTGCCTATCTACTGGCCCACTAGTGTTGAGTCTGTGCTATTCTGTGCATATCTACTGGCCTATCAGTGTTGAATCTGTGCTATTCTGCGCATATCTACTGGCCCACCAGTGTCTGCACTTATACACTTACCGCTGAAGTCTGGAGACCGCTCACCTCAGAGGCGTGTAAATAGTTTGCCAGTCAGTCAGATCTGGATCTGGCTCAGACAATCTGCTGATCCACTGAGACACAAGAAAATACACTTAGATTTTCACTTAGGCTGAAATGCTTCAGTGTTGTTTACTTAATAAACCATAAGAGCATGTTTGAAGTTAGTGAAAACATAAAACCTAAGCGAGTTTGTAAATCTTGGCTCTTGTATGCCTCATTTGCTATTAGCACTTCCAATAAATACACACTGAGCCCCAAAATTACTGATTAAACCTGGGCTGCCTGATTTACACCAAGCATAACGTGGGGTTAAGTCAGGCCAACGGCTCATTAGTTTGCTGCAATATATATTCAAAATTATGTGCAAGCAGTTGCAAAATAAATGCACCAGATGCACTATTCCGGGGTCCTTTGTCATGAACCTTTTAAAACCCAAGTCTTTCGAACAGTAACTCACGCTATAGTCCAGAGTCAAATCTCAACAGCGGCCAGATGTCCTACTGACCTGATAAACAGTGATGGGACAAACCAGCCATATATATATATGAACGTTCTATAACATGGGAGTAAAAAACACAAATATAGGATAAATCTGGTTGAAAAAAATTATTCACATAAAGTAGCCATCCCAAGAAATGTTCTGGAAGCTCTTCATGAAATATGCAGTGTGAAGACCGATTTAGCAGAGTATCGCACAAACTTCCAGGGTTGTTTTTACAAGGGTTAGTGCCAGAATTATGCAACAGATATCAAGTATTAATGTCTTTGAGGAGTAGGTTAGTGTGTTAGTCGTTACCTTCTTAAAAGTGACTTGACATTCATAAATGGTAAATGTGGAGCAGCATAACTAGAGCAGGAAAGATGAAAACCCCTGATTTGCATAATAAGGTTTACACAGTTTCCAGGGGAAGGCACACTGTATAGAGGAGAAAGTGTCAGCTTCCATTCGGCTCACTTTCAAAGATCAATATTCATTTTATGCTGTGGTAGAAAATGCTGTGAGTCCTTGCTGATGTGCAGTGCGGTCTGCAGTTTCTGAACTTTATTCATGGTGATTTTGGCAGGAAAGCGGTTATAAAACAGTCTTGGACTTGTTTCAGTTATGCTTTCCCTTAGCCTGCGTCAGCATGCTGAGCTCAGTAGCTGTGACATGTTAATATTAATTTTTCTATATTATAAAGCAGGTCAAATCAACATGAAAGCATAAAATCTGGAGTGGGTTTCAGCTACTCAGCGTCTCAAAAACCCACAAATGACCATGTGTGCAACAAAGACCTTCCATCCACCTCTCCTTCCCAGTTTGCCCAGCGGCGAAC
The DNA here is from genome assembly GCA_019788955.1 of Albula glossodonta. NCBI lineage: Eukaryota > Metazoa > Chordata > Actinopteri > Albuliformes > Albulidae > Albula > Albula glossodonta. The sequence continues at coordinate 513,980 of JAFBMS010000171.1, read as the reverse complement.
AGCAGTGGATCATGATGTTCCACCTCTCCTTCCCAGTTTGCCCAGCGGTGAATCATGATGTTCCACCTCTCCTTCCCAGTTTGCCCAGCGGTGAATCATGATGTTCCACCTCTCCTTCCCAGTTTGCCCAGCGGCGAACAGCAGTGGATCATGATGTTCCACCTCTCCTTCCCAGTTTGCCCAGCAGTGGATCATCATGTTCCATCTCTCCTTCCCAGTTTTTCTTAAGTGACATCATTTAGAGATAAAAAATTAATGATTGCACACTCCCTGGTCCGCCTTTTTTTCAGGGATTGGTTTCACCAATGTGTGTTGTCATTGGTGTTCATGAGTGAACCTGTATGCACTCCGACCCCCAAACCCCAGCCACTGTGTTACTGGCTGTGTCCCCATACCCAAACCCCAGCCGCTGTGTTACTGGCTGTGTCCCCATACCCAAACCCCAGCCGCTGTGTTACTGGCTGTGTCCCCATACCCAAACCCCAGCCACCGTGTTACTGGCTGTGTCCCAATACCCAAACCCCAGCCACTGTGTTACTGGCTGTGTCCCCATACCCATACCCCAGCCGCTGTGTTACTGGCTGTGTCCCCATACCCAAACCCCAGCCACTGTGTTACTGGCTGTGTCCCCATACCCAAACCCCAGCCACTGTGTTACTGGCTGTGTCCGCATACCCAAACCCCAGCGGCTGTGTCACTGGCTGTGTTCCCATACCCAAACCCCAGCCACTGTGTTACTGGCTGTGTCCCCATACCCAAACCCCAGCCGCTGTGTTACTGGCTGTGTCCCCATACCCAAACCCCAGCCACTGTGTTACTGGCTGTGTCCCCATACCCAAACCCCAGCCGCTGTGTTACTGGCTGTATCCCCATACCCAAACCCCAGCTGCTGTGTTCCTGGCTGTGTCCCCATTCCCATACCCAAACCCCAGCCACTGTGTTACTGGCTGTGTCCCCATACCCAAACCACAGCCGCTGTGTTACTGGCTGTGTCCCCATACCCAAACCCCAGCTGCTGTGTTCCTGGCTGTGTCCCCATTCCCATATCCAAACCCCAGCCACTGTGTTACTGGCTGTGTTCCCATACCCAAACCCCAGCCACTGTGTTACTGGCTGTGTTCCCATACCCAAACCCCAGCCGCTGTATTACTGGCTGTGTCCCCATACCCAAACCCCAGCCGCTGTGTTACTGGCTGTGTCCCCATACCCCATACCCATACCCCAGCTGCTGTGTTCCTGGCTGTGTCCCCATTCCCATACCCAAACCCCAGCCGTTGTGTTACTGGCTGTGTTCCCATACCCAAACCCCAGCCGCTGTGTTACTGGCTGTGTCCCCATACTCAAACCCCAGCCGTTGTGTAACTGGCTGTGTCCCCATACCCATACCCCAGCCGCTGTGTTACTGGCTGTGTCCCAATACCCAAACCCCAGCCACTGTGTTACTGGCTGTGTCCCCATACCCAAACCCCAGCCGCTGTGTTACTGGCTGTGTCCCCATACCCAAACCCCAGCCGCTGTATTACTGGCTGTGTCCCCATACCCAAACCCCAGCCACCGTGTTACTGGCTGTGTCCCAATACCCAAACCCCAGCCACTGTGTTACTGGCTGTGTCCCCATACCCAAACCCCAGCCACTGTGTTACTGGCTGTGTCCCAATACCCAAACCCCAGCCGCTGTGTTACTGGCTGTGTCCCCATTCCCATACCCAAACCCCAGCCGCTGTGTTACTGGCTGTGTCCCCATACCCAAACCCCAGCCGCTGTGTCACTGGCTGTGTCCCCATTCCCATACCCAAACCCCAGCCACTGTGTCACTGGCTGTGTCCCCATACCCAAACCCCAGCCACTGTGTCACTGGCTGTGTCCCCATACCCAAACCCCAGCCGCTGTGTCACTGGCTGTGTCCCCATACCCAAACCCCAGCCGCTGTGTTACTGGCTGTGTCCCCATACCCAAACCCCCGCCACTGTGTTACTGGCTGTGTCCCAATACCCCATACCCATACCCCAGCCACTGTGTTACTGGCTGTGTCCCCATTCCCATACCCAAACCCCAGCCGCTGTGTCACTGGCTGTGTCCCCATACCCAAACCCCAGCCGCTGTGTTACTGGCTGTGTCCCCATACCCAAACCCCAGCCGCTGTGTTACTGTCTGTGTCCCCATACCCAAACCCCAGCCGCTGTGTTACTGGCTGTGTCCCAATACCCAAACCCCAGCCGCTGTGTTACTGGCTGTGTCCCCATACCCAAACCCCAGCCGCTGTGTTACTGTCTGTGTCCCAATACCCAAACCCCAGCCGCTGTGTTACTGGCTGTGTCCCCATACCCAAACCCCAGCCGCTGTGTTACTGTCTGTGTCCCCATACCCAAACCCCAGCTGCTGTGTTACTGGCTGTGTTCCCATACCCAAACCCCAGCCGCTGTGTTACTGCCTGTGTCCCCATACCCAAACCCCAGCCGCTGTGTTACTGGCTGTGTCCCCATACCCCATACCCATACCCCAGCTGCTGTGTTCCTGGCTGTGTCCCCATTCCCATACCCAAACCCCAGCCGTTGTGTTACTGGCTGTGTTCCCATACCCAAACCCCAGCCGCTGTGTTACTGGCTGTGTCCCCATACCCAAACCCCAGCCGTTGTGTAACTGGCTGTGTCCCCATACCCATACCCCAGCCGCTGTGTTACTGGCTGTGTCCCAATACCCAAACCCCAGCCGCTGTGTTACTGGCTGTGTCCCAATACCCAAACCCCAGCCGCTGTGTTACTGGCTGTGTCCCCATACCCAAACCCCAGCCGCTGTGTTACTGGCTGTGTCCCCATACCCAAACCCCAGCCACCGTGTTACTGGCTGTGTCCCAATACCCAAACCCCAGCCACTGTGTTACTGGCTGTGTCCCCATACCCAAACCCCAGCCACTGTGTTACTGGCTGTGTCCCAATACCCAAACCCCAGCCACTGTGTTACTGGCTGTGTCCGCATACCCAAACCCCAGCGGCTGTGTCACTGGCTGTGTTCCCATACCCAAACCCCAGCCACTGTGTTACTGGCTGTGTCCCCATACCCAAACCCCAGCCGCTGTGTTACTGGCTGTGTCCCCATACCCAAACCCCAGCCGCTGTGTTACTGGCTGTGTCCCCATACCCAAACCCCAGCCACTGTGTTACTGGCTGTGTCCCCATACCCAAACCCCAGCCGCTGTGTTACTGGCTGTGTCCCCATACCCAAACCCCAGCCGCTGTGTCACTGGCTGTGTCCCCATTCCCATACCCAAACCCCAGCCACTGTGTCACTGGCTGTGTCCCCATACCCAAACCCCAGCCGCTGTGTCACTGGCTGTGTCCCCATACCCAAACCCCAGCCGCTGTGTCACTGGCTGTGTCCCCATACCCAAACCCCAGCCGCTGTGTTACTGGCTGTGTCCCCATACCCAAACCCCCACCACTGTGTTACTGGCTGTGTCCCAATACCCCATACCCATACCCCAGCCACTGTGTTACTGGCTGTGTCCCCATTCCCATACCCAAACCCCAGCCGCTGTGTTACTGGCTGTGTCCCAATACCCAAACCCCAGCCGCTGTGTCACTGTCTGTGTCCCCATACCCAAACCCCAGCCACTGTGTTACTGGCTGTGTCCCAATACCCAAACCCCAGCCGCTGTGTTACTGGCTGTGTCCCCATACCCAAACCCCAGCCGCTGTGTTACTGTCTGTGTCCCCATACCCAAACCCCAGCTGCTGTGTTACTGGCTGTGTCCCCATACCCAAACCCCAGCCGCTGTGTTACTGTCTGTGTCCCCATACCCAAACCCCAGCCGCTGTGTTACTGGCTGTGTCCCAATACCCAAACCCCAGCCGCTGTGTTACTGGCTGTGTCCCCATTCCCATACCCAAACCCCAGCCGCTGTGTTACTGGCTGTGTCCCCATACCCAAACCCCAGCCACTGTGTCACTGGCTGTGTCCCCATACCCAAACCCCAGCCGCTGTGTCACTGGCTGTGTCCCCATACCCAAACCCCAGCCGCTGTGTTACTGGCTGTGTCCCCATACCCAAACCCCCGCCACTGTGTTACTGGCTGTGTCCCAATACCCCATACCCATACCCCAGCCACTGTGTTACTGGCTGTGTCCCCATTCCCATACCCAAACCCCAGCCGCTGTGTCACTGGCTGTGTCCCCATACCCAAACCCCAGCCGCTGTGTTACTGGCTGTGTCCCCATACCCAAACCCCAGCCGCTGTGTTACTGTCTGTGTCCCCATACCCAAACCCCAGCCGCTGTGTTACTGGCTGTGTCCCAATACCCAAACCCCAGCCGCTGTGTTACTGGCTGTGTCCCCATACCCAAACCCCAGCCGCTGTGTCACTGTCTGTGTCCCCATACCCAAACCCCAGCCACTGTGTTACTGGCTGTGTCCCAATACCCAAACCCCAGCCGCTGTGTTACTGGCTGTGTCCCCATACCCAAACCCCAGCCGCTGTGTTACTGTCTGTGTCCCCATACCCAAACCCCAGCTGCTGTGTTACTGGCTGTGTTCCCATACCCAAACCCCAGCCGCTGTGTTACTGGCTGTGTCCCCATACCCAAACCCCAGCCGCTGTGTTACTGGCTGTGTCCCCATACCCATACCCCAGCTGCTGTGTTCCTGGCTGTGTCCCCATACCCATACCCAAACCCCAGCCGTTGTGTTACTGGCTGTGTTCCCATACCCAAACCCCAGCCGCTGTGTTACTGGCTGTGTCCCCATACCCAAACCCCAGCCGTTGTGTAACTGGCTGTGTCCCCATACCCATACCCCAGCCGCTGTGTTACTGGCTGTGTCCCAATACCCAAACCCCAGCCACTGTGTTACTGGCTGTGTCCCAATACCCAAACCCCAGCCGCTGTGTTACTGGCTGTGTCCCCATACCCAAACCCCAGCCGCTGTGTTACTGGCTGTGTCCCCATACCCAAACCCCAGCCACCGTGTTACTGGCTGTGTCCCAATACCCAAACCCCAGCCACTGTGTTACTGGCTGTGTCCCCATACCCAAACCCCAGCCACTGTGTTACTGGCTGTGTCCCAATACCCAAACCCCAGCCGCTGTGTTACTGGCTGTGTCCCCATTCCCATACCCAAACCCCAGCCGCTGTGTTACTGGCTGTGTCCCCATACCCAAACCCCAGCCGCTGTGTCACTGGCTGTGTCCCCATTCCCATACCCAAACCCCAGCCACTGTGTCACTGGCTGTGTCCCCATACCCAAACCCCAGCCACTGTGTCACTGGCTGTGTCCCCATACCCAAACCCCAGCCACTGTGTCACTGGCTGTGTCCCCATACCCAAACCCCAGCCGCTGTGTTACTGGCTGTGTCCCCATACCCAAACCCCAGCCGCTGTGTTACTGGCTGTGTCCCCATACCCAAACCCCCAGCCACTGTGTTACTGGCTGTGTCCCAATACCCCATACCCATACCCCAGCCACTGTGTTACTGGCTGTGTCCCCATTCCCATACCCAAACCCCAGCCGCTGTGTTACTGGCTGTGTCCCAATACCCAAACCCCAGCCGCTGTGTCACTGTCTGTGTCCCCATACTCAAACCCCAGCCACTGTGTTACTGGCTGTGTCCCAATACCCAAACCCCAGCCGCTGTGTTACTGGCTGTGTCCCCATACCCAAACCCCAGCCGCTGTGTTACTGTCTGTGTCCCCATACCCAAACCCCAGCTGCTGTGTTACTGGCTGTGTCCCCATACCCAAACCCCAGCCGCTGTGTTACTGTCTGTGTCCCCATACCCAAACCCCAGCCGCTGTGTTACTGGCTGTGTCCCAATACCCAAACCCCAGCCGCTGTGTTACTGGCTGTGTCCCCATTCCCATACCCAAACCCCAGCCACCGTGTTACTGGCTGTGTCCCAATACCCAAACCCCAGCCACTGTGTTACTGGCTGTGTCCCCATACCCAAACCCCAGCCACTGTGTTACTGGCTGTGTCCCAATACCCAAACCCCAGCCGCTGTGTTACTGGCTGTGTCCCCATTCCCATACCCAAACCCCAGCCGCTGTGTTACTGGCTGTGTCCCCATACCCAAACCCCAGCCGCTGTGTCACTGGCTGTGTCCCCATTCCCATACCCAAACCCCAGCCACTGTGTCACTGGCTGTGTCCCCATACCCAAACCCCAGCCACTGTGTCACTGGCTGTGTCCCCATACCCAAACCCCAGCCGCTGTGTCACTGGCTGTGTCCCCATACCCAAACCCCAGCCGCTGTGTTACTGGCTGTGTCCCCATACCCAAACCCCCGCCACTGTGTTACTGGCTGTGTCCCAATACCCCATACCCATACCCCAGCCACTGTGTTACTGGCTGTGTCCCCATTCCCATACCCAAACCCCAGCCGCTGTGTCACTGGCTGTGTCCCCATACCCAAACCCCAGCCGCTGTGTTACTGGCTGTGTCCCCATACCCAAACCCCAGCCGCTGTGTTACTGTCTGTGTCCCCATACCCAAACCCCAGCCGCTGTGTTACTGGCTGTGTCCCAATACCCAAACCCCAGCCGCTGTGTTACTGGCTGTGTCCCCATACCCAAACCCCAGCCGCTGTGTCACTGTCTGTGTCCCCATACCCAAACCCCAGCCACTGTGTTACTGGCTGTGTCCCAATACCCAAACCCCAGCCGCTGTGTTACTGGCTGTGTCCCCATACCCAAACCCCAGCCGCTGTGTTACTGTCTGTGTCCCCATACCCAAACCCCAGCTGCTGTGTTACTGGCTGTGTTCCCATACCCAAACCCCAGCCGCTGTGTTACTGCCTGTGTCCCCATACCCAAACCCCAGCCGCTGTGTTACTGGCTGTGTCCCCATACCCCATACCCATACCCCAGCTGCTGTGTTCCTGGCTGTGTCCCCATTCCCATACCCAAACCCCAGCCGTTGTGTTACTGGCTGTGTTCCCATACCCAAACCCCAGCCGCTGTGTTACTGGCTGTGTCCCCATACTCAAACCCCAGCCGTTGTGTAACTGGCTGTGTCCCCATACCCATACCCCAGCCGCTGTGTTACTGGCTGTGTCCCAATACCCAAACCCCAGCCACTGTGTTACTGGCTGTGTCCCAATACCCAAACCCCAGCCGCTGTGTTACTGGCTGTGTCCCCATACCCAAACCCCAGCCGCTGTGTTACTGGCTGTGTCCCCATACCCAAACCCCAGCCACCGTGTTACTGGCTGTGTCCCAATACCCAAACCCCAGCCACTGTGTTACTGGCTGTGTCCCCATACCCAAACCCCAGCCACTGTGTTACTGGCTGTGTCCCAATACCCAAACCCCAGCCGCTGTGTTACTGGCTGTGTCCCCATTCCCATACCCAAACCCCAGCCGCTGTGTTACTGGCTGTGTCCCCATACCCAAACCCCAGCCGCTGTGTCACTGGCTGTGTCCCCATTCCCATACCCAAACCCCAGCCACTGTGTCACTGGCTGTGTCCCCATACCCAAACCCCAGCCACTGTGTCACTGGCTGTGTCCCCATACCCAAACCCCAGCCGCTGTGTCACTGGCTGTGTCCCCATACCCAAACCCCAGCCGCTGTGTTACTGGCTGTGTCCCCATACCCAAACCCCCACCACTGTGTTACTGGCTGTGTCCCAATACCCCATACCCATACCCCAGCCACTGTGTTACTGGCTGTGTCCCCATTCCCATACCCAAACCCCAGCCGCTGTGTTACTGGCTGTGTCCCAATACCCAAACCCCAGCCGCTGTGTCACTGTCTGTGTCCCCATACTCAAACCCCAGCCACTGTGTTACTGGCTGTGTCCCAATACCCAAACCCCAGCCGCTGTGTTACTGGCTGTGTCCCCATACCCAAACCCCAGCCGCTGTGTTACTGTCTGTGTCCCCATACCCAAACCCCAGCTGCTGTGTTACTGGCTGTGTCCCCATACCCAAACCCCAGCCGCTGTGTTACTGTCTGTGTCCCCATACCCAAACCCCAGCCGCTGTGTTACTGGCTGTGTCCCAATACCCAAACCCCAGCCGCTGTGTTACTGGCTGTGTCCCCATTCCCATACCCAAACCCCAGCCGCTGTGTTACTGGCTGTGTCCCCATACCCAAACCCCAGCCACTGTGTCACTGGCTGTGTCCCCATACCCAAACCCCAGCCGCTGTGTCACTGGCTGTGTCCCCATACCCAAACCCCAGCCGCTGTGTTACTGGCTGTGTCCCCATACCCAAACCCCCGCCACTGTGTTACTGGCTGTGTCCCAATACCCCATACCCATACCCCAGCCACTGTGTTACTGGCTGTGTCCCCATTCCCATACCCAAACCCCAGCCGCTGTGTCACTGGCTGTGTCCCCATACCCAAACCCCAGCCGCTGTGTTACTGGCTGTGTCCCCATACCCAAACCCCAGCCGCTGTGTTACTGTCTGTGTCCCCATACCCAAACCCCAGCCGCTGTGTTACTGGCTGTGTCCCAATACCCAAACCCCAGCCGCTGTGTTACTGGCTGTGTCCCCATACCCAAACCCCAGCCGCTGTGTTACTGTCTGTGTCCCCATACTCAAACCCCAGCCGCTGTGTTACTGGCTGTGTCCCAATACCCAAACCCCAGCCGCTGTGTTACTGGCTGTGTCCCCATACCCAAACCCCAGCCGCTGTGTTACTGTCTGTGTCCCCATACCCAAACCCCAGCTGCTGTGTTACTGGCTGTGTTCCCATACCCAAACCCCAGCCGCTGTGTTACTGGCTGTGTCCCCATACCCAAACCCCAGCCGCTGTGTTACTGGCTGTGTCCCCATACCCATACCCCAGCTGCTGTGTTCCTGGCTGTGTCCCCATTCCCATACCCAAACCCCAGCCGTTGTGTTACTGGCTGTGTTCCCATACCCAAACCCCAGCCGCTGTGTTACTGGCTGTGTCCCCATACTCAAACCCCAGCCGTTGTGTAACTGGCTGTGTCCCCATACCCATACCCCAGCCGCTGTGTTACTGGCTGTGTCCCAATACCCAAACCCCAGCCACTGTGTTACTGGCTGTGTCCCAATACCCAAACCCCAGCCGCTGTGTTACTGGCTGTGTCCCCATACCCAAACCCCAGCCGCTGTGTTACTGGCTGTGTCCCCATACCCAAACCCCAGCCACCGTGTTACTGGCTGTGTCCCAATACCCAAACCCCAGCCACTGTGTTACTGGCTGTGTCCCCATACCCAAACCCCAGCCACTGTGTTACTGGCTGTGTCCCAATACCCAAACCCCAGCCGCTGTGTTACTGGCTGTGTCCCCATTCCCATACCCAAACCCCAGCCGCTGTGTTACTGGCTGTGTCCCCATACCCAAACCCCAGCCGCTGTGTCACTGGCTGTGTCCCCATTCCCATACCCAAACCCCAGCCACTGTGTCACTGGCTGTGTCCCCATACCCAAACCCCAGCCACTGTGTCACTGGCTGTGTCCCCATACCCAAACCCCAGCCACTGTGTCACTGGCTGTGTCCCCATACCCAAACCCCAGCCGCCGTGTCACTGGCTGTGTCCCCATACCCAAACCCCAGCCGCTGTGTTACTGGCTGTGTCCCCATACCCAAACCCCCACCACTGTGTTACTGGCTGTGTCCCAATACCCCATACCCATACCCCAGCCACTGTGTTACTGGCTGTGTCCCCATTCCCATACCCAAACCCCAGCCGCTGTGTTACTGGCTGTGTCCCAATACCCAAACCCCAGCCGCTGTGTCACTGTCTGTGTCCCCATACCCAAACCCCAGCCACTGTGTTACTGGCTGTGTCCCAATACCCAAACCCCAGCCGCTGTGTTACTGGCTGTGTCCCCATACCCAAACCCCAGCCGCTGTGTTACTGTCTGTGTCCCCATACCCAAACCCCAGCTGCTGTGTTACTGGCTGTGTCCCCATACCCAAACCCCAGCCGCTGTGTTACTGTCTGTGTCCCCATACCCAAACCCCAGCCGCTGTGTTACTGGCTGTGTCCCAATACCCAAACCCCAGCCGCTGTGTTACTGGCTGTGTCCCCATTCCCATACCCAAACCCCAGCCGCTGTGTTACTGGCTGTGTCCCCATACCCAAACCCCAGCCGCTGTGTCACTGGCTGTGTCCCCATACCCAAACCCCAGCCACTGTGTTACTGGCTGTGTTCCCATACCCAAACCCCAGCCACTGTGTTACTGGCTGTGTCCCCATACCCAAACCCCAGCCGCTGTGTTACTGGCTGTGCCCCCATTCCCAAACCCCAGCCGCTGTGTTACTGGCTGTGTCCCCATTCCCATACCCAAACCCCAGCCGCTGTGTTACTGGCTGTGTCCCCATACCCAAACCCCAGCCGCTGTATTACTGGCTTTGTCCCCATTCCCATACCCAAACCCCAGCCGCTGTGTTACTGGCTGTGTCCCCATACCCAAACCCCAGCCGCTGTATTACTGGCTTTGTCCCCATATCCAAACACCATGTGACTGCATGCTGAAAACGTATTGAGTTTGTGCTGCTCTGATGGTGTTGGTCTGAGGCAGTATGGTTGGTTTTACATCTGTAGTGTGAAAAATAGACTGCTTGTTGACATGGGCTGTCGTGTGCGGGCGGTGCTTCATGCTGAGTCTGGCAGCTGACTTGTGTACATCAGAACAGTTTCCATTGATGCTGGCTCTCCAACAGACATCTGAAGCTGCGAGTGGGAGGACAGTGTCCTTCACACTGTAAATGTGTTCTTCTGCAGTATTAAAGCCTAACGCTCTGAAGCCATGGTAATTCGCAAAAATTAGACCAGGAAAAACATCTAAGATATTGAGATAAACATATTAGAATGAATAATAGGGTTAGGAAATGGATGCTGGAAATATAACTGCTAAACATTGGCTTTGCATGGTCTGGCGACCCATGTCACCATCCTTTTGTTTCTCCAGCTGCTGGCATGAATACAAATTTTTTCATAATGCTGCAATGACATTTAATGTTTAACATTTTTCCCCTCAATTTCTGAACACAAGACACTCAATCAAGCTTCAAACTTGGCCTGCCAAAAGAGCCATCCCCAGGAGTAAGGATTTCAAAAGCACCACACAGTTTCAAGGGTGACATTCAAGGCAAATTAAACAAATTGCAATGGGAATGACACAAATAAAGTCTCATTTTGAATCTGGTCTCAGGAAAGAGACAATTACCATGGCAGTAAATGCCAATTAACGTCACTGTGGGCCTTTGACCATCATACATGTGACATATTTATGAGCAAAACCATGTCCTTTGGCATGATATGTCTATGTCCATAATATTTTATGACAGCTAATATCTTGAGACAAAATATTTCCTACTTCATGACATTGAAGGCAACAGTGTGCCTTGCAGAATATAGATACAATGCATAAAGATAATAAATTATACTTCTGATGATAAACCAAAAGTTTTTTTAAACATAGCCAGCATAAGCTTATGTTCTGTGCATTAGATAAATTCAATATTAGTCAAAGTCAATACAAGTCAATATTAATAAATGCCTATGAAGTCTCAATAAACACTGTTAAATAAAAAACCATAACCTCAGGTGTATTACAGCGATAGCTATGATTATAAAAGTAGAAATTCTGTTCACCTTACTGCTGTTGAAGAGGTAATAAGGAAATACATATGCATCCGTCTAGTGCTAATATTTGTAAGTGTTGGAGGTGATATTTAATTTGATTAATGCTGCAATAGGAGAATGCAGATATATTCTTCTATTGAACTTATTTTTTTACAACCACTCACAAAACCCATTTCATTCCATTTACATTCCATTTAAGCCAATTTTAACATTACTAGAATATTTCCAGTTTTGTAAGGGGCAGTTTTGTACAGGTGGTGAAAGAAATCACAGAGCTTGCACCCTGTACTTTGTAAATTGTTGCCAGTTTCATGGTATATTTATACTCAATATGCTGTATATCTATTTAGCCTAAACATTTTTTAAAGAAAATATTGAAATAAAATTAAGTCCACAATATAAGTTAAGGGTCTACCGCTATGGCCTGCACCATTAGCCAATGAATACTCTATCATTATAAAACCAAGGAATTGGTCAAACAAAGAACACATAAAACTACCAGTCCTTACTACCTCAGTATGTACTACATAAATACTACCTTGAACAGTGCATGGAATCAAGATTCAGTGAAGCTAGTGCAGCTATAATTATAAACAAATATTAGAAATTATGTACAATTATATAATATGTACAGTACATTACTTAGATATTACAGATACATATTGAAGATACAATGTTTAAAATTATTTCCACATTTACAAAGAAACACTTCATGTTCAGTCCTTTGTTTTTTTCTTTTTCCATAACTGTGATCTACGAGTTCCTACAACATTTCCTGGGGTAGATTTCTGGTGATCTATGGAGAGATTTGCCACTCCTGACCGGCTCTGGGGTGAGAACTGGCCCACTGTGTGCGCAGACAGCTTTCTGCTGGGGCATTCACCCAGTCTCTTCAGCAGGGAGCTCCTATGAACTTCTACTCTCTTTTGTGTGTCTCATAAGTGAGTATGAAGGCCAGACACACACTCAGGTAGAGGAGGGGGGCAGGGCAGGGGGGCTGTCCAGGCAGACCCTCCTCCAATCACATCATTTCACACACCTTTCCCTAGAAGCTAGCTGCATGCTGAAAAGTAAAAGAGTCTGGCTGAATTAAAGGGATGTGTAATGTCAGCACTTTTCGGGCAAAAAAAAGGTCCTGTACTCTGTTTGATTTACTAAAGGCACATCTCCTACAGTGTGTACGATTACACACATCAGAAAATATATGAGCAGAGAGTTGAATGAGACACCCAGCTGAGTGCCTGTGGTCCATGAATGTAAGATTAGATATCCAGTCTGGATAAAAATGCGCATTGTGAAACTGATCTTTCCTACAGGAAACAGGGAGCTGAGGTCCAGCTCTGCAGAGTAATTCCACTGGGGGAGGAAAGGCATCTGAGGTGAGCATGACACTGGAAACTGCAGGAGAAAACTCAAAAATGTTTTTGACTGTGGCAGAAAATGACATATACTTACACTGAATCACTCACTGATCTTTGTAAATTCGCATGCATTGCTCATTCACACAGCATGCGCGCGCACACACACACACACACACACACACACACACACACACACACACACACACACACACACACACACACACACACACACACACAGGAGAGGGACCATGTCTTAACTTGAGTTGGAGTGGCCGTTCAGACAAAAATTTCTCGGGGGCAAAAAGGATATTGCTGATTAGAGTAGCAATGTGCCAATAACAATGGGCTAGATCACACCATGACGACAAAAAGTCTACACGATAAATACAGTAAGGTATAATGAGGTTGAAACATTCAGATAATTTGATATGTCATATGGTTTTCCATATGTAGAGGATTGTGAGGGCACTATAGTACTGGAGCAATGGAACCACCTCAACTACTATACTGTAAATTAAATAAACATGTTGTATGTTTTCTGAAATTCTGAAAAAAAAAACGCGTGATTGAAAAAAATAGTTGAACAGCGTCATGCCAACCTTGGATTCAATACAAATCAAAGATATATTACCGTGTAGTTTACAAGGATGCAGTAAAGTTAATCCTGGTCAGTTGAAAACATGTAAATTATATTGGCTATAATATGACTTGCCTGTTAACCTGCTCATGATCTTTGTCCTGACTTGCCTGTTAACCTGATAATGATCTTTGTCCTGACTTGCCTGTTAACTTGCTAATGATCTTTGTCCTGACTTGCCTGTTAACTTGTTAATGATCTTTGTCCTGACTTGCCTGTTAACCTGATCATGATCTTTGTCCTGACTTTACTGTGCATATAAAACAAAATAGTAAGGGATTACTCATAGCACTTCTTTTGCGATATTATGCTGTTTTACAGTAATATACTAAATAAATACACAGTTCCTTTATATTTGTTTGGCATGACAGTTTATGGTTAGTATGCTACTCCATTTCCTGTTCTTTTATTTCCTTGCAAATGATTTGCCCTTTCGTTTACACATGGGAAAGCTCATGCAAATGTGAGGAGGCCCCAGATACACTGGGTCTCCTGCTAATTGCTGAGGACAGAACCCGTGCACGTCTCTGACCGCAGACATTTCCCTCCCTAAGGAGGAGGAAATCAATGAAGGGGAGCTTGAGTAGCAGCGTCTCATCAGCATCTCACCACCTGCGGGCGCGTTTCCGTCTCACAGATGCCGCCAGGACACTTTGAAACAGATACCTGCTGAAAAGATGTTCAACACAAAGCATATTTTTCTTCAACAAAGCATCAAGCCATGAATCCTGCAGACACTATATACTCTATTTTCACATTCATTAAGGTGAATTTATTGTTGCACTATATCTTTCATTTTGTTACCATGCAACCTGATCACTAATCAGCTCGCCTCCTGGATAGAGGTGGCAAGCAAGCCTAAGTGGTGAGGTCAGGTGGCGCAGTGTGTGATTGGAGCAGGTACCTGCAGACAATGTGCCCTGTGGGACCCAGAGCTGAACACTCAAGCAGTGGTGTGTTAGGGTTTCATGCTGGACCCGGAGCTGAACACTCCAGCAGTGGTGTGTTAAGGCTTCATGCTGGACCCGGAGTGAACACTCCAGCAGTGGTGTGTTAAGGTTTCATGCTGGACCTGGAGCTGAACACTCAAGCAGTGGTGTGTTAGGGCTTCATGCTAGACCCGGAGCTGAACACTCAAGCAGTGGTGTGTTAGGGCTTCATACTTGACCCGGAGCTGAACACTCAAGCAGTGGTGTGTTAGGGCCTCATGCTGGACCCGGAGCTGAACACTCCAGCAGTGGTGTGTTAGGGCTTCATGCTGGACCCGGAGCTGAACACTCCAGCAGTGGTGTGTTAGGGCTTCATGCTTCCCTTTTCCCAGGGTTCTGCAGCCCAGGTAAGGTTTCTCCACCCCACATGTAGTCTACACCCCAGCACACTGAGAGACCTCACAGCTACAAGGGCATAGAGTTGGAGTATCTCTTTGGCTGAAAATGACAGCATGTGGCATTCTGGGGCTATTGAGGCATGGTAAAAACACCCCAGGCATAACTGCTTGTTGTTTATGGAATCAAGTTTTCCCAATGAGGAGTGTCCAGTTGGGACCAGAGGCAAGGAGTCCAGAGACATGGCTCTCAGCCAAACAGGACTGAACAAGATTACTGTCCTGTGTCCACTTTACAGCCAACACTGTGTGTTCTGCTGGCACAAGATTATCAAGCTGAGCTAGAATGCTTAAGTCTTATGAATGTATCAACAGTTTTTTTCCTTGTGGTAAGAGGATCTTGAGTCTAAATAACACTTCAGCAGAGAACAGATGTGCGAGTAAGCAGGAAAATGCTCTTGCACAATTTTAAGTAAGTAAGGAGCTTACAGTATTTGTCGCAAACTGATTCAGACAGTTGCTTCTAGCATTTTCTGACAAGTAAACTGCTTCCCCATACCAAACAACAGGCCTTGAAAAAAATTCCTAGTTATCTTAACAGTTCTGAGTTATCACTCCAGTAATAAGAGGGGAGTCCAGTGATTATCCTTTACAATGACATATTTTTCAGTTTGTTTTAAGTTACAAAACCCCTTTTCATAGGATTTACATTTCCCCATTAATTCTCTCTGTTTGAATCCACTTGAGTTAAGATTGTGACATCTGCCATGTGTTATTCTGGCAATAAATGTGTATTTAACATTAACTTGCTTTCCAAGAGGACTTTCGGAATCAAATAAAATTAGAGCTCCCAACCCATTACAGCCGTAGGTTTTGTCACCTACCATGAGCGCTAAATGGAGATAACAGGGGTACAGCTTCCTGTGAAGAGAGAAAGGACATATGAATAAAACACAGTCTAATCGCTCTGTCAGATCAGCATATCCCATATGTACTCCTCTTTATAGTCCCCAATTAAAGCCACGCTACTTCAAAAGTTTGTAATATTCCTCACAAGACTAAACAGCCAGAAATAACACAGGAGGACCAATTAATTTTAAATTAAATGTACCTCTCTCATGCATTAGATTGCCAAATGGCTTGATAAGAGGTAAAATAGACACCCAATTTATTAAAAATTACCATGCTCTTAATGGTTTCCAAGCTCATTAACATAATTTAACATTCAATTTCCATTAGCAGGTTTTATTTTCACTGTATTTTTTTAAACCCTTGGGTCTCAGCTGGCAAAACTACCATAAATCTCAATGAGACCCTGACATCAATTTAGAAGGCCTCCGACAAAAGAAATCTCTTAGTTTGAACTGACTTTTAATGAGATCCACAAACTTATTTCCCAGACCACGGCACCTTATTTATTTTTTTCCCTCAGTATAAAACCCATTTGCCATTCAAAGTCTCTATTTCCAGATTAGCACTGTGCAATTGGAAACATATATATACACAAACACACACACACATACACACACACACACACAAAACACACAACACACACAGGGCCCATCAGAAGCTGAGGAGGTTTCTCTTGAAGCCTCGACATTTAAAACAAGAATATTTGGCCATGTTAAATGCATGAAGTTGTGAAACCAGGACATTTCTGAGGGACAGAGACGACTCTTTTGTCTGGCACAGCTAACCAGCTGACTTTACCATCAGGCCTGCAGAGGTCTCCTTAAAGAAGCTGGCCGTCAGCAAACATGATTCAATTATAAACCATGCCCCACAATCTTGCCTCTCAGAGTGCCACTGTTAGCAACATTCTACTGAAAACAAACTGAAAACTGTGAAAACTGAATGACACTCAAAATTACATCTTAAACAGTGCTGGGCTTCCAAAAGGTGGTGAATGGACAGCACACAATTAAATGCAATTGTTCATGTCTATCCAAACAGATAATCTAGGAAAAAGCTAAAGACTAAGGTTGGTATTCAATCAACATTTGTCCTTAACTTTGGACAATTAATTGCAAATGTTCATGGTTATCTTCAACTGAACAGTTTGGAAGTTCAGAAATCATGAACATTCACTCAAAATGTTCTTGTAGAGAAAAAGCATAACTCTGAAAAGTGAAGGCTGAATGCTGATTGAGTCCCAGCCAAAATGTCGTTTCACTCACTGCACTCTCCTTTGAAGATATATTTGAGCACAGGCTTGGATGCACCCTCCTCTATCACAGCATCGTTCAGGTGTGCCCTCTCTTCTTTAGTAACCAAAGCACAAGTGCCATACAGAAAAGCATGCAGGGTTTTTACCTCACTTTCAGGACTATGGAGCTGCAGGATCAAAAGGGTTATTTGAGGGCATAAATAGCCCCTCGGCTCTTTAGAGATTTTTAGGATCAGGACATCCACACATTTTACTGTGCCCGGGACCCAACTGAGCACACTTAGTGTGTTTAAGGGCATGTTCAATTTAAACAACACAGACTTTGATCTTTAGCAAGGCATATGCTGTGTATTCCACATTTAAAATGACATTTCTGCTTGCATCCAGTAAAACAGAAAACACTCAAAGAAAGCCATGTTGTAATTTGAACTGTGTATGCCCTTGAACAGACTAAGAGCATTTTATTGTTCCCAAGCCAGTGACATGCAAATCCCAAGGGACCAGTTGAAACACAAAGGCCATTCTCCTACAAACCCAGTGCACCCTTTTCCTGTGTTACCATGTGACTCATCATTTGAAGCAAGCAAGAGGAGCCCATACTACAAGGAGTATATGAAACAAAATACAAAATAAAAAGTGTCTTTCTCAGAAACATACAGTTCATTTGAGAACACACAGCTAACAAGGTAACATGCCAGCAAAGATCAAAATGTAACTCAAGCAATCAAGCAAGAGCAAAGCATGACCCTGCATAAGGAGTGTGAATGTTTTTTGTTTTTTTTTTCTAGACAATAGATGGTCTTACCACACAGAACACAAAACTGAAGCATGACATGAATTCAATATAGCACTATCAGTAACACTGTGTAGTGATGGGCTATCATGCATGCTTTTCACTTATTTCTACTTACACAAGCACGTGCACACACTCAGACACTCACACACTCACTCACCCACTCTCTCTCTCACGGACACAATATATATTCATGCATATGTTCACATTTGGCCTTCATTTCCATAGCTTCACCCATGTGCACTGAAATCAGTATGAAACACTGCAATAAAGACGTAATGTTGTCATGTCAGTTTTGTCAATGTGACAGCAGCGTAGCGTAATGCTTTAAGAGCTGGACGAGCCATCAGGGAGGCTTCACTCCCGAGCTGATTACATCATCAGACATATGTCTCAAATGTCCAGAAATTAAAATGGATAATGAGAAAAATGTACATATAAAGGATCTAAGCAAATAAACTGTCCATTTAAGTAAATCTATGTACTTGATGTTAATATAATTGGTGTACCGTATTACTTACTACAACCCCACATGCTTGAGGAATTGGGCCTAACTCATGTAAAATAATATTTTCCACACAGAGACCAGAGTATATAACATGTCAAGATGTTTCACCGTATCTCAGACAAATAATCGCCTGTATTCAGTCAACATGGGAAGTCAAACACTGACTGACTCCGGGGTTATGTGGTTTTTGAAGGGCGAAAGACAGATGAATCGCAACACTGACTTCTGTTACAGACCATGTTTGGCACATACAAGGAAACGTTTTACAGCAGGATTCATGTGGAGCGATCAAAGGTTCCAGCAGCACTGGAGCTCAGTCCCATTGCTGATTACAGTTAACAGGAAATAATTCACTTTCATCATCTAATCCAGAAACATGCCTGATGGGATATCATATACATCAGCTTCTTATTGCAGCGCAAACAGCTCATTCAGAGTTCAATTATCTGAGCCAAGAAGGATTGCTATCTTTAAGCACAATTTTGGGGAGATAAAGTTGTTGAAAATGATAAAGATGGTGTATGAACATGCTCTTCTAAAATACAGTTTTTCTCCATGTAGAACTTCTTCAGTTCAGTCTGAAGTGTGGGATCCAGATCATATGGTTGTGTGTGAAGTACCGATTCCATAGCCTTGCTCAGACCAGGGAAGGAAAGACGTGGAAAGAAGCCATACATACTTTGGATACCACAATGGATGAATAAACCTCATACTGATCTCAGAGCAGCAATCTGTAGATAAATCTGTGGCTGAAGACTTGTAGTAGTCTGTTAATTGGAACACGTCTGCACATGTAAAAAGCGATTTCAGAGATGTTCAACTTGAAATGGGGCGCTCTCTGCATGGTCCATTCAAAGATATGGTATTTGACACTTCCCGCAATAAAAACATTTTATTCAAGTAGCTTATAAAGTACATCTATAATGGCACTTCTTTGATCACATGCTGATACAGAACAAGCTATAACTGACAACGTAGATAGACATAATTAATCTCTCAAAACTGGTCTTTCAGTTCATTTCAATTCGAACCCCATCAAAAGATTTAATTCTGGCTGCTGTCATACATATTCATGAACCTTTTTAGGGAGATATAAGACCATAGATATCATATCATAACAAACCAGTTCAAAACAATTTGTACAAGGGTAACTTTTTCCATTGTATGTGTTGACATTATAAAGTAAAAATGTTTGAACATCGGCTCTCTCCCACCAGAGAAAAACGCATTTGTGCAGACACTGCATCGGGAGGTCAGCTCGGAGGCGGGGGGCAGGAGAGATGTGGCTTAAAACACAAAACCAAGCTGGCCGAGCACTGGCACTCAACTGTGGTAACTCTCCTCCACTGAAGAGCAAACAGCAGCCACCTAACCCTCAGCCAATGTGCAGGGGATGGAGTTGAGCTCCAAAACCGCACAGATATTAGAAGTAAATGCATTATTACTTAAAATTTACAGAAGGTATTTTTTTCTTCTTCAATAGCTGGGGAATCCTCGACTGACACTGCCATGGACTGGACACAGGATTGCAAAACGGTGAGAGACACACGTCTTCTTACACAAGGAATCTAGTGCGGTGGAAAAAATGAATAGATGCATTTTAGGTTTTGATTGGAACCCCTCAACCTAACCTCAACAACCGCATGTGTATAAAGCGGAGATCTGCCTGCTGACTTCCCCGAAAGCAGCAAGCCACCATCTCCTACAGCTACAGCAGCAAGGAAGGGGCAGAGTACGCCACCATTCAGTATGTTTCAGTGAAACACACTGATGTCCAGCGACCAGACTCTGCAGACTACAACTCTTTAATGCTGGAGTTGGTAGAGAATTTGCAGCACTCTGAAGCTGCCCAATTCCTGCAACTAATACACACATTCACCTGTCAGTTCCACAGAACCAGAGGAAAGCAGCAGGAAAAGACATTTTTATAAATCAGTATATATTATTACTTTTTTACCTGTTGAGGTCTGTGACTTATTGTTCTTGAGTTCACAAGGTTCATAACAAGCACGTTACAGAGCTCCAGATAGTGCCTAACATGGTCGCCAATGCGTATTACTTTTTTATTTTGCGAGCATTTTTTTTTCCTGGTCAGTTGCTAGTGGCGACCGTCCCCCAAAAGCAAAAAAAAAAAAAAAAAAAAAAAAAAGGAATGCACAGCGGCAAGCTGTAATTTGTGCTTGTTGCCCTGCTACACGATCACACTATCACATGCACTCCTGTAAGGTCCTGCCCTGCTACACGATCACACTATAACATGCACTCCTGTAAGGTCCTGCCCTGCTACACGATCACACTATCACATGCACTCCTGTAAGGTCCTGCTCTGCTACACGATCACACTATAACATGCACTCCTGTAAGGTCCTGCCCTGCTACACGATCACACTATAACATGCACTCCTGTAAGGTCCTGCCCTGCTACACGATCACACTATAACATGCACTCCTGTAAGGTCCTGCCCTGCTACACGATCACACTATAACATGCACTCCTGTAAGGTCCTGCCCTGCTACACGATCACACTATAACATGCACTCCTGTAAGGTCCTGCTCTGCTACACGATCACACTATCACATGCACTCCTGTAAGGTCCTGCCCTGCTACACGATCACACTATAACATGCACTCCTGTAAGGTCCTGCCCTGCTACACGATCACACTATAACATGCACTCCTGTAAGGTCCTGCCCTGCTACACGATCACACTATAACATGCACTCCTGTAAGGTCCTGCCCTGCTACACGATCACACTATAACATGCACTCCTGTAAGGTCCTGCTCTGCTACACGATCACACTATAACATGCACTCCTGTAAGGTCCTGCCCTGCTACACGATCACACTATCACATGCACTCCTGTAAGGTCCTGCTCTGCTACACGATCACACTATAACATGCACTCCTGTAAGGTCCTGCCCTGCTACACGATCACACTATCACATGCACTCCTGTAAGGTCCTGCTCTGCTACACGATCACACTATAACATGCACTCCTGTAAGGTCCTGCCCTGCTACACGATCACACTATAACATGCACTCCTGTAAGGTCCTGCCCTGCTACACGATCACACTATAACATGCACTCCTGTAAGGTCCTGCCCTGCTACACGATCACACTATAACATGCACTCCTGTAAGGTCCTGCCCTGCTACACGATCACACTATAACATGCACTCCTGTAAGGTCCTGCTCCGCTACACGATCACACTATAACATGCACTCCTGTAAGGTCCTGCTCTGCTACACGATCACACTATAACATGCACTCCTGTAAGGTCCTGCTCCGCTACACGATCACACTATAACATGCACTCCTGTAAGGTCCTGCTCTGCTACACGATCACACTATAACATGCACTCCTGTAAGGTCCTGCCCTGCTACACGATCACACTATAACATGCACTCCTGTAAGGTCCTGCCCTGCTACACGATCACACTATAACATGCACTCCTGTAAGGTCCTGCTCTGCTACACGATCACACTATAACATGCACTCCTGTAAGGTCCTGCCCTGCTACACGATCACACTATAACATGCACTCCTGTAAGGTCCTGCTCTGCTACACGATCACACTATAACATGCACTCCTGTAAGGTCCTGCCCTGCTACACGATCACACTATAACATGCACTCCTGTAAGGTCCTGCTCTGCTACACGATCACACTATAACATGCACTCCTGTAAGGTCCTGCCCTGCTACACGATCACACTATAACATGCACTCCTGTAAGGTCCTGCTCTGCTACACGATCACACTATAACATGCACTCCTGTAAGGTCCTGCCCTGCTACACGATCACACTATAACATGCACTCCTGTAAGGTCCTGATCCGCTACACGATCACACTATAACATGCACTCCTGTAAGGTCCTGCCCTGCTACACGATCACACTATAACATGCACTCCTGTAAGGTCCTGCCCTGCTACACGATCACACTATAACATGCACTCCTGTAAGGTCCTGCCCTGCTACACGATCACACTATAACATGCACTCCTGTAAGGTCCTGCCCTGCTACACGATCACACTATAACATGCACTCCTGTAAGGTCCTGCTCCTGCTACACGATCACACTATGACATGCACTCCTGTAAGGTCCTGCCCTGCTACACGATCACACTATAACATGCACTCCTGTAAGGTCCTGCTCCGCTACACGATCACACTATAACATGCACTCCTGTAAGGTCCTGCTCTGCTACACGATCACACTATAACATGCACTCCTGTAAGGTCCTGCCCTGCTACACGATCACACTATAACATGCACTCCTGTAAGGTCCTGCCCTGCTACACGATCACACTATAACATGCACTCCTGTAAGGTCCTGCCTGCTACACGATCACACTATAACATGCACTCCTGTAAGGTCCTGCCCTGCTACACGATCACACTATAACATGCACTCCTGTAAGGTCCTGTCCTGCTACACGATCACACTATAACATGCACTCCTGTAAGGTCCTGTCCTGCTACACGATCACACTATAACATGCACTCCTGTAAGGTCCTGCCCTGCTACACGATCACAATATAACATGCACTCCTGTAAGGTCCTGCTCTGCCCAGTGATTGAAGCGTACATGGATTCAGAGAAGCAGTTATTATGTTTAAGCCTGACAGTTTTTGAAACTCACCCCAGTACAGTACCAACATTATTCAAGTAACATCAACAACTGACAATAAAACAAAATGTCCAGATGAAATATATCTGACTTTTGCTCATGTCCAAACCGTGCTTCCTCTACATCATCTGCAAGCGATACAGAGACTGACTTGATCAGTGAAAGTTCTCAGGCAGTGATAAAGTCACTATAGCCCTACTCAGTCAGTATATAGTCATTGCCAGGTACTGATAACGAAGTGCAGCTAATTGAGTCTAACGTGCCCATGATTCCCCTGCCTGCAAGGCAGTTTAAAGAAGATTTGCTACAGGAGTTTGCCTGGTTATGCTATGGTTAGGGAAAAATAAGTTTGCAACACAATATATATAATTTCAGGTTTTATAGTTAAGGAGATTTTAGTTTTGGATTTTGGCTCCAACAATTTGATTTGGCTCCTAAATATTTTGGCTTTGAAAGATTTATATTTTTTTGTCTTGTCTGGATCCCTGTGTTGTTTAAAATGATACAAGTATTAATTCTTTTAGAATGTTGAGCCTATTTTTCAGGTCTGAGGTTTTGAGCTCATACCATTGATTCTGCATGTTTGACCTTTCATAAAGTTAATGACATATTGGCAGACATTCAACTTCAATGGTAAGCACAGTCTTTTTACATGTGACTGTTATCCATTTAATTGGTTTCAGCAGTCATTATAGTTGATATAATATGGTAACGACCAATAAAAATTGTAACATCAACCTCTTGATCAGAGAGCATGACTTAATACAGGGTTTTGATGCGTGTAGGATAAGTGCCCTAAGATTTTGATTAAGCCAAAATTAGAACGCACATAGAGGGTACTTGAATGAGATGTGCCCCGATGTATGAGAGTCACATGTGTTTCCTGAGTGTAGTACTGGCTTTAGAGTGGCATTGTTACACTTATTATGAACAGGGACTTTTATGGTGACATGTACATAACTGACAGAGTGTGCAAACACTTCTGGGTAGTGTTTTCATATTATTAGGTTTTAAACAAAATCATTATTACATAAAATGAGTCTTTGGTATGAATTGTTTATCACATGTAAATCAACTGTCATTGTGATGACAGCAATATTCTGTGTGTGTAAAAAAAAAAAGGCTGATAACCACACCCACAAGGGGTTCACAATCTGTATTGCAGTTTTACTTTCTCTTTCAACTTGGACATAGCAAGAGAAGGTTTGTCTCCTCTGCTATTCATGTGTAGTTATTAGTATGTTCATTTACTATCACATTGAAAAGAAAGATATATTTAATATGGTAGTAATGTTAGTAGTAAGTTAATGTAAGTAGTTTTAACCAGTCCCAGTTTGGTTTCTTTTATTTTTTTATGTACATGGTTACTGTCGATAAGAAGAAATTGCTGAAGTATGTGTATGTGGACACTGCAATGTAGCATCTTGGCGCTAGCATGGCTAACAGTATAGCGGCTAGCAGTGTGGTGTCATACTGAATGTTAATGTTGGTGTCTGATAGGTGCTGCTGAGGGAAGTCTGTTGGCACCTGTTCTCAGCTTTATATTATGTCTCTACTGTTACAGGTATGATGTGATGTTTAGTCTTTTGTGTAATTTGTTATTTATTTCTTCTTGAGAATTACATTTTGGAGTTTCATTCACTTGTTGCACGGAGCACCCTAGCATTCACCGCTGGGTCTTTAGATTTGGATGTAGCAAGATAAGGTGCTGCTGACTGCTAACTGTCCAATCTTTTTCGTAGAAGTAACATCAGTAGGCTAAGCTAATAGCTGGGTGATGTTAAACGCCTCCTCAGCCACACGCAAAAGTGAAGGTCGCCAACTGGTTACTCCCAACGAAATCACCTTCTTCAAGGAAAGGAAAAATGGAACGTAGCGGTGCTAAAGTTAGCCATCATGGAGCAGGGCAGTACAATTGGTAAATCAAGGAGCTGAAATCTTCCATCAGCTTTCATTCCACTGACATTCAAGATTTAAAAGGTACATTGAAACCAACTGTGGATAGGGTTAGCAATGCGGTATAAAGAATCCAATCTCTCGAAAATGAAGTTTTGGAGTTGTCACAATACAAGAGGAGATGGATTTTATGGCTACATGGCTTACCTGAGGAAAATGGTGAGGAAGTGAGAGTGACGGTGATTGGTATGTGCCAGAATGTAGCCCCTGGCTACAAAGAGAAGTTTCTCGAGGTGATTGATTCAGCTCACAGGCTTGGCAGAAAACATCCAGCCAAAGCACAGCCCCATGGTGTCATCATCCAGTGTACCATGAGACATTTCTGCAACATGATATGGAAAATGGCAAAACACATTCAGGTACGCTCAGAGTACCTGAATGTACTGTGGAATGAAACTTCCACTTCAAGGAGAACCTTACGGAGGACCAAGAGCAACGTAACTGGTTGTGGCCAAAAATTTTGCAAGCTCGCCAAGAAAAGAAGATTGCCTACTTTATTATGGGGGGCCTTTGTGGAAAATAAGGACATCCATTAGCAGCTGCTTCTCTGATTACGGCTAACGGTTAACGATTATTTCTTCATTAAAATTTGTTTCAATTAATGCTCAAGGTTTGAGAGACGTTACAAAAAGCAAGGCCTTATTTCTTTGTGCAAAAAGTTTTGATGCAGACTTTTGCCCTATCCCAGAGACACACTGTAGATGAGGATTATAATTCTTGGAGATCCCAATGGGGGGAGGATTTATGGATGTCTCACGGTACTCAACGCTCAGCAGGAACTCTGTCATCGAAGCACAATTTCAATGGGAAGATTATTCTTTCACAAATTGATCCACATGGTCATTATATCCTTATGATTGTCTCTTTTGATAATCAGATTTTTCTAATCTTGTATGTGTATGGTTATAATAACATAATCAAAGATCGAATTGACAGATTGCCAAGCGGAGACAATGAGAACCCTCTTATGATTAATTTTATGAATGAAAGAATCTGGGGGGTCAATAACCAGAATTCTAAAGAATTCACATGGGAGAACAAACCTGGCACTGTGGAATCACAGATTGATTTATGGTTAGTCTCTGAATCCATGCATGACATCTTAGACAAAGTTGAAATTGTTCCAACTGATCTTGCACACCTAAACACTTGTGATACAATTTATTTTATCACCAAATATTAAAACCAAGAAAATTCCTTTGTGTTGGAAGCTTAATAAATCTCAACTTTTAAATGAATCTCTGAATTTGGAAATTAAAAATAAAGTAAATATTTGGGAACAAGCTGATGTTGAAAACTCATATGGAATACACTGGGAACTCTTAAAATTTGAACAAAGGAAATTCATGACGAAAACTGGTGCAGATTTAAAGAAGAGGAGGAGACTTTGAAATAATTGCTTTATCCTGTCTATTACATGATGTGTCAGAGGAACAGAGAGCAAGACTACAGGCACTGCAAATAAAGGGTGTCATCAGCTGTAGGGCGAAGTGGTTAGAAGAAGGAGAATAAAATTCTTGTTACTTCTTTAAGTTAGAAAAAATTGGCCAAAGAAAGATAGCATAACAAAGCTGTATTCCAATGGTGTAATTACAGCCGATCTGAAAGACATTGCTAAAATATGTGAAACATTTTATGGCGCTCTATATGAATCCGGTGTTTCTATCTCTGCTATGGAGGACGTCTTTAATTCATTACGTGACAATGACCAATAAATTGTTATCTGAAAGTTCTATAACTATGGTAGATATTGAGGATGCCATTAAGAAGCTTAAATATAATAAATCTCCTGGAACAGATGGGTTGACCTTGGAGTTTTATAGGATGTTTTCCAAAGATCTCGCCCCCTTTTTGCTTAGTTTTTATTGAAACTGATTAGCGTGGACAACAAGTGCAATAGTGTCATTCTTGCTTTCAATACACAACAGACAACATAATGCAAACCACTGGCTGCAAATATCATGGTTAGAACTATTAAGCATATTCATGTTTTGCACAAAAAACACACACACACTGTTAATTCAGAAAAAACGTAATTCTTTGACATTTGTATGGACTAAATGTGTACATGAAAGTCTGGTGTTTCAGATCCAAACATGAATGGGTAGAGGAGGCTACAGAACGTTATTACTTTGTAAGCATGTAACTGGCATATGACTCATAGCACAAAAAACAGCATGGCCATTATGAACAGTAGTCTAAATATATGTCCTTTGTCAGGAACTCTGTCAAAGGAGAGGAAAAAGCCTTATAATCTAGAGATATGTCTCACTGAAGCAATCAGTTAAGAAGATCAAGGGCTGTTAGGCACCACATTATGGAAGGTAATGGTCAATGCACATTCTGTGATGTGCAGCTACTGTGTCCCTTCCATCATTAGATTTTACTTGGCTGTAAGTGCGAAACCCATTAGCAGAAGTGAACTGTCACAGGGAGTTGTTCGAGGGGAAAATCTGCAGTCAAATTAAATGGGTTTGAAAAATAAATAAGTTCTTTTAGACTAGCAATTTGAACTGAATTGCCACGGAAATGCATCACAAATGAATGTCAGTTTGAAAGCCAAAATCATTTTTAAGTGGTTGCCGAAGTGGGAAGCCTGTCTGCAGTGACTAAGTCACACAATTCTTTTGCAAAGTATATTTTAATGTACATTGTATGATACATAAAAAAGAATGTATTTTTAATTTGTCTGATTACTTACAACTTCCCATTTATCTGTGAGGATGGAAACCACACAAAAAAAGATTACTTTCCCTATTCATGGGTCAGTATAGGATCATATACTCCAATGTATACTGTTACATTTTCAGGAAAGGGGTTAAAATTTCAGTTAACCATTATGTTAGATTAATCACTTGCCTTTCTGAAGCAGGATAGCATTGTGTATGTAGCATTGTATTGCATTTTTAAATGACATCTATTACATTTTCAAAACAAATAGTTATGAGGGTTTCACTAATTTGTTTCATTTTCCTGTTTTTACTGGGTTGTGTTCTTCTGTGTGCCAGTCGAGTGGTGATGTCACTTCTTCAGCGGCGGCCCATCGTCTCCTTAGAGAAAGCGGCACTAATGAAGTTGGCGTCCTTCGAGAGGAAGGAAGAACTCTCTAGGTGCAGAGCAGAGCGTGTGAAGCCAATGCGGCTTCTTGTCAAAATTGTGGCAGGGGTATTGCATGACAAAATACTGTTTGGGTAATGCTAAATAGGATCAGATTCTTGTGTGAAATAATTTTTCTTATATGGATATCTTATAGCTTTCTCTCTTAGAGTGTCGATCTCATTCCACAGAATTGTGTCTGCGTAATTGTGTGTTTTTATTGTGCATTTTAAAATTGCTCTGTGAAAATCTCTGCTCTGTGGTAATTGTGACTTTGTTGCCAGTTGTATGTGTTATTTCACTCTGACTGCGTAAAATCTTGATGTTAATTCTAATGAAAATGGAAGGGTCAGTGTGATTGAATGTTTAACACATTTAATTTGAGTATACTACTTGTATTTCCTTTCTTTTTTGTTGAAGGAAGGACTGGCTGGCAACTAGAACAAAAAGCTGTTAGATAAATGTGCTACTTTCTGTATTTTCGCTGTATTCACTGTGGGCTGCTGTGTGCATTTGAAGTGCCAGTATTTAGTACACTATATTGCATTCTTGGTTTTCCTCCTCTTGTGATGGAATTTACACACCTTGTATGGGGTGGTTTCACCTGGTTGTAGTAGTATATGCAGAGATTTGGGTTTTAGCCTATTTGTGTGTGTGTGCTGTCAAAGAGGCCCATTAGTTCTTTATAAGACAGATAATACTCACATTAACAGGGACCGTGGCTGGAGCCCAGCAAAACGAACTCAGCCTCTTACAGGACATGCACAACTTATGTTGCAAAGTCTGTTTTCATTGAATTGTGCACACCCCTAAAGAGACAAAGTGCATTTGAAAGTATCCCGGCCAGTATTTGTCGCGGAATGCATTTTTAAATACATAATTATGCATAACTAGAAAATAAAGAATCCTATAGCTTTGATTTAAAGCATGTATACCCTAGTATACACACCCACACTCATGATTGAAGGATAAGATGTATAATGCCTTTTAATGCATTGTCTTTGTCATTAAATGCTGTTACTGCCACAAGAGAAATTCCCCTCAGGGGACAATAATGCTACATTCATTCAACAGCAATTGCTTGTTCCCAAATCAATTTAAAAGCAGGCAGCGCAAATGTGTTAGACGCTGAATACCACAGACCGTCTGAGATTGCAATCATCCTGTTCTTTCTGTATGACACCCCCTACCTCCTCTCCTGCAGCCTAATGTCTGTGGCAGGCTCCAAAGTGTGCTTCCACTGACAGAAAAACAAAGCACAGAATCACATTTTTAAAAAATACTTACAGCTTAGTCAAAACAAATACAAATAAAATTGTAAGAAAATGGTGCTAATTATTTTAGAATAAACCCACTATTACACATTTAATTTTTTTTTGACAACATTAACTATTGTTCAGTAGTGAATGAATATCCTTCCATTTTCCACTGCTCCATTACACTACAATACAGTATTTACCTCCCAGCAGTCACTTTGATATGCCCTACTGGGAAGCAGCAAAAAAAAAAAAAAAAAAAAAAAAAAAAAAAAACTTCATTGAGTGCATAGAAAGGGGGATTCTAAAATACACCTGAAACCCAGCTCTTTAACAAAAGAGAAAGGGGAAAAAAGAGTTTCCACTTTTTGGTTTTGTCAAAAACCAAATGGCAAACAGACACTAGACTCTCTACAAAGGTTCCTGCTGGAACTGAGCACCACCGAATCACCTGGAACAAAGCTTCTTACCCTCCCAGCTAACCTTATATACTGTGCGGCTTTCGCCCAGATCACACAGGAGCAGCCCAATCACACAGGATCAGCCCAAATCACACAGGATTATGCCCAAATCACACAGGGTCAGCCCAAATCACACAGGATATGTCCAAATCACACAGGATCAGCCCAAATCACACTGGGATATGCCCAAATCACATAGGATCAGCCCAAATCACACAGGGATATAACCAAATCACACATTATCAGCCCAAATCACACAGGATCAGCCCAAATCACACAGGATTATGCCCAAATCACACAGGATCAGCCCAACTCACACAGGATTATGCCCAAATCACACAGGATCAGCCCAAATCACCTGGAACCGAGCTTTTTACCCTCCCATCTAACCTTAACCCACCACCCTCAGTATGAAAACCAGACATGGACGTCAATGAACCAGTATTCCATACCAGTGGCTATAGCCACTGAAAACAACAGCAAGACCTTCTGAGATACTAATCTCCAAGTTACAGACCAACCACTCAACCTTTAACATTATTATCACTATAATTATAAAGTTTGTTACTGAATGCTCAGCAGGGTCAGTGTGAGATTACTGAATAATATAATACCTTATTCAAACTGTCCGAAATCCAATGGGACAGTTTTAATGACTGATGTTGCAATGCTAGATTCTATCTGCTGAAAACAACTACAGTGTAAGGTGTCAAACATCAAATACTGTATACACTTACACAAATATCTCTCGAAAAAGGGAATTAATTTGGTTAAAGTTTGAATTAACACATGGATTAACATATAGCCGAATATATTCTAGAAACACTAACTGTAGGACTGTGAAGCTCGACAAATTCCAGAAAACATTACGACAAAATAGTTTCATTTAATCTATGTAATAACCCTTATGATTTTTAAAATAAGATCCCATTCTCTGCAGGGTTAGCTATTCACTAATCATGATATGTCTCAGAGCTAATTTACAGCTAAACTCTGAATGAAACCTTTGCATTTCTTTCTCTTTTCTTTTGTAGTTTGTTGTACCCAATAAGAGATTTGTGGACCTCAGACTGACTGAGTCATTAGACAGGTAAATGGCAGTTTTTTTTAACAAAGTTTTAAGAACTTCTGTTAATATCAAACTTTCCAGCTTTTAACATTAACTTTTCTAACATTAACTACAAAAACACTTTTTGTGTATAATTTCCTACTCTATATGGTTCAGACTCACTCTTGCATTTTGCTTGCTGCCACAAGTAAAATCCTCTGTGAGCGGAGCTGTAAAATACTGGTGCATGACTACTGAGGGGTCATGCGACTCCCCCTAAAAAATTAGCAGCATTTTATTCATGTTTGCAAAGAATGGTGCAAAAATGTTATGAGCTTGGCCAGTTTTTCTTTGCGGTTACCCCATTGTTCAGTTTTATAATTACTGAACATATGATCATTTTTACTCAGTTAAACAGTTTATATTTTAAGCCTTTTCATAATTTTGCCTGATATAATTTGGGAGTAAAATCTTTACAGTAAATACAGTATTACATATTATCAGATGTACAGTAAGTAGTGGTCTGTGTCCCAGTTGTTTCCAGCTCGACAATCACCACCATGACTTTTTTGGCCAAAAATGACTACATTGTGATCCGAAAGTACAACAATTTTTACATTTGGAAATATAAATGAAAAATGTCATCCATGAATGCATCCCATCTGAAATGATTATTTTGGATTAGGACGGGATTCAATCAACATTTGTCTTTAAGTTTGAAGCACAAGGCAAGTGTCCATCTTTAACTTTACTGGAACAGTCTGGTCAGTTCGGCAGTCATGAAATTAACTATAAACTACTCTTGTGGAGAAAAAGCATAACACTTATTCACCTGTAAGTACAAGTTAAGGACCAAAACCCAGCCAGGGTGTCCCACATGGGCCATGCTAACAGATAATGTACAATATATATTCTCTCTATTCACTGTGATTTTACAATACTCAGGGAATATCTTATGGGTTAAGATGTATGCATTTTTAATCATGGCAAAGGTACTATATTCAGTTATACTGATGTCACTGAATCTGTCGATAATTGTACTTTTTGCTCTTTGTCAGAAATCAGGGAAAACTGATGTATAATGTGTCAATCTGTTCTGCAAAATTCCTGTTTAATTGCTCACACAGATTGTCTGAAGTGTATGTGCTATTGCAAAAGATTCAACATGAGATTGTTTAATTAACACTGGTGGCAATTATCAGAATAATTAATGGGCAAGTCCATGTTTTTTATTAATGTTTCTTTTGTTAAAGTATACGAGTTATAAATTGGAAACAAATTTAGTTAAACTGAGTTTAATTACTACAAAGAATAAACTTTTTACATAACGGACATGAAATATTTTTATCTGAACACTGGATCAGTTTTGAGTGCAATACTCAATAAAATTTAGCACATAGACCTTTCAAAAGCTGTTTCATGAGCACATGAACTGCACAATTAGCCAGCATTAACTGGCTGGAGGACAACAAATAACATTAGCCCAACTAGCTAGCTGTTATCTAACTAGCTAATGTGCAGTCATATCCCAGCTAGGATAGCTATCATATTCACAGAGTTGCACATATTCTAGCATAACGAACATATTTACAGGGTTGCCACCTGTACCAGATTACCCAGGATTATTCCAGAATTGTGTTCACCGTTGAGGAAAGAATACATTTCTTGCCCGGACGCAAAATGTCCTGGATTTTAATCAATTCCAATCTTGTTAATTGTTTTCAGTGAGAAATAATACACTCATTGGGCCTCATTTATCAATATTTTTATAAAACTGTGTGTAAATTTATGCATCATTGGATACAAACTAAAAAATTCCGCCGGATTTATCAAACACGCGTTAATGGAACATTTGTTTGTATTTTGTCCGTATGTTGATACATACCAATGAATCATAATTGAGAAGCACGTTCACAGAATTTTCAATTAGCATTGTTGGGAGACAGTTTTGGAGAGCGGCACTGTGTTTGAGAATGTGTATTAGAATTACAAAGGGATGTTGCCACATCCGACCAGGGCCAAATGGCACCTCCTGTTAACAACCTGGTATCTGCTGTCTGCGGAACTTAGGGTTCCCCATTACCATATCTGAGCCATCACATGCTAATGTATTTCTCCTAAACTGTATAAATGTTGACCACACAATGTAGTCATTGAACATTTTGCTCCATGCTTGTGTTCCCGCGGCCGGCTGTGTAAGTAAAGTATCTGTCTTCAACTGCGAACATGGGATCCATCTCTTCATTAACAACATGGTTGTTCTACTCATTTTGAGAATTTTATTGTTTCGTAACAACATAAATCAATGCCCTTGAAATATAAGGAGCTTGTAAACCCTTTGTTGGCAATGTAAAAAGATGGCAGAGAAAAGGCAAAAGAAAAAAAAACCTTTTTAAAATTGTGACTTAAGTTTTGTTAACCTACATAAGTCCAAAAAAAAAAACTTTGTTCAGTAATATAAGTAGTGGAGTGTTGGGGCCGTAGAAGACCAAAACCAAAGCCTGGAAAGAAGTAATTGTTGCAGTAAATTCAGTGTCTGCATTCGTTAAAAGAAAATGGTTCGACATGAAACTGGAGGCAAATTATTTGAGTGACGTAATTGGCTGGAATTTCCTTGGAGGGTGACAGCGATCTATTTTCCCTCGTCTTGGATCAATCACCCTCCAACTCTGAAGGTAAGTTTTTGTATACCAGCTTTATCCGTTGCCATAAATCCAGGGGGGCAGCTTCATCCGGGACCACGAGGAGGGGCATGGTGGGCTATGACATAAATCCATTATGTAACGACACATGCAACACATCGTTTGGACTGTCACGTTTTTTCCAAAATCATTTTGGAACTTATCCCAAGTACAATAGTTTGTTCAAATTAGAACTATTATGTATTTAGAATGCTCTATAATAGTGTGCCCTCCCTTGCTTTTCCCTCCACCCTGCAGTCCCTTTCCTTTTCAAACACAAACTCTAACGTCATTTTACCTTGTTGGTCATTCAGTAAGGGAATCTATAACATGGTAGCAGTCACCTATTCTCTGGTACTTGCTGTCAATGCTCCTTAATGTGATGTTTTCCTTCTCACTTGTTTTGGGTTTTTCCCCCATTTCGTTGTGCAGCATGTTGAATGTGCAGCATGATTGGAGAGTTATTTGGAGCACCTGTTGCTCAGGGTATGGAGACTGGTGGAGCTAACTGATAACTGGCACCAGCTTGGTGCAGTTCCCCTCTTGGCCAATCAGGGTGTGACAATGCCCTTTCTTTTGGTATGAAAAGAGTAAGGGAATTGCACACATGAGGTCATTCTGATCTTACTTCTGCTCCCAGCAGACTACATCATTACAAATCTCTTTAGCTTGAATCTCTAGCCTTAGGTCTCTTATTGAGCACTCTTGGCTTTAATTTGTTCGCTTGGTTTGATTAGGCTTATTGAGAACAATCTCTAGCCTTGTTTTGGGAGGTTGTTTTGGAGTTTCATTTTTCACTTGCTTGCCTGCATTTGAGCCGTTAGAGGCATTTGTTCAAATCCTCCTGGTTTGACTCACATTGGCCTAAGACTTGCAGCCTTTATTTTCTTTTTTTGGTTTATCTTTACATACACCTGATATTTCTGTTCACTTATACACCAAAGAGGCATTTGTTAGTTATTGTTAGGTTGTGTCTTCATTGTTACTGACTGAGAAGTTATTTGACTATCAAAGTTAACTTATCCTCCCTCATCCTTCTTATTTAATGTGGCTGGGAACTGGTTCCCAGCTCTTCCTGGTCATTTGAGGCTTGAGGGATCAGTACCGTCACAACATCTCCCTCACAGTTTGGGGAATTTCAGGCAGATGTAATCATCCCAGTAATTTTCAATATGAGGAACTGAAGAGCTGAAAATTAAAACATTTAGTTTTAATTGTGGCAAAAACAAACTAAACGGTTAAACTGCTATAACTACAAATGAACCACACACTCAAAGTGTTTTGTACTGAAAATTATGTCAAAAATTACTGTATCTGATAAATAACAAAGCTGTATCTGACAACATTGTTCAACCTGCATTATTGGCATATTTTTTCAACTAGCTCTTTTAGCCACTAAAATCCCAGCACCCACAACAGAAATGAAAGAGCACATGCATCACTATATACGTGTGTGCATAATTTTTAATGGGAAATATTACCATTGCCTGTTTAATGTTTCATGTACACTGTATTAAGACAGCATTGGAACAGATTTTCCTTTTTATTAAACATTAGGCTACAATATGCCGTGATCTAGTCATTGCATCTCATCTCTTGCATGGCATCTCACAAACTAATTAAGCCTGCTGATATGACAAATTTAGCATTTGAGAGTGTTTCCCCCTTTTTTTTTGGGAAAAGTATCAAAAAGCATTGTGTATGGAAATTCATGACGTGGTATCAGTACTAAAATGAAAATTTTGGTATTGTGACAACACTAATGCTGTGAAAATATACAATAATAATATGTATATTTATTTAAATGGTCCCAATGTGAATTATGCACTAGTCAAATTTAACCAGAAAGAGAAAGCGAATGGGACAGTCTCGCTGAGTCTCACTGGTTGGTTTTATCTGCGGGAATAAATTGAGCTATGTAACAAAAGGTTGAATTCACGGAAGAATTAGCACGAGACACTTTTGTCTGCTAGTGACAGAGGGAGAAATGTTCATCTGCGTGACAAAGGGAGCCAATTAAGCTTCATATACATAATGAGGCAATGGGAAGTGACATGCTATGCGAGAAAGCCACAACAGGCAAGCGTGTTTTGCGATAACATAAATATAACTCTTTAAAAAATCTTGTCACTTAATTGCAAAGTCTGCAAAGCGCCTATTGCAGAAAAAACAGCTAACAGGCTTCAAGTCAGGGAGTGAGGGATAATCAATTCTCACTTTGCACTGTGCCGTTAACAACAGCACTGCAGCAAAGTGCTTTGCAGTGTCACAGACAAAATAACATCAAGATCATTCACAATCACAGGTATAGAGCCAGTTTATCCAGCCTGGTCCCAGATTAAAAGAATATCGTCATTGAAAAAATGTTTTTGTCTATGAATAGGTTTAATCCATGTCCAGGAGACCAGCCAACAATCTTTGGTTCTAAAAACACAGTAAACAAAACCATTAATTTTACAAATCAAAGAAAAAATAATTTCATTAGAGCTGGATAATAGGAGAGTAGAAGTATTTCTTAGTAGTAATATGATTGGAATGATTTCATTTCTATGCACATACAATAAAAGAAATAAAAAAACAATAAGACAACACATAGTGAAGGATACAGCATGACCCTGGTGGAACAAAGCAGGTTCTTTTGGTAAAGTATATTCATAACTTTTTATAAGTTAAATTTATGACTGTCATTTTTTTGCTATATGGTCACCAAAGGCAACAATGATTTTAGTTGAAAGCAAGTACCTGCGATTGGGAACTGTTCCATCTATGAAAATTTTGCTATAAATGTCATTGTCTCACAAAAACTAATAAAATGTAATTACACTGTAAAAATGTAATTTTGTGGTAATATTGTTGAAACAACCATTCTGTTGCTTCAGTCCAATTTATGAATAGGTTAGTTGATTAGCTAACAAACAACCGAGAATTTCTCTTGGTACAACAGATAACTTGCAAGTTACCCTCATCAAAACTGTGTAGCAGTTAGCTATCTGGCTACAAAATGGCTTACTGCTTGTTGTAGCAATGAATCCTGTGTGTAAGCCATGCATTAGGAATCTACATATATACTAAAATGACATAAATACAGTGGGTAGGAAAATAATGGAAAAACTAAACGAAACAGGATGCTGCTAGTATTGGCTGCTCTTCATCATTGGGGCTCTCCCACTGTCAATGTGCAAAGACTCAGTCATTGCGGTAGGGTGACTTGACTTTGCAAAATGTCAGTGGTCAGTAGTTTATCGACAAAAAAAAAAAAAAAAAAAAAAAAAATCAGCTCTCCAGCTGACTCAGTAAGAGGGAGCCATAAGCATGTGACTCTGATTCAGGTGATAATAACCGCCTGCTTCTTTCTACACTGCAGAAAACACCATCAATCACATCAGCTATGTTGTCAGATATATTATGAAGTCAGGATATACTTGCTTCATGTGTCTGCATGTCATGGTGCAGACCTCCAGCCATAGCTGGTCATGGTGCAGACCTACAGTCATAGCTGGTCATGGTGCAGACCATCCAGCCATAGCTGGTCATGGTGCAGACCTACAGTCATAGCTGGTCATGGTGCAGACCATCCAGCCATAGCTGGTCATGGTGCAGACCATCCATAAGCTGGTCATGGTGCAGACCTACAGTCATAGCTGGTCATGGTCCAGACCATCCATAAGCTGGTCATGGTGCAGACCTCCAGCCATAGCTGGCCATGGTTCAGACCTACAGTCACAGCTGGTCATGGTTCAGGTTTTTTTTGATGGAATGCACATTGTTGTTAGAAAACATGAGTAAATGCAGTGAACATGTAAGTCCTCAGATTCATGCAACACCCTCTCAGTTTAAATCTAAAATGTGGACTCACTTTGGATTTTACAAAGTACATGGACAACTGGATATGAGCACGGGGTGTAGGGGGTTTAATGGGTCTCTGTTTTAAACTCGAAACCTGAGTTTAAAAGAACAGGGTCTTGGTTAACGGTTCATACAACTTGAGCGGTTTTTTCCTGTTCATTTATTTATTTCATACTGAGCTGCTGTCATTGACTGAAGCCTTTATATGCAGACTTTAAATTTTGCAAAATAATTGTGTTTCACTGCCAAAATATGCGGTAATATTGAATCGCAATACTTATAGAATCGGAAACCAAATATCGTTGTAATATTGAATCGGGAGGTCTCTGGCACCCAACCTTATTAAATACTGCCCTTGGATTTTGAGGGGGAAAAAAGAATAGGAGTAGCATACATTTAATTATTTCTGTTTAGTTCAGGTGTGCAACTGTTGTTTGTGATTGAAATAAAGCTTTCGAGGCATAAAGCACTAGAGGTGCTTTTTTTTTTTTTTTACATCGTTCAAGGTGTTCAAATTGTGACAAAAAATGGAAAAGAAATTGTTATATCAAAGCCGGATATTTATAGAACTGTGATAATTAAAAAGTCACAAAACAAATCAAATTGGCACCTTGGTGTTGTGATAATATAATATCAGGAGCGTGATTCCCCTAATGATTCCCATCCCAACTACAAACCCTCATAACCCCAACCCAACAAACCCTCATAACCCCAACCCTACAAACCCTCATAACCCCAACCCTACAAACCCTCATAACCCCAACCCAACAAACCCTCATAACCCCAACCCAACAAACCGTAATAACCCCAACCCTACAAACCCTCATAACCCCAACCTGACAAACCCTAATCCTCATAACCCCAACCCTACTAACCCTCATAACCCCAACCTGACAAACCCTAATCCTCATAACCCCAACCCTACAAACCCTAATACCCCCAACCTGACAAACCCTAACCCGCATAACCCCAACCCTACTAACCCTCATAACCCCAACCCTACTAACCCTCATAACCCCAACCGAACTAACCCTCATAACCCCAACCCAACAAACCCCAACCCTCATAACCCCAACCCAACAAACCTTAACCCTCATAACCCCAACCCGACAAACCTTAACAACCCCAACCCTACAAACTCTCACCCTCATAACCCCAACCCGACAAACCCTAACCCTCATAACCCCAATCCTACTAACCCTCATAACCCCAACCCAACAAACCCTAACCCTCATAACCCCAATCCTACAAACCCTAATAACCCCAAGCCTACAAACCATAATAACCCCAACCCGACAAACCCTAACCCTCATAACCCCAACCTGACAAACCCTCACCCTCATAACCCCAACCCTACTAACTCTAATAATCCCAAGCCAACAAACCCTCACCCTCGTAACCCCAAGCCTACTAACCCTAACCCTCATAACCCCAAGCCTACTCACCCTAATAACCCCAAGCCAACAAACCCTCACCCTCATAACCTCAACCCTACAAACCTTTATAATCCCAACCTGACAATCCCTCACCCTCATAAACCCAACCTTACTAACCCTCATCCTCATAACCCCAACCCTAATAACCCCAACACAACAAACCCTAACCCTCATTATCCCAACCCTACAAACCCTAATAACCCCAACCCGACAAATCCTAATAACCCCAACCCTACAAACCCTCACCCTCATAACCCCAACCCTACAAACCCGAACCCTCATAACCCCATTCCTACAAACCCTCATAACCCCAACCCGACAAACCCTCACCCTCATAACCCCAACCTGACAGACCCTCACCCTCATAACCCCAACCCTACTAACTCTAGTAACCCCAACCTGACAAACCCTCACCCTCATAACCCCAACCCTACAAACCCTAACCCTCATAACCCCAACCCGACAAACCCTAGTAACCCCAACCCTACAAACTCTCACCCTCATAACCCCAACCCGACAAACCCTAACCCTCATAACCCCAACCCGACAAACCCTAATAACCCCAACCCTACAAACCCTCACCCTCATAACCCCAACCCTACAAACCCTAACCTTCATTATCCCAACCCTACAAACACTAACCGTAATAGCCCCAACCGAACAAACCCTCACCCTCATAACTCTACAAACCTTAATAACCCCAACCCAACATACCCTCACCCTCATAACCCCAACCCTACAAAACCTAATAACCCCTGCCGAACAAACCCTCACCCTCATAACCCCAACCCGACAAACCCTAATAACCCCATCCCTACAAACCCTCACCCTCATAACCCTACAAACCCTAATAACCCCAACCCTACAAACCCTAACCCTATTGTGTTCCTCTCTTCCCGCTGCGATGTCCTCGTGCCCCCCAGCCCCCAACTGTTTTCCCTATTTGCTGATACTATCCCAGCAGTAGGTAGCCTAGTTTGGAAGCACCTTTATAAAAATGTCCTATATTGTTAGATGAAATTAATAACTATTTAATAATATGAACATATGTAAAATATATCGCGGTAAGCTATCAGTTTAATTTTTGTTTCCACTTGAATGAGTTTTGTGACACTAGCTAGCATCGTGTGTAACTGTTCAGCTAGCTTTTACCTCAGGTTAGCTTTATATCTGGCTAGCTATGTAGCCATCACAAGCTGTTGATGATTATTTTCTTTTTGGTTTTTGTGTGTATGATGTTTCTGTACTTGTAATCATGATAGCTCTGACGGTGGCCTTTGTGTATCAGGTACATGTTGTTTTTATATAAAATGTTCCCACTCTGCTAACACTGTCCCAGCGTGTGTATGGTGTTTCTGTAACTGTAACTGTGATAGCTCTGACAGTGGCCTTTGTGTATCAGGTACATGTTATTTTTATATAAAATGTTCCCAGTCTGCTGACACTGTCCCAGCGTGTGTATGGTGTTTCTGTAACTGTAACTGTGAGAGTTCTGACGGTGGCCTTTGTGTATCAGGTACATGTTGTTTTTATATAAAATGTTCCCACTCTGCTGACACTGTCCCAGCGTGTGTATGGTGTTTCTGTAACTGTAACTGTGAGAGTTCTGACGGTGGCCTTTGTGTATCAGGGCTATCATCGCCACTGTGGTGACAATAAACAGCAGATGCCAAAGACACTTCTGTGGACTGATCATTTACTTTACAATGCAGAGCAGAGCGGAGAGCGGCTTCACCATTACACAGGCAGGTTTTCGTATAGCCAGTATCTTAGTCAAAATGTGTCTTCTGTAATATGTTCCTTAAACTTATTTACAAATGCAGGATAAACTCATGGCCATTTGCTCTTTGAAATCTTAATTTTCCTCAAACTGCGTAGTTTCAATGACCATATTGTCAGCAATTACAACCCCAATGATTGATCTATCAGTCTATAATTTAATCAAATGTAAATGCACGATTGTAAAGGAATCCATTTCCGAAAAGAACATTACAGAAAATAAAAACATTAACCGATACGGCTGATGATCAAAGCCTGGGGAAATGAATATGGAATACACTGCCATTTCTCACATAATGAGGCTTACCAAGCTGAATAATCCTTCAGCTAACAATTAACAGCTTCTTAATTGTTTAATCAGAGATTGCTGCAGAGGTTGGAACATAAACCCCTGCATTAAGTCAATTACTTTCTTGGAAAAAATAAAATTGCTTTGTTACTACGTGTAATTTTTTCAGTATTACAAGACATGTTACTCAGTCGTCAAATTTTGTAATGTGTAATATAAAATCTATTCCATACATAACAGACTTAGAGGAAACACGATTTCCTCTTTTTGCAACATTCCCTTATAGCAGAAATGACTGGTGTTGGATTTCTTTGTTTTACCTGTTTTCCATTAGCCATAACCATAAATTGTTTGCATCAGTATTTACTATAACAAGAGGCAAAACTGCTATAAGCAAAAGTGAAGCAATTGACACTTGTTAAATGAAAGGGACTATTTCTAGAAGGCAGTTTAACACCCACCTAATGAAATCAGGAGGCTGCCTCCAGAAATAAAACATTGACTCACATTCATATTTTCTTTCATGTTTTTCCAGGCAGATCCAGTGGTATTGGTAAGTCTCAGAACCGGCAGTGATTTCACCTGAATACAGAAATGATATTTTGCCTATTTTTTTAATATGTGGCAACATAACAACAGAGGTCTCGCTCACTATCAAGACTTTGCATCATCACTCTGTTTTCTGAATGGATGATTGAGATTCTCAGACTGTGATTTCTGCAATGCCCTGTAGAGGGAAACCACAAGCTGTGGAACAATGAACATGGCTACATGTGAACACAAGCCTTGTATTAAATATCCTGTTTTCTCAAAATCACCGACCCCTGCATACAGAATGTAGCTCTAAGAGCATCTGCAATAATCCGAGTTCAACTGGGATGAAAGACAAAACATTGCTTTAACCAAACATAAATGTACACTTTTTGTCATTGTTATCAATTTTTTTTATCATTGTTATATGACCCTGAGAGAAAATAAGATTCCATAACTATTCCTGCTGCAAAATTTGGTTTATAAATGTGTACTTTTGTTGTTGTTACATTTTAAAATTTAAGTAAGGAACTTATGACCTTAAATGTTTGAAGGTATACCTATACAGTATATGTAAACAAATAGAAATAATGAGTCCTCAGTCTGAGCCTAAATTTATACCTGCGTCATGAAATGTTGAAATAGCCATATTTATACAATCACCATATCTTGTTGAATGAAGCCCATAAAGTGAACTTATAAATAAATATGTTTTTGTTCAACATGTTTGTTTCTCCTAATGAGCTAGCTGACATGAGCAGGATTTATCACTACCATAACACCCCTTTATACCACAGCAGGGCTCTCTCCCTCCTTAAACTGCCCCTTGATGCAGTGCTTGATACTCTGTAGACTGTAAGTAAATGGGCTTGATGCAGTGCTGGATACTCTGTAGACTGTAGCTAAATGGGCTTGATGCAGTGCTGGATACTCTGTAGACTGTAGCTAAATGGGCTTGATGCAGTGCTGGATACTCTGTAGACTGTAGGTAAATGGGCTTGATGCAGTGCTGGGTACTCTGTAGACTGTAGCTAAATGGGCTTGATGCAGTGCTGGATACTCTGTAGACTGTAGCTAAATGGGCTTGATGCAGTGCTGGATACTCTGTAGACTGTAGGTAAATGGGCTTGATGCAGTGCTGGATGCTCTGTAGACTGTTAGTAAATGGGCTTGATGCAGTGTTGGATACTCTGTAGACTGTCAGTAAATGGGCTTGATGCAGTGCTGGATACTCTGTAGACTGTAGGTGAATGGGCTTGATGCAGTGCTGGATGCTCTATAGACTGTCAGTAAATGGGCTTGATGCAGTGCTGGATACTCTGTAGACTGTAGGTGAATGGGCTTGATGCAGTGCTGGATGCTCTATAGACTGTCAGTAAATGGGCTTGATGCAGTGCTGGATACTCTGTAGACTGTAGGTGAATGGGCTTGATGCAGTGCTGGATGCTCTATAGACTGTCAGTAAATGGGCTTGATGCAGTGCTGGATACTCTGTAGACTGTAGGTAAATGGGCTTGATGCAGTGCTGGATGCTCTGTAGACTGTAGCTAAATGGGTTTGATGCAGTGCTGGATGCTCTGTAGACTGTAGCTAAATGGGTTTGATGCAGTGCTGGATGCTCTGTAGACTGTCAGCAAGTGGGTTTGATGCAGTGCTGGATACTCTGTAGACTGTAGCTAAATGGGTTTGATGCAGTGCTGGATGCTCTGTAGACTGTAGCTAAATGGGTTTGATGCAGTGCTGGATGCTCTGTAGACTGTTAGTAAATGGGCTTGATGCAGTGCTGGATGCTCTGTAGACTGTAGGTAAATGGGTTTGATGCAGTGCTGGATACTCTGTAGACTGTAGCTAAATGGGTTTGATGCAGTGCTGGATGCTCTGTAGACTGTCAGCAAGTGGGTTTGATGCAGTGCTGGATGCTCTGTAGACTGTAGCTAAATGGGTTTGATGCAGTGCTGGATGCTCTGTAGACTGTAGGTAAATGGGCTTGATGCAGTGCTGGATACTCTGTAGACTGTAGGTAAATGGGTTTGATGCAGTGCTGGATACTCTGTAGACTGTAGGTAAATGGGTTTGATGCAGTGCTGGATGCTCTGTAGACTGTAGCTAAATGGGCTTGATGCAGTGCTGGATGCTCTGTAGACTGTTAGTAAATGGGCTTGATGCAGTGTTGGATACTCTGTGGATTGCAGGTCAATGTTGAATCTAGCTGGGCTGAATGGCCTCTTCTCACCATTACATGTTTTTAATTTGTTGTGACCTAATGAGAAGAGCTTAGTGCTAGTCAGGGCTAGGTGGCTTGGATAACTGTTCAATTACCGCAGAAAGTCACCTTCATAAAGCATCTTTTCATTGTGATAGTCATTGTAGATGAGAAGCTAAATGACAGTATAGATTTATTGAAAGGCTTGCTATGAATATAAAACACTGATCTCATAATAATGAATAATAAAATAAAATAATGAGCACTACTACTACCTCCACCATCTGCCCACCCTGACAAATAAATTCAATTGTTATGCTACCGCAATTTCTTTCAGTCATATTGATGATTGCTGATCCAGTGTAATTCGTCTCTGTCTCTTTGCGGAATGCATTAAGCATTCGAATCATTATCTCTTTGCAGCTGTGAATGGTGAACAAAAGCAACACAGAGAACAGGGCTTTCCTGTGGAAGTGTGCCAGTTTGAGAACATTACACCCACTGTTACAGTCGCAGACAGTGAATCATCAATGTGCAATTTCCCAATGACCTGGGGAGCTCGCAGAAAACCCCCAGTGCTCGCAGAAACCCACAGACTTTCTCTCTACTCTGAATTTGCAAATGAGTGCTTCTGTCTCACTTTTTCTACTTTAATTTGTTGTGGATGCAATTGATATTGAATTGGATCATATTGAGGCAGAGCACGTTATTTCTGTTATTTCAGCATTTTAGCTTGAGAGCAGCAAACACTCAGCTTGTCATTTACCTGGAGGGCTCAATTTGTTTTATATGAAGTCATACATTAGTCTGAAGGGGA
The DNA here is from genome assembly GCA_019788955.1 of Albula glossodonta. Lineage (NCBI taxonomy): Eukaryota > Metazoa > Chordata > Actinopteri > Albuliformes > Albulidae > Albula > Albula glossodonta. Next base: position 469,583 of record JAFBMS010000171.1, on the reverse strand, counting down.
AGATGTCATATGCATATGGCACATACACACTGTAGGCTATATCGAGAAAGTGAATAAAACAGATTAAATAAGACACCGTGGCCAGTAAGGCCTATATACACGGTCTTACACCTTCCTGTGTCTGGAATTCTGCAGGAGGAATGTGACAGCAATATTCCATGGGAAAATTAATCGTGTCACTCCTGAATGGTGGAAATGCAACATGAAAGTGCTGTCTCAGCCATTATTCCAGAATATTCCATGTACACCTTCAGAGCTGTTGACTGAGAAGCCATGATGAACTGATATTCTCAAAGTCATGCTTCTCATGCCTGGAGGACAAGGGGCATGATCATTTTTTTACTTGAAAATTTTTATATTTATTCAATATTCCAGATTTGTGGTACATAGTAATTACAATGTTATTAAATCTGACGCTTCTGGCAGGTTCATATGCAAAACAAAACTGAAATTTCCAATGACGGTTTAGGAGTTGGCAGCTTGTTAACAATCACCTGCCTTATTTCTGTCCTTCCCCTAAGAGTCCAGCGCCAGACCGCCCGCCCACACCACGCTGATCACCTCGTGTAATTCATTTAAAATCGTCTGAATCACTCTGTAACGGAGGGTGGGCCTGGACAGTCATTCATGGCCTGCTGTGGACTGATTGTGGTGATTACTCCAACAAGCGTTCTTGCAGAAACCCATTAACCTTTCTATGCAGATACCAGGAAAGTCTATGAATTGAATTTAACTGGAAGTGAATATGCATGGCTGCCATGGTGATGGTGATACTCCACATATGTGGTTCATTTTTGAAAGTGTCCCACATACTCCATGTTGGGAGATCTACATGAAATGCAAAATTAACAGCTTTAAACTGAAAATGACATCACTGCTTCCAGGAGAAACTGAACTGGGTGACATTTGCTGTCCTTGCGGCCAGGGAGCTAAATTGCTCTCTGACCTTTTTCAAAACAAAATGTGTGCTACTAATGGATACTATGTGCCTGAAACTTAAATGATAAAATAAGTCTGAGGAGAAGATCAGATGGATGCAATGTTTTAAAAACCAGTCCCTTAGAAGTAGACCAAGGTTCTTCCAACCTTTGTCCCCACGAGACAATGATGATGAGCAAAAAAATCCTGAAAATTATGATGCTTGTCATCTATTATGTTGCATAGAAATAAAATAGGGAAGTGACAGATATGTGTAATATATGTGATTTGGTTGTGAGTGTTCTCTCTCATTCTGTTTTCTCGTGTTTGTTAACAGAAGAGTGCCAGCCTCTGATTTCTACTTAAGGAGGTTTTCTTTCCCTCATAAAGATGCAGTATAATTTCAAATTGTACAACTCTTCCAAACATCCGCGAACGTTCAGTTGCATTCTTGCATATGACAAACTTTAACTTGAGGATCAATTATTTTTCTTTGACTGGGTGTTAAATTAAAGTATCACCTTACAAGACATAATTATTCTTCATATTAAAAGGGGGAATCAAGAAGTCTCCTCCAAGTGCACCACCTAACAAAGATATTTTATGATCAAGCATATCCATGAGGGTATTAAAAAAAAAAAAACAAAAACAGAAGACCAAAGACTTTATAGAAACCATAGGGAGAGATAGCATTATGATTTCTCTATTCATCCAAAATGACAAAAGGAAATGCTTCAACTGAAGGTTTAGTTATGCAAAGTAGAACAAATAAAATAACCAAAAAAGTCTGCAGGATGATGCCATTATTCATTCAAGCATTGAAGTCTTAGAATGAGTGGAACCACTAGTTTCCCTTATGCAAAGGACCCAGGGATGATGCGTGGGCATTAGGTTAAACACCCTGACAAAAACAACGCTAAACAAAACTGACAGATGAAAGCCAAGTTTTCAGAGAAAATTCCTGAAAAATAAAGACCAGAGTCTGCTGCCATACGTGCTGCAACACGTGCAGGGCGGATCATACGGCATGGGGGTGCAGCTTCCTGCCATTTCAGCTCCAACAGGAGGGGTGTCATCACACCGGATCTGCATTACGCATTAGAAGCCAGTCCCCACAACGCACAGCAACAGCTGATCCAAATAACCCCACAATATACCAAGCCAAACGAATTTCAAACATGCTTGTAAGAACAAAAATCGAGGAAAAAAGGCACAGAATGAAGTGAAAACGAACTAAGAGCCTGAACAGGGAATTACCTGCAGGCGTCAGAGATTGAGGGTGGGTGCTGCATTATGGAGCAGTTTGCTGAAAAACACTGCCGGCTCCTGAAGCTCACACATCGTGCAGTTATGAATCATAGATTCTTTTCTGTTGGCAAATGGTCTTACATGGTGCATGTCTATTAAAAACAACCAGCCAGATCTAAAAGGACCCAACAATGATAGGTATTAATGTAACTCTGAAAATAAAATAGCTCTCTTTATAGCATAGATAATACAAGCTGCTTCAATAAATAAGCATTACAACGAGAAATTATTGCCATATATAGATAATAAAAGGTATTTTTACATACACACAATATTGGCTTAAATTCATTCCTTTTGAAACATTACATTTGAAGTCCTGATGCAGATAATTTCGGTAGCCAAGTTGAGATACAGAAAAACACACAGGCAAGTTTCAATCTGACCCAGGAGTTTATTATTTTTTGAATCCATTCCTCCTGTTCCATTGTTAAGATAACAATGCACATATGTGTTTGTTAGAGGCACAGCTGGAGCAGATGCAGCTGAAAAGCACGTCTCGATGGGAGCCACTGCTGCTAAATTACCTGGACCGTGAACTCTTGACTCTGCTCACTGAGAGTACTGAAGACACTGGGCATGCACTGTAATAACTGAGAAAGGCAGACCCACAGAGCACATCCTCACGAAAGGAGCGGCTTAACAGCATGTTGCAGGAATCTTTTTTTCTCCAAAGCCAGCTCCATATTCGTTTCAGTGTTAAGGGAAGAAGAGGCCTGTGGGGCCAAACAGGTTGCCAGAACACAGGGAGAAAGCGTAGTTAAAGCAGGAGAGTGGAGCGGAGGCTCCCCTGCTCCTCACCGTCTCCGTCTTCCAGCACTGTGCCAGGCGGGGAGTTTGGCCTCCGAACCCACGCCATGCCTCCCTTTTCCCGTGTTCCTGTTTTCATCCATCGGCCCATTCATACTGCTGACCCTCTGCGCTGCATCCTTTTTATCTTTCCCTTCTTATGAATTTATGGATTTGAGCATGAGGCTCCATTCGGAAGGGGATCCAAATAATTTCACACCAAGCTGTGTGGAGTATCTGTGATGCGGAGCCTTAGAAAGAAGAAGATTCATAGTAAGACCGCCGCGGCTTATCTGTGGTCTGCTCTTTTTTAAGTAGCGGCTGAGGCTTTCGCTATATATCCGTAGCTGGTGGCAACCCCTGATTAAGGTGACAGCTGTTATTTAAGACCCAGTAAAACCTCTTTTCTCCTGTCAGGGCGCTGCCCGCTTGCTGATGTGAGGTGCTTGCACAAAGAATGAGCTAATTAGCCGCTAAACACGTTGGAGAGCGCACCGTCACAGCGGAAAATAAATCAACTGGCGCTCTACAGCCATGGCGAGGCTGACGTGACTCGAGTCGGAGGGGCACTTTTACGGTGGAAATAGTGTGTGGTGAAGGATACCTGCAGAATGAATGCACAGTGTTATTCAGTCTATGCCCACTGAGTAGACGTTGCTGATGATTGTGGGATTATTCTGGAAACATGACCAGGTTGCTGTTACGAGATCAGCAACTTTACCAGCAGCTTTCACTGCATGTACTCTCTGTTTTATAGAAACTTAAGTTTTAACACTAATACCTGGATGAAATAAATATTTGAAGTACTGTAACCCCTTAGACACCAACAGAATCCTGGCAGATTGCTGAAAGTTTAAAAAAAAAAAACACCTAACATACATATATATGTACTTGAAAATTCTCAAGAATCTGTGCTATTTTTGAATTTTATCTGCATTAAAGAGTTAAAATATCTCGAATATCTGTTTGACCCAAGTCTGGGTCTGCCACTTCAAGATGTCAGCTGATCAAACTCATAACTCAGAGGTTTTCATTCTTATTCCTTCAGCAGGAATACAATACTAAGTGGAAATATTGCGTTGTATGGCTTTGTGTGCTGTCCTGGCTGTGCCCTCTGGTAAATTCACAGTGTTTTATTACATGACATGCAAATCTTGCTCAGCTGCAGTCTTAACAGCTCCTGTTGGGCTGAGCTGAGCACCTGACACGATGTGGGGGAAACCTTCACTGCACTGCTTCTATTCACTCTATTCCCAAAAGGAGAGTTTCAAAAACAAGTTTAAACATACCACACCATGGTATATCAGCGGTCCTTGTGTCTTAAATCAACCTCCATTTTCCCAGTCTTTGCTATAAATATTTGTGTGGAGTAACCTCCATGAAATAAGCACAATTTTTACACATTCTTGGTACTGGACGTTATGAGGTATTCAACCAAGACCTCATATTAGACAATTTTTTAAAATTTGATTCTTCTTTAATATTACAAATGTTAAAAAATCTGTCAGTTTTGGAACAGTCTTGTTCAAAACATAGCGTTAATCTATCTGGAGTATTGATCCATTGTACTTTAGAGACGATGGGGACATGAAGAAGGGCTGGGGACAGAGAGCAGGATATTGACTGAAGGAAGCCCTTCAGAAACAGGCTACTTCTGCAGCCGGCAGCTTAAGTTTGCTACACTGCATCAAGCACCAATCAGGGAAAAGGATAAGAACCAGACTGTCTGATCTGATGACAGAACTTTAGTGCGGTACATGCAGTCATGACTCCTAGCGCAGGATTTTGGATTTTTAGTTATGCAGGCTACTATTGGATTCAGGCATTAACTCAGGCAGAGGGGAGACTGGGATGGAGAGCAGACTTTACATGTTCCCTTTAAATGTTTTATCCTCATCTATTCTGATATAGACGGGCCAGCAATAACTTCCACACCTGAACACTGCATGATTGATTACCTTGCACAGCACACAAATGAAAGAGGAGCCCATCTTCTGTGCCATTCTTTCTCCCAGACTCCTTCCATACTTGACTACAATCCAAGACATTTCCTAAGGGAAAAGGAAATGGTAGACGAGGACTGTCGCCGTGGTGAAATGTAGGTACAGGTCATTTTAAATCTAATAGAGGTAAACAGTATTATCATAGGGAAGGGGGGTGGGGTTTAATCTTTAAGTTTGAAAACAGTTCACACACGTTGAGAACTCTGCTCTCCCCTGTAACTCCCCCTACTACCGACAGTGCCGATTCATGGTGCCTGCTGTTACAGAAACAGCCCCACACATAATGGGTGGATAAAACACACTTCACCGTTTCCATGAGTCATGTGATTTGGAGCAATAGATTGATGGATTTAAACCAGTTAGCTAAGTTCAGGCTTCAATTCCCAATAGAAAATGATATGTGACTGCTTTTCACCTGAAATGAAAATGAATTATAAACAAAGGTGGTGAAAATTATGTCATGTGGATTTCCATAAGCATTGATATGATGGATATACAGTGATCATGGCAGCCATGACACACCAGCGTCTGTCTTATTTTTAATACGTTAAGCTGTAAACATACAAAGATGGCATGTGACCCAGTTTTAAGGTTGTGATAGCACTGATTTCCCCCACTGATCATGAGGGAGCCCAACCACAACATCTACGAAAACTTCCTCTGTTAGAAGGAAACAAAAATGTGTCTTGTGGGGTTTCCAATTCAGCTTCATTTGTATTTTGCAGAGAATGGTGAGGAAACTTGTGTATATAGCAGGGGGTTTTGATACTAAAAAAAAAAAAAAAAAGAAATGCATAAACAAAAATCCAAAAGCCTGCAGGGCTCGGCCATCATTTAGGGCAAGCCATGTGATCAACATTCGCAAACGTAGCACAGGTGACCCAGCAAAACTGCACTGACTAGAGTAAAACACCCTGACAAAAACTAGACCACAAATGCCAACAGCACTACTCCTCATTTGGTCTGACAGCTAAAAGCAAAGACAGTTAAAGTCGGTGGCACACATGAGGAACGGCACAGCTGAAAGTAGGATCAGATCAGTGCAGGTTTGGGGTTTCCTGCCTCTTCTACCCCCCAAAGGAGGCAACATCACACCCTCACTGCACAACAGGAGAACACCAAAGCTCTTCTCAGTTACTATTTTAGTCAGTCTCCAAGATACTGCTGAGCAGCGGATCCACACAGAGCTACAACCAACAGAGCCAGAGGAATTTCAAACAGCGCAAATACAAAAATCTAAAACTAAATTAAAATGGAGCAACACTCGTTGTCAGGAATTTTCTATCAAGTCTCAGAGGTGAAAGTTGACAACTGGAATGCCTTCTCAAATCCCTCTCTTTGCTGCGATGGAGCATGGCGGAGATGAAATTCTCTAAACTGGCAATTTGATGATACAACATCTATAGACGCTGTATGTTGTATTTCATCTTTTCCATACATATATCATTGGATGGTTGAAAAAATATGTTTATGGTTAAATAATAGCTTGGGCCTTTGAGGTGCTTCTTCCTGGCCGGGTGCTCCTCGTTCAGGGAGGGTTTCTCAGTAGGACACACTCACTTGACAGAGTACCCAGTGCCCCACCTCATCCATGGATTTGCATTGGCTCCATTTTATTAGGCAAAGATAAGGCTGTTTTCACCATCAGGATGTAATGGTAGGAATTTCACTTACACAGGAAGGAAGAAAAACCATTCACATAAATATATATTAAAGAATATCCAAGTAAATAATACACCCAGACATAATGCATTCTTTGTCAGAACGTCCATGGTTTCTTTATTCTCTATTTTAATGTTAATTATCAGGTGTGTATTGTTTTTCCATGGAACAGGTGACTTAAGTCTTTTCCTCATGTCATTTTAGTATACTTTAATATACACCTACGCTAAAGGCAGATGAAATCTTGACTCTTCTTGAAGTGTTATTTTTATAAACTGTGTGGCTGGAGCAAACCTGGCTGCCCCTAACTGCAATGAAATACAACATTTTCAATCTGTTCCTGTTCTATGAATAATGGTACATTTCTCACTGTATCTCTGTATTTGTTTTTGATTTTATGATGGAAAAAAATCCTTTTGCTTTTTATCTCTGTTTTTAACACAAAGAAACCATTTTTTCTGATGAAAAATGGGATTGTATGGAGATGCAGCAGAAAGACTAGTTAATGATATATAAGCAACTGTGATACCGAGCTCCTCAAGCAGATGGACGACAGATTAAAACATTTTGCAACAACTGCAACTCACAGTAACTGTAGTTAATTTGCTGCTAATGAGCCACTGTTGTATATACTAATCAGCAAACATAAACATTACTTACAGACATTACTTTATTACACATAAATCATTTTCAAATCTTAATGTTTACTCAAGCAATTTTAGTTAAGCACCTTGCTGAAGGTTAAAGCAGCTGCTTCCCACCTGGGAATTGACACTGCAACCTCTGAGTTACACGCCCAGGTCCTTAATCACCACACCACACTACTGCCTGTTACTACTACCACAGTAATTAATTAATTAATGGCAGTGATGGCATTTAGCTGTATAGTGCCTTTCATCTAGTGAAAGGCACAATACAAACAGGGGGAGGGACTTTTTCAAAGGCTTTCATATGAAGTACCCACAAGGGTAATTCACAGCCGTATTTTTTCCATTTGCATCACTAGTGGGTGACTAGTTGAGGTATTAAGTTGAGAGATTAATTATTAATCTAGCCAATTAAACTGGGGTATTGGCTAGCCAGGACTGAGAGTGAAGCAGGGTGCAGCCCTTGCCGAGGCGCTGGGGATTTGGTCTGCCCTTGCGATGGATGCCTTGGGATCTCTCGATCACAGTGAGTCAGAACCCTGGTCAAAAAGACAACGTGTCCTGCAGCACCGTGCCCCTGTGGCAGCGCTGGCTGGGACCTTGGGTTCCTGCTTCTCTCCCAGCAGGCTCGTCAATGCCACGTGTTCCCAGGAGGTCTCCCATCCAAGTCCATACCAGTCCTGCACAATATATTACGAACCCAACACTGCTGAAATGGACAGGATGTTCCTCATTACAATTCCTGCCTACAGCTCAGAGTTAGCATAATATCACAAGTTCATTTTCTCACACCTGTGGCCATATGATTTAAAAAAGGGATTGCAAATGTAATCATCATCATTATACTCAGTCTGGTGAATGAATGGAAACAATGGCTTCCCAGTAGGGCTGTCACTAACGATTATATTTGTAATAGAGTAATCTATCCATTAAATTGATGATTAATCCAGTAATCTGAAAAAATACTAGTGAAAAATGACTTGAATGAGGGATGAATGAATGATAAACAATACATTTAATTATCATGAAATGAACTAATAACTTGAACCATAAACAAAAAATACAAATAAGTTTTGTTTTCCAATTATCCTATATTTTTTTACAGAAAATTATAAGAGCGATTTTAAAAAGTGTACTTGTACAAGTGTAATTATAAAGAATTTTCCAGAATTATTTACTATTCATGCTTAAGCAGCTCAAGTCAGCACAAAAAAAAAACAGCTAAGAGAGTTCATAATGACCTGGTTGAAATAAATGCCCGTGTCGAACATCCGGTCTAAAATATAGTCACTGGTGTACGTACCAGCTATGTTATATGAAGAAGGAATAAAATGACTCCAGACGGTAGAGTTAAGTTGTCGGCTGTGAGTGAAGGCATTAAAATGCAGGACTCTGGAGAGTGAAAATGAACAGACAAAATAAACGGGCGTTCAGTTTAGCCGGCTCCTCGGCCAGCCAGTTTACTTCAACAGGTGACATGAATTTCGACATAGCACAACTAGCAAGAGCTGTGAGCATTTTAAACCTGATTGGAGTTCTGAGCTGTCTAGTGCTCAAATGGTTCATCAGTTTCAAGGAACGATTGCATTTTGAAATCCCATAACTTAATTTTTTGCTGCTGACCCGATGCCAAAAGCCGTGATGTGGGAGGGTCACCTGTACTTTTCAAACTGCTTTTCAATATAAGCAGTTGACTCCCCAGAGATAGCCATCATAGGCAGACACAGAGAGATTCAGTTGATGAGGCTCTTAGCTGCTTGGGTTTTATTAGCTTTTAGTATTGCAAGACGCAAGAGATTTAAGAAGTACAGTTAAAGTATTCAGTCCAACAGAATAAACTATAAAAGAAACCAATACATAAAAATATAAAGCAAAAGTCTGCTTTACATCTGAGTGGGAATAAGATTTCTAATCGTCTCTCCTGGCTTCAGTGTGTGACTGACTGTTTCTTGTCTCAGTCACCTACTGAGGAAAATCCATCCCTTTCTTTTTTAGGAAAAATGAAGAAATACGGTTCAGGTACCCAGGGGGAGGAGCGCAGACGTCCCTGATTTACTCTCTAAGACTCAGCTCTGCCACAGCACTTAATGACTTATGTTTTAGGGGTCAAATCCAGATCTTCGTTTCCTGCTGCCTATGTACAGTTTATGCATATGTCTGTCATTACAGGAGTCTATGCTGAGTGGACAATGCAGTGAAGCACTGTGTCACTCACATCTGGATTTGGCTTCTGACTATGGCTTCATACATCATACTTGCATTATAATTTTCAAGCGCAAGTTGGGTGAATCTGAAAGGTTTTAAAAATGAAGACGTTTTAGGAGATGTTGACAGGTATAGGAACATCAGTCAAGCTGTCTGTGCATTCGATTTGAATACAGCGATCCGGGAGAGCAGAGCAGAGCAGAGCAGAGTCATTCTGTGACCTGCTGAGTAAATGCACAAATCATACCGTGCTTGAATTTAATATATGAGCCTGCAGCGGTTTCTTCCTGCTCCCATGTCTGAAATAGCATTACTGACAGTTCAGATATTGGATTTTGAATGGAACAAATAGTCTTAATAGGAATGAGATAACTCTTGTTAGAAATGATTGGCTTACTTGGGTCCCGGCCAAAACAATTTGTGATTCTTTGTACCTGTGCCTTTGCCTTGGAGATATATAGCCAGAGAGAGAAGGAGAGGGAGAATACACAGTGCCAGAGAGAGAAGGAGAGGGAGAATACACAGTGCCAGAGAGAGAAGGAGAGGGAGAATACACAGTGCCAGAGAGAGAAGGAGAGGTAGAATACACAGTGCCAGAGACAGCTGGCTTTTCAAACTCATTTCAGGCATCACTCAGATTCAGCTTTGTGAAGTGCCACTGAGTGAAGCCTGCCTTTTCGGAGACCTCCTACACTGTCAGTTGTAGGGGGCTAAGCATTGTCAGTGAGGAATTCTCCATTTTACTCCTCCATAGAAATGAAATTGGAATGTGATGCTCCGGATGAGGAGAGCACAATGAGCACTCTGAGGCCAGGGGCTCGCGAGGGGTGCTACGGTCTGTGGGAAACCTTTCTTTTTTTCCTTCTCGGTGAAAACCGATTTTCTGCACGGCGGACAAGTTTATGAGTGTTACAATAAAACAATGGGAGAGACAGTATTGTGTTTCTAATCAGTTTGTGATGAAAATATTAAGCCTGTGTTCCTCTTTGTTCAGTGGACGACACTACCAGATCACTTCATCTCCAACTGATATTACTGGACATATCTGAACCAAACCCCCTTTGACGGATATCAGGTGTAATTCGATTTGCCCTTTTTATTCATAACAACAAGTCTTTTGTGAATTATTCATGTGAAATTCTGCATACTCTATTTATGGAATTTTCCCTAAAATGTAATATTTATGGCTAACTACAAATGTGGCCTGGACCTCTACCAGCGCCTTCTCCACAGTGGACCCCAAACCTCAGGCTGCCAAAACACAGGAGCAGGACAATGGCAAATAAAACAGCGATAATAAATTGATCACATTAAGAAAAAGATAAACACAGAGATACAACGAAAAAAACAAACATGAACAAGTATTGAATCTATGACAAAAGTAAATCATTTATGAAACATCAACAACCTAAATGCTGCACAACAAAAAGGGAACAAGAAGCAAAACGAACCCATCATTCAGCTTAAAAACGTCCATTGAAAAGCAACAACAACAGAAACAACAACCAACTACCTGCCTGATACATACCTGCCTCTGATGTAATAAAGGGCAATAGAAGTGCAGTGTCTGGGCGTGTCCTTTAAAAATAAATTTGAGTACCATGCAAGTTATGGGGCGCAAAATGGCTGAATTGCAGTTTTTGTCCAAAGAGAAACCCTTGCACTTAAGTGGTCTCAAAAGCAGGTCTATTCAGAGCACAAAAAGGCAATATTGATATTACCAAAAGGCAATAATGGTCAAAATTCCATAATGACACAAATAATTGAATTCCCCAAGATCTAGGTTAACAGAACTCAGAAAGCCAGGAAAACGTGAGATCTGTGCTCTTCAAATTTACATTCTTTTAATGTTTGGAACATGATGGATGCAGACAATTGATCTGAATTTAACATCTCTGTTTTGCTGTTGATCTTAATAGCATGGAATACATAATTGCAAGGAGAAGGCAGTGTTACCACCAATGACTTTTCAAACAGCGGCACTCCTTCCTTAATATGACTGACCCTACGTTCACACATAAGCAGAATTTCTGCTCTAAATTCCAAAAGTGAGAGCGCAGAATATAGAACAACGTCACACCTGTCAAAAATCAGTGACCACTGATTAGGACCTGCAGAAGACATGTAACTCACTAGAGATACATTATTACATAAGGACAATAAATATAGCTGACTGCCAAATAATTATCAATATATTTAACTAGCTAGCTAAGATAGGCCTCCACGACCACAACGGACCATAACAAGCAAGTTAGCTAGCACTAGTTAGCTAGATAGGATAGTCTAGATAGGATGACCTATATAGTTTTATAGGTCATAACTATGCAACCAATAAAATACATAACTATCAGTGCATGCTCTTTTCCGTCAGTGTTACGGTATGACTTTGACATCATACAATTCACGGTATCCTTGAACTATAAGAATTTTTGAGGCAGAGGTCTGACGGGAGGATGTCCTTGGAGCGGTAGTTAGAAGGGTTGATGTCACGGTTATGGCACGATAAGGACCAGGAATGGACAGTTTCAGTTTCTAGGCTGTTGCTGAGTGGAGCCTGCCTCGTCTCCATCCTTCACACAGCTCCCTCTGAACGATGGCAAAGCCGGCTCGCTGCACTTGCAGGAAGGGGAGATCAGATGCTCTCACCCTTCCTCGGGTTTGCTGGCCACCTGCCAAAGGCTGGGTGGTGGAAGGACCCCCTCCTGTCACCCTGATTTTAAAGCTTTACCTTCCACACTTTGTTGGAATTTTTTTTAATGTAGCTGAGTGAAATATGTCATGCTACAGAAGTTACTGCATATTCTTTTTTATGTGTCATGTGGTTTGAAGTTACTTAATATAATGGTTAATTTAGCGACATTATTTAGCAATGTATTGTATCACTGAACATATATATGTTATCATATATATATATGTATATATATGTATATATAAGAATAAAAACGATATGCTCACCACATACATCAATCATATACTTAATAATTGGACATGTGTGCTCTGCCCCTTTGCATTCTGCCGGTGGCGAGTGTGTCACAAGACCAGAGACAGACAACGGTTAATTTTACCAGCTGTTATTTGCCCGTTTTTGCCAGGCTCAATAAACCACTCAAACCCAGTGATCTTGTCTGCATGGTGTCTGCCAGAGTAGCATCAATTGAGGAACTCGGGGTTACACTAGCAGAACCAAAAATTTGCTCATGTCGGTCATGGACCTCACAAACCAGTACGTCCGTGTCCTCTGGTGTCGAACGCACCTTCCTCTGCCTTAGCTCACCCATGTTCCCTTGCGAGTGCTGGGTGCATGTGATTTTATTGTATGTAACACTCATAATGAATGGCTGAAACATGCAAAGCCATCTAATTGATATGAAAACATTACTCCACCCATTGAGGATTGCACCATGTGAAGGACCACCTATTGCGAGTAAAACCATGGTATGGACTCACCAAATTTGATTTATCGCCTTGAACTTGTGTCCATGAAAATAACTTCGCGCTTTTGCCCCTCCCAGTGAATGTTGCGAGAATCAGGCAATGACTGATTTGCGACTTATGACGTATGACTTTCAACATAGGGCCCAAGATATTATGCTGAACCCAAAAACTCTGACTTCCAGCTCTGCTACGTCCCATTGGGTTATTACACAATTTATGTTACACACACAAGAGAAAAACAAAAAAGACAAACAACCAAGACAGAAAATGGTTCCAATGTACTCTGGGTTTTGCCCCAGTTTTCCCATTTCACCACATTTTCATTTTACAGCCTGACAATTTCCCAAGCTTTCAGGTGAGTCCCATCAGTAACAAAGTTGTCTCTTTTGGGTTGTCTGGTGTTTAGTATGACGGAACAGTATGGATTAATATGATACCTCTGGGTACACAGACTGTTAGACCATAGCCAATCACCTTTCAGGCTGTACTCTTCCTGATGCTTGTTTGGGAAAAACTTTGCTTTGGGAGAATTGATGGACTATTCAGACCCCATCATGACTGCACCAGTTTGTGAATTAAAATACAACTTAAATTTCCTTCCTCAACAGTCTTTATTTTGGAAAACTAAATCTGTGAAACTTTTCTGGATGAAGAGCTGAAACGAGACATACCATTAAAAAATAAGGACTACCACTTTTCAAATGTTTGAGATCCATCATTCATATATATATATATATATATACACTGACACACATGTATATACTGTATAAACACACAAGTACATGCCAGTCTGTTCTGTCTTGCAGTCAGTCTCTGAGAAACTGCTTTATGAAATTTCATACGCTATGTGTATGTGTACATATGCCCATGTATGTTTTGTACAGTTCGATGGTTGAAGTAACCTTCACTGGGGACCGTCAGAACTCAGAGTGTCTTCACATTTTATGTCAGCTTGTCAGCATTTTCCAATGTGAATGCCATTGCCTGTAAGATTGTCTTTGCTCCCTTTCAATGTAAGAACGGTCGAGGAAAATAAGGTACGCATATTTTGCAAAGGGGGGTTGGCGGGGGGGGGTTTCAACGCTGTCAATAAAAGTGATTCACACAGTTGGATGGATAGGACACGTCTCAGCAAAATGACACCGCCACTATTTTACTACAATCCCCGAGGATGGAGGACATGGAGTGGAAGTTCTCAAATGCATCAATCTCCATCAGCATTTTAATAACGCCATCTCTCAGCCTGAAGTGTGCAACAAATTTATTGTGTTTACAGTGGTGTGTATAGTTTTAAATGAATGAAACTCCAAGAGGATCGTGAAAGATTTATATAATATATACCGGCCTAAAATAAACAGGGATTGTGTGTAACACTCTTACTCACGGAGGGATACTTGCGAGAAATCTGCATGAAGTGTACATTCACATCATCCTTTCTGAGATCAGTCCTGCCAGCTTAAACTACATAAATCCATTGTGCTCATGCAGTCAGAGGTACAGTCCAGGCACTGCATAGTCTATTACTTCCATACACACCGTCCATACACATCTTGAGATGCACATCTGGTGAAATATCCCTTCTGAACACATTGAAAGTGTCATAAGGTTAAATTTTACTTTGTCTATTAAGAAAAAAAAAAACATTGGCTCAACGCCGAACTCGCATTATGTCAATGAAAACACAGGATTACCTTAGAGAGAATGCCATTTCAAGTACCAGCCACAGCTGACACGACCACAACCTGGATACTATATGAGATCATGGGGTCTGACTGTGTCTGGAGCGCCAGCAACTTACAGTATTGCAACTTTACGCCTTAATCATAGTTTACATGTAGACATTTAGGCCTTAATCATAGTTTACATGTAGACATTTAGGCCTCATGCATAGTTTACATGTAGACATTTAGGCCTCATGCATAGTTTACATGTAGACATTTAGGCCTCATGCATAGTTTACATGTAGACATTTAGGCCTTAATCATAGTTTACATGTAGACATTTAGGCCTCATGCATAGTTTACATGTAGACATTTAGGCCTTAATCATAGTTTACATGTAGACATTTAGGCCTCATGCATAGTTTACATGTAGACATTTAGGCCTTAATCATAGTTTACATGTAGACATTTAGGCCTTAATCATAGTTTACATGTAGACATTTAGGCCTCATGCATAGTTTACATGTAGACATTTAGGCCTCATGCATAGTTTACATGTAGACATTTAGGCCTTAATCATAGTTTACATGTAGACATTTAGGCCTCATGCATAGTTTACATGTAGACATTTAGGCCTCATGCATAGTTTACATGTAGACATTTAGGCCTCATGCATAGTTTACATGTAGACATTTAGGCCTTAATCATAGTTTACATGTAGACATTTAGGCCTCATGCATAGTTTACATGTAGACATTTAGGCCTTAATCATAGTTTACATGTAGACATTTAGGCCTTAATCATAGTTTACATGTAGACATTTAGGCCTCATGCATAGTTTACATGTAGACATTTAGGCCTCATGCATAGTTTACATGTAGACATTTAGGCCTTAATCATAGTTTACATGTAGACATTTAGGCCTCATGCATAGTTTACATGTAGACATTTATGCCTTAATCATAGTTTACATGTAGACATTTAGGCCTTAATCATAGTTTACATGTAGACATTTAGGCCTCATGCATAGTTTACATGTAGACATTTAGGCCTTAATCATAGTTTACATGTAGACATTTAGGCCTTAATCATAGTTTACAGGTAGACATTTAGGCCTCATGCATAGTTTACATGTAGACATTTAGGCCTTAATCATAGTTTACAGGTAGACATTTAGGCCTTAATCATAGTTTACATGTAGACATACAGACATGCATAGTTTACATTTCATAGGGTAGGTAGTTCCATGGTAACCTTGACAGGTAACATTTATACTTATACAGCTTGATATTTCATTGAAAGAATCTGAGTAAAGTGCCTTGCTCAAGGGTTAAAACAGCAGTTCCCTACCAGTGAAACAAACTCCAAACCAGCTCCCTAACCATTATACTGCAATGCTGCCCATTTGCTGCTGTTGCTACAGCTAGTTTATATACAATATAAATTCATATAAAAAAAAAAGGTTATTGGCATCAGTCTCTATTACAGCCAGCCACTCCTGTGTCTTGGCTGGGTACCTGCTGTGCCAATTATATCGGTGCAAAGTTCATGCTGTCGTCTGCGCTAACCTGTCAGTCAGCAACTGTTTTGCACATTGCACACCGCATACTACTCCACTAGAAGACAGCTAGCACTAAATGGAAGAGAGGTGTAACTCAATGATAAGCACCAGTATCCTGTGAGCCCCTGGGGTGTTTGTGAAAGGAGTCATTGCAGAGAGATCCCATGCACTGAACGACCTACAGAACTTCACTAGAGGGATGGGGCCAGGTGAATCTGCTGCTGCTGTCCATTCAGAATTTGGCTGCGATTCAGTCAACATCTGTCCTTAATGCTGACTGGCAAAATAAATGAAAGTTACTTCTTCAATCATCTGGATTCTGCAGACTTGATTCCTTCAATTTATTCACCTTCCCTGTTTTTCCATCCCATACATTCAAACAACACAAATTCACACAAAAATTGTTAGCTCAGCATGGAGAAAAATGGGGAAAGGATATTGATGGAGACTGTCATTGAATAAAAGTTAAACTCAGATATCCGTTAACCCTAAAAGATCAGGACTCTGGTTTGAGAGGCTTTGTGGAATTAGACACCACTCTGTTCTGCCTAACTGTGAGAGTTTGATCAATAAAACAAAATGATCAGAAGAGACTCCATCCAACACTCTACTTTGATAGGAAGCATGTCCATCTAATAGGGACAAAGTCCTCTGCTCTTCCCAGGACAGTCAGTATATGATATGAGGAAGACTGCCAATGAAGTGCATCCCTGTCAACAGAGGGTGCTGTTTCTCTAATTATTTTGCTGATAGACCATGGTCGGCTACAATACAAGTCCAATTCTTTTACATGTTGAAAAAAACACTGTGTTCTTAAAACCTATACTCAAGTTCATACAAATACAATTCATAATTCTATTTCATTTACAGTTTTGATTTGCAGCTCAAAACAGAGGCAAACACTAACAAGTTAACACCACAATTTGTTGTGAGTGGTCATTGTGGTGTCTGCCTTTGTGGTATAAGCTTAATAAATCACTCTGGGATGTTCATTTTTATTAAATAAAGCACTACAGGGTAGATAATGGTCTCTTGCCTTCACTCTGTCTTGGTTTATTCCTTACATATAACTCTCTGAGGTATAACATACAATAATATGTATCAGTGCTGCATTACTGCTTGAGACAGCACCCTCCTGGATCAATAGATGGACAGGGCAGATGGGAAAGGGTATAGAACTGCAGATGGGTGAGGGTACAGCAGGGCAGATGGGAGAGGGTATAGAAAAGCAAATGGGAGAGGGTACAGCAGGGCAGATGGGAGAGGGTATAGAAAAGCAAATGGGAGAGGGTACAGCAGGGCAGATGGGAGAGGGTACAGCGGGGCAGATGGGTGAGGGTATAGAACAGCAGATGGGAGAGGGTACAGCAGGGCAGATGGGAAAGGGTATAGAACTGCAGATAGGTGAGGGTACAGCCGGGCAGATTGGAAAGGGTATAGAACTGCAGATGGGTGAGGGTACAGCCGGGCAGATGGGAGAGGGTATAGAACTGCAGATGGGTGAGGGTACAGCAGGGCAGATGGGAGAGGGTATAGAAAAGCAAATGGGAGAGGGTACAGCGGGGCAGATGGGAGAGGGTATAGAACAGCAGATGGGAGAGGGTATAGAATTGCAGATGGGAGAGGGTACAGGGGGGCAGATGGGAGAGGGTACAGCAGGGCAGATGGGAAAGGGTATAGAACAGCAGATGGGAGAGAGTACAGCAGGGCAGATGGGAAAGGGTATAGAACTACAGATGGGAGAGGGTATAGAAAAGCAAATGGGAGAGGGTACAGCAGGGCAGATGGGAGAGAGTACAGCAGGGCAGATGGATGAGGGTACAGCAGGGCAGATGGGAGAGGGTATAGAACAGCAGACGGGAGAGGGTAAAGCAGGGCAGATGGGAGAGGGTACAGAACTGCAGATGGGTGAGGGTACAGCAGGGCAGATGGATGAGGGTACAGTCATGTATGTCTGTTGGCTGATCACTTTTAAATACTAAAATAACTTCAGTAATATAACATTAATAACTCCCTTTCCCTTTGGGAAGAAGTATATTCCAAGAAACCTATGCTGACTGAAGAACCCCCTTGAACTGAAAAAGAGGATGAGTCCTTAATAACTTATGCTAAATGTTTTACCTCTCTATATCTCTCCATGATTCTTCAGTTATCAGCATAATTAGTCAGGCTATAATCTCAGTGAATGAGACACATATATTATAAAGGACTTATCGGACTTGCCAAAGCAAGCAGTTCCTCTCCAATCAGAATCCATCACAGTTTTTCCTATGGTGAAACATGTATACACCATAAAGCATCCAATAATTGCCCAGACGTGTTTGCTCTAACAATCAAAAGGACCATGTGCTTATTATGACCAGCAGGCATTGGAGATTCATTCTATGTGACACGGCAGAGAAGCTAAAGATGAACACCATAAATCAAACACATGATGTTGTGCTCAGTTTTGGATTCATGAAACTTCATCCTCACTTCACTAATGTAAACCCTGCAATTACACATCAGTTTCTGTCATTATCTCTCTGTCATGTCTGTGTTTTCCACAATGATCCATTTTCAAAGAATCCAATGGGAATCATCAGTCAGTGAACCATCATGTGACCCTTTCATGACCTGAGGTGAAGCTTAGTTGGAAATTGCATTTGGTTCAGCGCTATATAATGAAATAATAAAACCAAAATCAGAAAGCAATACAATACAAAGCTGATGAAAGAGTCCAGTTTTATCTATGACAGACTTATTTTCACCTTCACTCCCCATCCAAATGGACGGCATTTTATTCTGCTCTGCATGAGGACAAAAATGATGACAGGTATTGACAAGCAAAATAATAGCAACATAAGTCTCATTCAAACAAATTCCCCCTTAGCAAAACTGGCATTTCTGCTTTCTGTGTAGGAGGAAATTTTGCAATGTTCATTCAAAATATTGATTACAATTTAGCATATAACCTTCAGCATCACAACTATAATTATGTACCAATATACTTTCATTTGGAAGAGCGAGGGTTCATGAACCTTATGTGTGTTGCTACAATGGAGCTCCATCAACTTTCTTGAACAAATAAAAGTTTTCCTGCTAGGTTTTACATTTCTTCTTGAGAGATGCAACTAAAAAACCGGGGTGGAATGCACACCACATGCAAAGATTCCTGACTCTGAACTTGCACCTTTGCACCTATTAGTGAATGCCAACTGTTACTAAACTGGAGGTGTGTTCCTTATATAGTCAATTAGCATAAGTGAACGCCTAAACAATCTTTAAAAAAAAAAAAAAAAAAAAGGTGACCAGACTTCAGTATCTAACAAATTAACCAAGTGGCAAAAGGCAGATAAGAAAACATACCGCCCAACCAAGAAAGGGATCCAAGAAAAAAAGTCTAATTCTGATGTCTGAAGCTGGTCGAAGAAAATTTTAATTTTCAGTGTGTGGATAATGGTGTGCTTAGCAGAGAAATTTCTGAGAAATTAAAGCACAAAAAGCACATCCTTAAAACTGCTGTATAAGCAGAATTTATTAAGCATGGCAGTTAACAACAAAATGTGAATATGAACCAATGATGGGCATCCTGAATGTTTGGTATCTGAGATGAATTAACACAACAGAGAATGGATCTGTGCACAATTATCAATGAATTATTATAGCCCTGCATTTTAGAAAATCAGTCAGGCAATTTTATTTTTCAACATGTGTTTTCTACTGTACAGACACCTTTTATTAATAGTTTAATGACTAAACGATAACCATCAAAAGTGTTACCTCTATGCTCGGAAAAAGGATATAACTTATGTGAAATGATACAATATTCAGAGAACATTATGGATTGCCCAACAATTTATCTCATAACCAATTGAGGATCTTACCAAAATCTTCCCCAGTGTTATGAAAATGCATCTTGCTAACTGGGTATGCTCAGCCAAAGACATGACCAAAGACAAAAGAAATTGTATGTGCAACAAACAGCAAAGCAAGCAAGCAAGCTCACTTTATGGTTATTGCCCACAGAATACAACATTTTCAACATGTAGTGTGTAGGAAATTCATAAACACAACCACTGCACTGACTAATGGACCAATTGCAAGACAACAGAATATACAGGTTGACCAACAGCAAATATCATTCTGTTGTAAGGAGGCAACTGCAAGCACTGCCTTTGCTGATGATAGTGATATTGCACCTCATTCCCATGGGCCTGGCTCTTTTTCCGGTGATGTAGCTGTGCCGGCTAGCAGAACGTCATTTCTGATTGACTGGCACAGGTACGACTCCGGAGAGAACGTGAAACGTATTCAACTGTCTCCGGGAAAAAAGAGGCTCCCGATCAGGTCGAAGAAAGAGGTTTGAAATAATACAACTCAGCCAAACAGGATTCCATGCCCCAGAGATTTCAGTCAACTGCTGCGTTTGATTGATGGCCCTAACGTATGTGAATGCTGTCAAACTCACCCAGCACACAAGGGAAATGCTGAGCAATTCTGCCATTACGCCTTGGTAGTGCACAGCGTTTCATAGATCAAAGTGACAACATTCGTATTTTACGTCATTTTAAATCATGTCCATTTTAGCGTGTCACTTTCTTCTAACTTCTCGTGAAAATCTTTTGTTTTTTAAATTTCTGCATCAGTTTTAGCAATCATTATGTATTGTGAAAGATCATTTTCAACAAGGGACCAAAACCTGCATTTTTGTACATATGTTTCAAAGAGATGGCGTTCATCAGGTGACATCAGCAAATGAAAGTGTTTGCTGTTTAAATGATGATATTCTTATTTCATAAAATGCCCTGGAGCCGCTTCACATACTGCACTGGGAACCTTTCATGCCTAAGAAATATAAGAGCTTGGATTGGGTCATCAAGCTTTTCCTCACCTCTCTGCCATTTTCCTCAAAAGAACAGCTCACCAGGAGAACAAAGAAGAGCTATGAGAGGGCACTTGACCACCAAGCCAACAAAACTCCTTTTAGATTTACTCCAGTGGTTCTTATATGTTATTGTCTCAATGCTACAGGGACCTCACATCAACCCTAATGTTTGAGAGAGAGAGGGAAATCACTCATTGCTAAAAATCACTTCAAAGAAACACATACATTCAGCAGCAACTCAAGTCATTCTTATATCTCTTCCATTTGTCAGGTCTAAACATATTTCTCACACTTACCAGCTGCCTCAGACTTCTCAGAAACAACATAAGTACAATCTTAAGGGATAGCGGTCCCAGCAGTAAAATATACATGAAGGAAATATACATAATTACATAGTATACTTTTGTTGGTCTGGTACAAAGAAAATCTTTTAGTGGATTTTTATTTAATGTGAACATTTTGTGGCAGATAAATTGTCAACTGACAAATGTGTCAGAATCATAGCTATGGAAGAGAGAACAGCACATCGTACACTGAAAGACCCAGAATTTACACCAGCAATCATCATGATTATCATTATCATATTATGTCCTTTTGAGCAAGAAATTTCCAGAGATTGACCGAGTACTTATCTAGTTGGGGCTTTAAATTTCTTCATTGAAGACATGAAAATAAGCTCTGTTCTCAGAGAGTTAAAAAAATGATTCTCTCAAAGTCTAGGTACACCTAAAGGCAAAACGGCACTGGGGAAAAAATAACAGCTGCGGCAGGGGTGACCGCAGTGGGGTGAGAGTTCACCTCCTGCATGCAAAATCACAGCCAGGCCCCAACTGGCTCCTTTTGCTTTGTGTCCAGTCAGCACTATTTTACTGTGTGCAGATACTAACTTAATTACCACCGTTCCCTTTTGCATTGGAGCCCACAAAGGCTCATAAATCAATACAGGAGGTCACATTGGTAAAGCACTAAAACAGTGTTTTCTTTCACTGCGTTGGCTTGTTTATCGTTTGGGGCTTGATATCATTTCGGTGGCATACGCGTACCCCAGACAGGGTGTGATGTGATGTATGGTTATTTTGGAGGCGAAATGATGAACAGCAAGGCAAAGTGCCTGAGGTGTCACGCCAGCGCGGCTGTCAGATGGCACACGCAGAGCGATCCCTATGAGTGAGGCAGTCGTCTTTCGCAGACATACTGTTCGTAAGGAGCTTCATAGATTCAGAATGACAGCGCTGCAGAGCGCACTGCGGGCCGTAATGGATTCGGACACTAATGGACACAGCTCACGGTCATATGAAAGGAAGGGGGCACAGGGACAGGCTGACTGCATGAATCTCCACATGATCTGTCTCCGAGGGGACCACACCCATTGAGAGTGAGACCTATGCATTGTTTTACCTGTGAAGAAATAATTCATAAAATACAAAATCACCAACCATCATCATACAATATTCAAAACATATTTTACCTCTGCTATGTTTCTAACCTGTGCATGTGAAAAAAATCTGTATCCTTAATTTTTTGTACTCACACCTATTAACTGTGACAGTAAAACAACAACAAAGTACTTACATTCAGAGCTTTGGGTATTCTGAGCTGGTAAACCATGTAAAGTCTCATTTTTTATGGTGCGGTGAGGTGAAGGACAATGACACAAGTTCCAGTCTGTCACCAGCATGTCTTGCACCAGGGGAGCTACTTTTCATAACTCTGCAAAACCCTCCGTCCCAACCCGGATGCCCCCTGCCTGTCACCATGGTGACAAGAGGTGAGCCAAGCAGGGAGGGGAAGGAGGCTGTTAATGAGCAGCATCATCCATGGGGAAGCAGCTCTGACTGCCCAGAGGACTCCCTCTCACACAGTGTCATCTGCAGGGACGCGGCCCTGACTGCCCAGAGGACTCCCTCTCACACAGTGCCATTCGCAGGGACACGGCTCTGACTGCACAGAGGACTCCTTCTGACACAGTGTCATCCGCAGGGATGCGGCTCTGACTGCCCAGAGGACTCCCTCTCACACAGTGTCATCCGCAGGGATGCGGCGTTGACTGCCCAGAGGACTCCCTCTCACACAGTGTCATCCGCAGGGACGCGGCTTTGACTGCCCAGAGGACTCTCTCTCACACAGTGTCATAAGCAGGGACATGGCTCTGACTGCACAGAGGACTCCCTCTCACACAGTGTCATTCGCAGGGACGCGGCCCTGACTGCCCAGAGGACTCCCTCTCACACAGTGTCATTTGCAGGGACATGGCTCTGACTGCCCAGAGGACTCCCTCTCACACAGTGTCATTCGCAGGGACACGGCTCTGACTGCCCAGAGGACTCCCTCTCACACAATGTTATCAAAGCTTGCATTCTCCAGAAATGATTCTGGGAACATAACCTGAAGCCAATAACCTGAGAATCCAGACACTTTAAGGGGTAAAAGGGGGGACCACAAGGAGGTCAAAATTGAGACCACATAGTTATCCTCAACCTTGACCACTATCTCAAGTGTTTTTTTAGAATATCCCATTCATGCTCATTTGTGTTCAAATATGACTGCTGAGAGGAACAGCATTTAACCAACTTACAGATGGTGAAAAAGTGTTTTCATAAACTCTATTAACTCAGCTGTCCATCATTGTCTTGTTTAAAACAATCAAAATAGATTTTCTCTGCACAGTGAATGCAGTCCAAAATAATTGAGTTGCTGATATTATATGGTAGCTCCTTCCATTTTTTTGTTCCTCTACTTCCCAAACTCTATTGACTGTGGACAGCTGAATTTTGGAGATAAGCACCAACAGATAATAGTTGACCTCAACCTTGCCTTCTATGATTATGACTGAATCATGTTTCATATTTTTTTTACCCTTTCTTGTTCAACGACCTATGCAACTGTATCAGATTTTTTTGTGTGGTAGTTCCTCTTACTTTTCACTGACTGATTCTTTATTTTAATATTTTTGTACAGCTCTCTGGGATGAAGAGTGCTGTAAAAACTTGTTTTATTGTGCTGAATTACACTTAAATCTCCACCTCTCTTAACTTTGAGGAATTTAAGTGAGTAAGACTTTTCTATTTCTTACTCTTTCTTGCTCTGCAGCCACAAGGATTTATGAGAAAAACTGTAAAAGAATAAAAATTACAAAGACCCATAATTGTGAAATTGAATGTCCCACAGACGGTTTTATTGCAGAGAAACACAACTCAATACATCACACGAGGACTTGTTTGTGATACCTACCTATGAATGTACCAGAACAATTTATCTAGAGACACCAGGAGCACTATAGTGGAACTGAAACCGCTGGATGCTACTGGTCTCAAATGAGATTTCAAAGTATTGCTTTTGGTCAAATAAAGACTCTGAAAAGAGATTTAATCTTCAACCATTATGTGACATTCATGGATTAGCTTCACAGAAAATAGAGTTTTTAACTGGAGGTAAGAGACAAGATCAAAGTTTTTACATCGCCAACCAGCCAGATTTATGAACCCAACCAGTGCCCCCATAGCGGAATCATTATACCTTCCTCATTGAGGAGCCTACAGGGTCCGGCAGGTAGCGTGTTCCTGTAACGTCCCGCTCCTTGATGCAGTGGTGACCTTCATGGTCTACAGTCAAATCCTGACTCAGCCAACCACTGCTGGGAGTCCCACAGGGTGATATAGGATTGGTCACAGCATCACCCAGTCAGAGGAGGATTTGAGTCAATGCTGCATTACACAATCAAACACCTTCAATCTGCCTTTGCAAATGGGCATGGAGCTGGCTGCATGTGCTACCTGCATGTGCATTACATTATTACATTGATGCATTTAGCGGACACTCCTATCCAGAGCAACGGGGAGTTTATATTTCTACACACTATCAATTTGCACAGCTGGATATCTACGGACTAATTTGCACTAGGTATCTTGCTCAAGGGTAAAACTGCAGTCACCTGTCAGGGAATCAAACCTACCACATCTGAGTTGGAAGACCAGCTCCTTAAAACTAAACTGCTGCTTTGGTTAAATGGGGGTTCCTTTTGAGGAAAAAGTGATAAGAGACTGTTTTTCGAATATGTACCAAATAGCAGTTATGTATCTGATGCTTTTTTCCGTATCTTTACTTCCTCTCTACTTCCCCCGTCAGCTGCGGAAAAAGGTCTCACCCTCCATCCTGAAGACTTTCTACTCCTCGGCTGTGGAGAGTGACCTGAGAGGTAGCATCACTGCCTGGTATGGGAACTGCTCTGCCCGCAGCCGCGGCGCCCTGCAGAAAGTGGTACTTTCAGCTGAACGCACCACCAGAATACCTCTTCCCACTCCGCAGGACATTTACACCAGGGGGGTGAGGATGAGAGCCCAAAACATCATGAAAGACACTTCACACCCCAAAAATGGACTGCTTAGACTGCTGAGGTCAGGCAGACGCCTCTGCAGTCACATGGCCAAAACCAAAAGACCGTAGAGGAGTTTTTATCTTCAGGCCATCTGGATCCTCAACACACACTCTTCACTTTAACAAACTTCCACTCATAAATAAACACTTCTGCATTATTAAAAAATTATTTCTGCACTGTCACGTCACTTGCACACCATGTCACTTTAACTGTAAATACTGGTATTTGGTAAGATTTGTACGTATATTTGTTTGTATGGATATAGATTTATATTTATGCATATAATTTTTTGACTTAACTTTAAGATTTGTATTCCACTAGTAAATAAATATTTATTTTATTTTACTCTTTTATCTTATTATATTCACACAGTAACTGAACACCCCCATTTCACTGCATGTTTACTTTTTATCCCTGTGCATGTGACAAATAAAGAACCGTGAGCCTACAACCTAAACTAACTGCAGTTCTGGACACAAAGACCTTAGCAACCTCCGTTGCGACAGAATAATTCATGGCCAGACATCCACAAGTGATACTTCTTTGTTTCTTTTTTGGTGGATGGGTATCAGAGGGGGATTATTTTGACATGGCTTCTTTTCTGAAAGGATTAACACCAGCTGTTCATTCGAAGTAGTCGTGTATGTGCATCTGGGCCAGAGAAACCTGTGTCTCCCCCGTCTACTCCCAAGCCCATTAAATTCACAGAGTGGTTTAGCTTCCTGACCCCAGTGGGACACAGTCTTACCATGCCCTGCAAGACCCTGCGTTCCCCCACCGGCTAGCATGGCGTCTGTCATTGGAACAAAAAAACCTCACATTCACTCCATGCTCAAACTCCGACAGCTCATTTGAAGCACACAGGTTTTTTTCCCCTCATTTGTCCAGTCTTACTTGTTTACTTGACAGGTAGTCTTATCCAGATTTAGAAAGGGACAATGACAAGATACTTGCTTGTCATGAGAGATGCATGAAGCAGAATCCAAGAGTCTTTCTTTGTGCTTTTGATGATTTCATGAAGGCTGAGTGGTTTTAGGCTTGCTTTTCATTTCTGCCCTTCCTGAAATGAAAGATGATGTCTCTGAATAGGCAAAAATGCAGAAAATCTACATTGAGCATTTGTCTCTCAAAGCAGAAGGTCAGATCACGTTAGTTAAAAGTACTCACTTAAATAAACTCAACAGAAACTCGTTTCAAGAAGCATTCCCACAACTACATCAAATCATTTTGTGTAATGACGTTTTCATTTCACAAACACAGTACACCACCGTATTGAGATTATATGATTGAAAAAACAACGATATAACCACTGGAGTTCTGGCATAGTCAGTCAACTGAACGGGTTTAATCCCAGATGAAGCATGCAATTACACCCCATCCAACTGCTTATTAGAATCGAGAAAAAATCCAATCCTAAAAGAGAACAAGTCACATTTTAAAATAAACTCAATACTCAAAATCAGACACATATGTATGTTAGAGTCAAAGGGAAATGAGTGTCTAAAGGGAAACATATAGTTCAGAAATGTAGCCTTAGCAGCTTTCCAAAGTTTCCTGCGTGTGGGCGCCACCTCGGCCTCCCGTTAAAGCCTCCGCTACTCCAAAGCCATTAGTCTCTTCATTTTCATGGCGCACATACACTCACATGAGATTTAGCATTTTGATCTGAAAACCAACATTTCCGCCCTGAAATTAAAATGTACTTTTTAATATGGCTCTTAAAATTGATGTAATTTCCATTCCATGCAATACATCAATGATCAGTATTTATTTACCAACCCACAGAATGTGAAACAATACATATTCATTTATAGCTTCATAAATTAATCATGGGAGTAAAACAATCAAAAAACTTACTTATCTGTACTGACTGGAAAATCATATTGTGTTGGTAAATAGGCAAATCCAGTGCCTTAAGTCAACTCAATAGAAGTAGCAAGCAGAGCTACGTTTTGGCCCCGTGTACGTCTCTGTGTTCTCCCAGGGGCCCACCCAGAGGACTCTGGGAAATGTTATTCACTGCCACAGGGAAGCTGTATTTCACTTCACGATGCTCAAGTCCCCAGTTGTAATGAACCTTAGATTAAAGCAGCAGAACCTGACACGTGAAAAAGGCATTACTGGCAAAGTTTTGAGTTTTCACAATGAGGGAGCTCATTATTAAAACATATCGCCTAAAGCCAGAGCAAGCGAAACAGCAAGTTTACAGCCTTCTGTGGGTTTCATTTTTCTGTTCTATTCATTTTATAGATAACATGAATAAACAAAGTACTGGCTGATGGTGGATGAAAAAACAAAATGAGCGGAACCGTGAAACTAGCATAATTAAAAAAAATGGATTGCAGTACATCTTGATAGTGCAACATCTCCATGCTATGCAGTGTTTAAGAAAATATGTCACTTACAATGGGGGAATCGTTCCTTTGTTTGCTGCTGTGACAGCAAAATGCCATCCCCCATTGACAGATCCGAAAACCAAGCTAACCCATAATTCAATGTCATTGGAAACAACTGCCAAAGCTCACCACAGGCTTCCACTGAATGAGCATGCTAGATGAATGATGCCCATTGCTTAAACTGCTCCAGCTCACATCTGCAGATGATCTGCTGGTACAGAGGATTCATTAGGGTGCCACTGACTCACTGGCCCAATCCCACATCATTAAGTAAGGTGCCATTGACTCACTGGCCCAATCCCACATCATTACGTAAGGTGCCATTGACTCACTGGCCCAATCCCACATCATTTAGTAAGGTTCCATTGACTCATTGGCCCAATCCCACATCATTATGTAAGGTGCCCCTGACTCACTGGCCCAATCCCACATTATTATGTAGGGTTCCACTGACTCACTGGCCCAATCCCACATCATTTAGTAAGGTTCCACTGAGTCACTGGCCCAATCCCACATCATTAAGTAAGGTTCCACTGACTCACTGGCCCAATCCCACATCATTATGTAAGGTTCCACTGAGTCACTGGCCCAATCCCACATCATTATGTAGGGTTCCACTGACTCACTGGCCCAATCCCACATCATTAAGAAAGGTTCCACTGACTCACTGGCCCAATCCCATATCATTATGTAAGGTGCCACTGACTCACTGGCCCAATCCCACATCATTTAGTAAGGTTCCACTGACTCACTGGCCCAATCCCACATCATTAAGTAAGGTTCCACTGACTCACTGGCCCAATCCCACATCATTATGTAAGGTGCCACTGACTCACTGGCCCAATCCCACATCATTATGTAGGGTTCCACTGACTCACTGGCCCAATCCCACATCATTAAGTAAGGTTCCACTGACTCACTGGCCCAATCCCACATCATTTAGTAAGGTGCCCCTGACTCACTGGCCCAATCCCACATCATTAAGTAAGGTGCCCCTGACTCACTGGCCCAATCCCACATCATTAAGTAAGGTGCCCCTGACTCACTGGCCCAATCCCACATCATTTAGTAAGGTTCCACTGACTCACTGGCCCAATCCCACATCATTTAGTAAGGTTCCACTGACTCACTGGCCCAATCCCACATCATTACATAAGGTGCCCCTGACTCACTGGCCCAATCCCACATCATTATGTAGGGTTCCACTGACTCACTGGCCCAATCCCACATCATTTAGTAAGGTTCCATTGACTCACTGGCCCAATCCCACATCATTATGTAGGGTTCCACTGACTCACTGGCCCAATCCCACATCATTATGTAAGGTGCCCCTGACTCACTGGCCCAATCCCACATCATTAAGTAAGGTTCCACTGACTCACTGGCCCAATCCCACATCATTATGTAAGGTTCCACTGAGTCACTGGCCCAATCCCGCATCATTATCAAAGGTGCCCCTGACTCACTGGCCCAATCCTGCATCATTATGTAAGGTTCCACGGACGCACTGGCCCAATCCCACATCATTTTGTAGGGTTCCACTGACTCACTGGCCCAATTCCGCATCATTGCATACCTATATGTAACATAGGTACTTGCATATGTCTACCCTGAACTCTCCAGGAGAGACACACAGTACTCACATATACCAGTGAGTAATAACCTCATTGGAGAGAAAAGGCCATGTACACAGTAAATTAATGTGGTGCAAATGCCCTCCCCTCTATCACTTTCCCATAGCTTTTCTTTTGACTTAGCCCTCGCTAAGTACATACCAGGATCTGCTGGCTTGCAGTGTCTAGATTTGGCTCACTTCCTGAAAAGAATGTATTCTTTGACACTGAGATCCTATAAATGGCTGTAATTACTGTACAGGGTCTCAGCTGCGGTGGTGTCTGGCAGGGAACAAATGCTGTCCCTGTTACCTCTGCTGCAGGACATGCTGGACCCACCTCCAGATCAGAACAAAACAAGTTAATATTTCATCATACAAAATCCCATAATATCAAACTGTATTCAGGACAAAAACATGTTTAACAAGAGTTACTACAGCAAATAAAATCACACAAATGCACATGTTTGTGTAAAGAGTAAACTGTATGGATGGGAGAATTCTTTCTCCGGGGCCTACTTTTATCTTCACGGCAATATCTCTAATGCCAGTTGAATTTTTAGTTTCAGAATGTTGTAGTTTATGATTGATGTAGTTATTTTTCTTTGAGGTGCCAATGTTTTGGAAAAAGACATTTTTGTGTTGGTTGGGTAGGGAGAACCTGGACAGTGAAATAAGGTGTGGTCAGGTGTATTGCTGGTTGACTTCCATTTTGAATCAGTGCAAAGCTATCAAAATGACTTCTCAATTCAAGTCATGGCTGTGATAGAGAATGTGTGCCTACAGGCAGGTGCGGAGGCAATGTGCAGTGGAAATGGTCAGTAAGATCACAGAAAAATATTTTAAAGCTAGCCACCCAGCAACCATACCTGCTTTTTGGGTTATTACATAGTGAGAGTGAGAGCACTGCAATATCATTCAATATAAAAATGAGCTGATGAGGGTATGACAATTTCATACTGCAAGTCTATGTCTGAAGAATGCAGTGTCTGATATTATTAAACCCAATTGCTTGAATGAAGTCACTGCTTGCCCCTACCCTCAGTAAAGCCCATCATTTTTTCCCCTCACAGTATTGCCTATTTAAAGAAAAGGCATGTCAAATTTAAGGACAATTTTGAATTAAATCCAGACTGCTTTCATTGAATAGCAGAAATAAGAAATGAGACTGAGCCGGAAAAAAATACTTCCAAAATATTGACTACAAAACGTCAAAGCCAGGTTGCTATTCAAAGTCAAACATCCTTTGAAGAACTTTCTTTGTTTCTACTCCTTTTTCCCTGGGCAATATCAACAAAAAGACTAAACGCTGCAGTAAGCATGTTTAGCAAAGAGATGGGATGCCCTTCTGACCCTGGGTTTCATAAATAGACAAACATTTTGCTCTGGTGTATTGTACCTCCAAACAGATTGAAGTTGTGGTGGCAGCAGTGGGATTTCACCTGTAGAGAGTGCTTTGACATTCTGTTTGGCAGTGAATTGATATGGCCCTCGGGGAAGAGCTGCTGTCTTTTAACTGAGCACAAGATAAATAAAAAAATGTCTTCACTCTACATTTTTCCAAAATTGAAAAAAGAAAAACTTTGAAATTCTTTTTATGATGGTTTCATTGCAGTACTAGAATAGGAGAGACGAAAGTAAATGGATTGAGAGCGAATCTGAGGGGGGTGTGTAAGAGGAAGATACAGCGAGATCTGGACACAAAAACATACACATACAACATGCTGGCGTGAGAACAGTGATATAATGCATTTACTATGTGGCAATAATTACAGTAAATATTCCAACATTAAAGAATAATCTTCACAGAGTGAACAAAATGTGTAGCATCCCAAAAAGCCCATCCATTTCTGTCACATCCATAACAAAGGTTAAATTTCCATGTCTCTGTAAGATGCAAAAATATTTCAAAATATGTATTTTAATATTGAAATGGAATGCCCCAGTCACCAATATCAGTCTGTATGAGGTAGAGTCAAACATCACACACATCTGCTGAAGTAGAGTCAAACATCACACACATCTGCTGAAGTAGAGTGAGACATCACACACGTCTGCTGAAGTAGAGTCAGACATCACACACATCTGCTGAAGTAGAGTCAGACATCACACACATCTGCTGAAGTAGAGTCAAACATCACACACATCTGCTGAAGTAGAGTGAGACATCACACACATCTGCTGAAGTAGAGTCAGACATCACACACATCTGCTGAAGTAGAGTCAAACATCACACACATCTGCTGAAGTAGAGTCAAACATCACACACATCTGCTGAAGTAGAGTCAAACATCACACACATCTGCTGAAGTAGAGTCAAACATCACACACGTCTGCTGAAGTAGAGTCAAACATCACACACATCTGCTGAAATAGAGTCAGACATCACACACATCTGCTGAAGTCAAACATCACACACATCTGCTGAAGTAGAGTCAAACATCACACACATCTGCTGAAGTAGAGTCAGACATCACACACATCTGCTGAAGTAGAGTCAAACATCACACACATCTGCTGAAGTAGAGTCAAACATCACACACATCTGCAGTGGATCTGCTTTGTGATCTTCTCAGAATGGAGCCATATCAGGAAGGATTCTTTATGCCAGAAGAAATGATGTGATTATGATCACTCAGCTCCATGGTGATTTTGGGTAAAAGGCAACCTAAATTATTAAAAGTTCAGATATGCTTGTGTAATATCTATCCTCCATCTATCTGTTGCCTTCATTGGTATCAACAGTTTAAAACATACGTAAGTCATATTAAGCACAGGAGACAGATTCTCACAATTAACGTGTGTTTGCTAAATTAACAGGGCCTCCTTAATGGAATTTCATAGCTCTGGAAGAGAGGCAAGCAATCACTGATCACGAGACCTTCCTGTACGGCAAACTTAATTAAACCTTATAACTTTACAATATCCGTCGCTATATAATGCCTGGTACTAAATCTGTTTGCCTCCAAAGCCATCATTTGCCAATGACATTAAATCAAATAGCAGCAGCGGCTTCCATTTTTTCATGTTCCAGATTACTCCGAGCACAGCTGGATGCATCAATTCCTGAGGAAGCATTAATGTGTGATAAAGACAGCCAGTACTATCTAATCTTAATCTCAGTTACACTGTGCTGACTGCCCATCCATTTTCTGCTCCAAGAAAAGCGGTGTGCTGTGGAGCTACTGGAATGACTGCCAGTCATACCTATTAACGTAATATGATTTCAATGTGACATTTGTGCTCACTTAAGTCAAAAAGATTCCCCAAAATATAGAGAAATCTTATTTTATTTTTCACTTCAGCATGTCTCATGCAACTGACAGGTTTATCTTATTTCTCTTCAGCAATCCAACCAAATTGACAACAGAAAGATTTAAATCTCTTCTGGGAACACGGTGATTCTCTATGCAAGGAAAGCTACATAGTGTAGTTTATATTGCGTTTTTAAAAAGATACAGTGGTGGGCCTCATGCAGTAAAATGTACACATTTACATAGGGCCCTGAGGCTATGCAGAATACAGTAGGTGTTTGATAACAAAACATGTAATGCATTTGAAATAAAGCAAAAACACAGTCCTTGTGACAATGGTGGAACCATAGCTGTGCACTGGGCCGGATTTAATTGCTCAGTACTGAAAGCTCACTAATGGAGAGGGGGTTACAGAAGCTGTCTCTCATCATGAGTGACTTATCAGGAAGTCAAAAATAGGGTTATGACAACACTTAGATTTTCCCCAAAAATATTTCTGATGTTGCCATTCACTCATTAAAAAAACAGTCTCTGAAAATATACATGGCAAAATCTGTAATGGGGGTGTCGAAGATACCTGGGCTTAGCTATGGCAGAACCCCAGACACGCTTGTTCTTTTCTTTGGTGGTCACAGTTCTGATAGTTTTCCTCCAGCAGGCCGGAGAAAACAAACCCCTGAAGCCGAATTCCAAAACTTCATTTCCATTTTGACACTTGGCAAACGCCCTTGCGCAGGGATTACAGAGGCACCTGTAGACTGGTATGAGGCTTGCTATTCTCTGTGACCCAGTAGCCTTTGAAAGTAGCCTTCTGATCCTGGAAATGTTTACATGCAATATCTTTATCCGCCGAACACCTGCTGTCCTCAACTGCAGGCCGTCGGTGCGCTGCTGGCTTCATAAATATATATTAGAATCACCACAGTTATTAAAATAGAACCTGATCCACTGGCCCCCTCGCGCTCAGGTGTCCGCCCAAGTCCGCCCGCTTCCCCGACAAGTTTGCCTCACAAAACAAGACAGAGAGACAACCTTAAGTGACAAGGAGACAAATTTAATTTCATCACAGGCCGCGTTTTCAATTATTCTGCACCTCACCACAGCAACCCCCTGACCCCAGAGGGACTCTGTTTTTGACAGAGATCTGGAGCCTCAAAATTACAACATGCAAATCTGCTCCTTTTTGTTCATGCATGGGAATCATTTGTCACATTGTAAAGTGAGGTCTATACAGGGGGGAGCCCAGAGGAGGAGTAGAAAAAAGAAAAGAAAAAAAAAATTGTTAACCAGAGGAACAGTTTGAAAAACATGATTTAGCCACACAATACCAGAACCTGTTATTATGTGTGTATGTGACTGGAGGGGGGTGGGGTAGGGAAGGCAGTCTGTGTCACAAATGGATACCTTGATCGGCCATACAGACAATTATTTAATAATTCATCAATGGGGTAAAAACGAAAATTCAAGGACAAATTTAGAAAGAAAATATGAAAACTTCCTGGCGCATTGTTAGGATAAAACAGAAATCAAACCAAAACGTGTTTTCAGGACAGATGGACACAGGAATCCATCAAACAGGCCTAAGCTGGCTGGCCCTGAGATCATCTTAATCACAGGGGCTGTGTCCTGAATGCTGATCGACGAGGTCTCCCCCAAGCAGCTGAAGGGGTCAAGCTATCAGTGTACTTGGCGGTGTGGCGCTGCTGATAGCATTGTATACTGTATAAATAGTGTTTAGTTTTCTGCACTCTCGCCCTTTACTCCCTTCATTTAGAAGGGAATTGAGGGCTTCCAGCACAAATCGACTGCTCTGAGAATGAACACGCTCCTTAGAGGAACATGGGAATAGGGAACGGCCCGCACTGATGTATCGTCACGGAAATTGTGACTGTTGAAATCCCCGGAGACTTCTTGCAAATCTTTCGGCTTGCACAAAGGAAAAAAAATGATGATGGAACTTCAGACGCTGGAGTGAAATCTGAAAAGGCACAGGTTTTACCCAGGTCACGGGTTTTACCCAGGTTTAGGAATGAAATTGAAATTTACGTGAGATAAAGATGGTTCATGTGCTCCACATCCCATTACATCCAAGAAACACAATATATTAGACTGGCTAAATATTTCACAGATGAATTTGCAAATGCTACATAATCAGTAAAGTAGCATATGTCAATTAATGTAAAGAATTAGGATTTTTTCATCCACCATTGTTTTAAATGGCACCCAGTGGCCGTGCTTTCCTAAATATGACATGCATATGACTGCACGTTTGTGGCTGTCACAGAATAACACTGCTATCAGCACAATTAAACCCTACTGAAGGTAATACTCTTTTTTGATACATTGAGCCAATAAAAAAGGTAATTTGGTATTATTTAGACTACAAAGCATAAAGATCACTCACATGTGATCTTAAATGTATGTTCAGACAATATCAATGTGCATGTAAAGAAAAACTCTCTGTTCAAGGCCTTCATATATAATTGCAATACACTGGTAATTTGCTTGGGGTAAATCTGAATTAAGGCATTTTACAGTTTCCTTTTATTGTAGTTATGGGTCTTAACACAAAGAATTGAGACAGTTTCATCCAGAGATTAAGGTAATACAGGTAAGAAGATCAAGGCAAGGCCATTAACTGTTTTGTGCATGAAATTGTCATGCATTGTAAATTGTCTGAATTCATATCTTATATTAAAAATGCAGAGGTTATATTTTGAGCCTGCTTTTTGTGACTGTGGTGAATTGGTGGTTATGCTCTGCAGCTGGGCCTGATTGTCAGGCTGTTAGAATGCATGGGTCTCTCTTCTCTAGTGACATGACCTGTATATTATTGCTTGGCTTTTCGCTGGTTCAGTAACTGTAGCTACAATGCATTCGAATGGCTCACTGTAAAGCTGCCTCACGATCTCTTTATCTCCCAGATCTGTGCCTCCATACCCAAAATGGGCAAGGCAGACTGAGATATAATCCCTACCCCCTGTGTCATGTTGTGAATGCTCCATACATCATACAAGAACATGCCTTTTTAACCCAGCAATGGAAAATAAAACTATTTGGTACAACTGAAGAAAGAGGTGAGAAAAAAAGGAAAAAGTGAGATTTCTTTTAAACATCTCGCTAGGAGAAGGTGTGACTGACAGTCTTTGTGCTGAAAGTCCCATGGTACTGAGAAAGCCTCGCTATAGGCGTGAGCACACTCTTTGGATGGACACAGGGAAAGAACGCTACATGCTGCTTATCACAAACTGATAAACCCACGTTATGTCATGATATGGTGGAGAAATGGAGGTAGAGGAAAAGGAGTATGGGCAAATGAAGGCCAATCGGCCTGATCGATGAATCAGTTCATCACAGCACAAAAAGTATGGGAGGCATAATGTGGACCGATGGCTTGACTGATTATGATGGCCACCAACTGGAGGGTTAATTGGGTGACTGACATGTTAATTGGCTGAAGGCTGCGCTGTAACATACCCTGTGCAGGACTGGGCTGGGGCTGAAGGCTGTGCTGAAACATACCCTGTGCAGGGCAGGGCTGGGGCTGAAGGCTGTGCTGACACATACCCTGTGCTGGGCAGGGCTGGGGCTGAAGGCTGTGCTGTAACATACCCTGCGCAGCACTAGGCTGGGGCTGAAGGCTGTGCTGTAACATACCCTGTGCTGGGCAGGGCTGGGCGTCTGCTCAGAGAAAGTATCTGTGAGCTTCTGCTGGGTATTTTAAAGCACATGCATAGACACACAACACGATGCCTGGGGGGGGTTACCTTTACTGTACTTTACTGTATTACCTATTATCAGGCTGTTGTACATGCAGTTTATCCAAGAAGAAAAAGGATGATGAAGGAAGTAAAAATGAGAACGGTGGGGTGCATTGTCTTGCATGAAACCATTTGAACATTTTGAGCAGTTTCTCAACTTATTTCTTTTAACCTTTTACAAACAAGCCACACCACTGCCAGGGAATTTCTTGCTGAACAGAAATTCAGCAATTCAGCAGAGCACTCTTGCTGTATGTATAACCCATTTACAACTCCTAGCTCTCCTTTACCATTACATTTCGCAGAAAGTCCTCTCTGCATGCTACATTAAGTCAGGTGGACCGTAAATCACCGTTTTAATGTCGGTCTTTCCGATTGTTCCTGGATCTCAGAGCGATGCTCTGGTTCATTATCTGTGATGACTCCCTTTTTGGATGTTAGTGAATCAGAGTCCCTTCTTTCTCCTGGACAGACTACAGAACAGGAGACTGTTAAAGCAAGGCTGAAATATCTCCCTGTTGTGAAACTGTGATATGCCAGTATAAAGACAGAACCACATAAATTAATTTCATGGCTTTGCCCACATGAAAGGGCCAGAGTAACATGATATCAAGCAATAAAGATAAAATATGGACTTGGACACTTGATATAAAATATGTATATAGTCTGACAGATATCCATCTCACATAAACTCACTATGTGTTGTCGAATAAAAAGGAACTATTTAATTACATACAACAATTTCTTCTAATTAAGCAAAATAATTTCTGTCAGGAAAACTGAAAATATTGAGATGGACACAATAAGGTCATTTTGTTCATTTTGAGCTTCCCAGACATTTGATTTTTCCCCTTTTTTTGTATTGCCATTTGTCGTATTAAAACTGAAATGTCAGTAATTTAGATACTTTTTTTCCCAGACAGCCCAGTACTGGTTTCTAATACAACAGAAAATGACTTAATACACTATCACTGAACCAGCGACCCACCAAGCTGTCGATTAGAATTCACAGAACACGGAAAAGCTCAACATAATCCCTCTTTTGAAATAAGCCACACAAACACACCTCAAATCAAATGCTGTTCATTTCAGGCCTCATGTTTGCCCGGCATCTGAACACTCAACAAGCAAATACACACCCGAAAGTGTAGATCAAATTGTTTTGCTGCACAAATGGAGAGTACCGGCATCCAGTTCATTAGGAGCAACGGGACATTTCATTCGTCATGGTGACGAAAATGGATAGCTTTGCTGTCGAGGTCGAAGGGTCAAGATTGGCAATTTGTGTATGAACCAACAAAAAAAAGATTCAATCACTAAGCGAATGCCTCCCGTTTCCCGGCCTCCCAGTCCTTGAACTGGCGAAGGTGACAGACAGGATCACCCGCAGTCACTTCAAAGTCCGCCCGTAGCTCGTCTTTTTGGAAGCAATTAGTTTATCACTGCCAGTTCACATGTAAAAATCTAAAGATTTGCTGAGACAGGACATCAGACTCAATCTAAGTGGATGTGTTCTCGTGTATTGCAGAGGAAAATCGGTGGTGGGAGGTGAAATGAATGCCGCGTTCGCCACGCCAGACTAAATAAATCCTCTTTCGTAATGCCAGAGAAGGACAGCAAACACTGAGCGATTGAGCCGTCCGCTGGGCTATGTGGTACACCAGCACCACGTGCCCCCACCTCCCACCCTGCAGGATACACACATACACAACAAAGGAGAGGAGCAAGGAAATATTTATTCTCCTCTTTTTGTGAAGTGTATGTAAATGTAGTGAGAGCCACGCGCCACCACCCGGGTGCTGCCTTTTTTTGTGGAGCATGTAAATTAAAGCGCGGCGCATGCTGGCCGTCGCACCTGATATTCTCTCAATAACGTCGATGGCACTGGGGCTCGTGAAGGAGAGGCCATTTTCGCTCGGCATGCCCTCCCCATACTGAAACGGCCCCTGCCTCGGCCCTGATATTCTCTCAATAACGTCGATGGCGCTGGGGCTCGTGAAGGAGAGGCCATTTTCGCTCGGCATGCCCTCTCCAAACTGCCCCCGCCTCGGCTGTGATGCAGGAGAGGAGAGGAATGGTTATGGATGGCCCAGGAGACCACGCACATATTCAGAGGGTGCTGCAGAGCTCAGCATGGCTCTTTCAAGGAGAAAACATGAGAGGCAAATGAAAATTTAATATATATGTTAATGAAAAGTGCCAGCGCTCCTGACATATGGTGTATTGAAGTTTTGGTAAGTCATACAGGGGGAAATGCCATGGCTGCAGACACCTTTTTGGATCATTAAAATATGCAAATCCAAACATGTGCACAGTCTATTCATAGACTATCCTGTGTAATTGCATTTTATAAATAACTAAATCATGTTTGCTTTGGGGACAACATGCATTTTGGAAGCAAGCTGAAAAATGAAGACACTAAACATGGTTTAAAAAATGGTTTAAAATTTATGTTCAACGTTTAAATTGAAGGGTATCATTGTTTTTTGAGGTTGTTTCTCTCATGTAGTGTGATGTTCAAAAATACATTTTTATGATACCGCAATTAGTTGTGTTCCATTCATTTCTCCCCAATTCAGAATGGCCAATCACAGCAAGCCAAAGCCACTGCCAGCCCGCAATCCCTCAAAGACACTGGCAGAACCCGTCTTGCGTTTAATTACAACAGTGTATTGTTTACTAACAAGGTATAATGCTGAGGTAAATGAATTCACAGTTTACTGACCTTGATTTAAGCTGCTAACAATTAAGCAGCCCAATATAGCAGTTGCCACTCATTTAAATAACTAAACGCAGAGTGATGCAGTAATATGTCATCAATTGTATGTGAAGAACAGTACCAAATGGTACAGTACCAAACAGTTTATTATAATACCAAAGACAGGCTGGTCTGTGACTATAAGACATTAAGAAAGACAGAGAACACGTGCGTACTGTTTATGAGAAAACCTTTATCATGCTGGCCGAGCTGCCTCTCAGTTATCTCTATTTTCAGTCTCCTATCTCTGAGAGATCATTACTTTGATGCTTTTTAATAACAACAAATACATTTTATCATTTAAGGGATACTTCATGCAATTTTCAAAAACTCTTATTGTATAACTTACCCCCAGAGTAACGTGTAGGACAGCTGTAGCTCATAGTAGCTCTGGTCTTACCCCCAGAGTAACATATAGGACAGCTGTAGCTCATAGTAGCTCTGGTCTCACCCCCAGAGTAACATTTAGGACAGCTGTAGCTCATAGTACCTCTGGTCTTACCCCCAGAGCAACATACAGGACAGCTGTAGCTCATAGTAACTCTGGTCTTACCCCAGAGTAACGTATAGGACAGCTGTAGCTCATAGTACCTCTGGTCTCAGCCCCAGAGTAACATATAGGACAGCTGTAGCTCATAGTAGCTCTGGTCTTAGCCCCTGAGTAACATTTAGGACAGCTGTAGCTCATAGTAGCCCTGGTCTCAGCCCCAGAGTAACATTTAGGACAGCTGTAGCTCATAGTAGCTCTGGTCTTACCCCCTGAGTAACATATAGGACAGCTGTAGCTCATAGTAGCTCTGGTCTTAGCCCCAGAGTAACATATAGGACAGCTGTAGCTCATAGTAGCTCTGGTCTTACCCCCAGAGCAACATATAGGACAGCTTTAGCTCATAGTAGCTCTGGTCTCAGCCCCAGAGTAACATATAGGACAGCTGTAGCTCATAGTAGCTCTGGTCTTAGCCCCAGAGCAACATATAGGACAGCTGTAGCTCATAGTAGCTCTGGTCTCAGCCCCAGAGTAACATATAGGACAGCTGTAGCTCATAGTAGCTCTGGTCTCAGCCCCTGAGTAACATATAGGACAGCTGTAGCTCATAGTAGCTCTGGTCTTATCCCCAGAGTAACATATAGGACAGCTGTAGCTCATAGTAGCTCTGGTCTCAGCCCCTGAGTAACATATAGGACAGCTGTAGCTCATAGTAGCCCTGGTCTCAGCCCCAGAGTAACATTTGGGACAGCTGTAGCTCATAGTAGCTCTGGTCTTACCCCCAGAGCAACATATAGGACAGCTGTAGCTCATAGTAGCTCTGGTCTCAGCCCCAGAGTAACATATAGGACAGCTGTAGCTCATAGTAGCTCTGGTCTCAGCCCCAGAGTAACATATAGGACAGCTGTAGCTCACAGTAGCTCTGGTCTCAGCCCCAGAGTAACATATAGGACAGCTGTAGCTCATAGTAGCTCTGGTTTTACCCCCAGAGCAACATATAGGACAGCTGTAGCTCATAGTAACTCTGGTCTCAGCCCCAGAGTAACATATAGGACAGCTGTAGCTCATAGTAGCTCTGGTCTCAGCCCCAGAGTAACATATAGGACAGCTGTAGCTCATAGTAGCTCTGGTCTTACCCCCAGAGTAACATATAGGACAGCTGTAGCTCATAGTAGCTCTGGTCTTAGCCCCAGAGCAACATATAGGACAGCTGTAGCTCATAGTAGCTCTGGTCTCAGCCCCAGAGTAACATACAGGACAGCTGTAGC
The DNA here is from genome assembly GCA_019788955.1 of Albula glossodonta. Classification (NCBI taxonomy): domain Eukaryota; kingdom Metazoa; phylum Chordata; class Actinopteri; order Albuliformes; family Albulidae; genus Albula; species Albula glossodonta. The sequence goes on along the minus strand of JAFBMS010000171.1, from coordinate 428,619 downwards.
TCATAGTAGCTCTGGTCTCAGCCCCAGAGTAACATACAGGACAGCTGTAGCTCATAGTAGCTCTGGTCTTAGCCCCAGAGTAATGTATAGGACAGCTGTAGCTCATAGTTGCTCTGGTCTTACCCCAGAGTAACATATAGGACAGCTGTAGCTCATAGTAGGTCTGGTCTCCATCCCAGAGTAACATATAGGACAGCTATAGCTCATAGTAGCTCTGGTCTCAGCCCCAGAGTAACATATAGGACAGCTGTAGCTCATAGTAGGTCTGGTCTCCATCCCAGAGTAACATATAGGACAGCTATAGCTCATAGTAGCTCTGGTCTCAGCCCCAGAGTAACATATAGGACAGCTGTAGCTCATAGTAGCTCTGGTCTCAGCCCCAGAGTAACGTATAGGACAGCTGTAGCTCATAGTAGCTCTGGTCTCAGCCCCAGAGTAACGTATAGGACAGCTGTAGCTCATAGTAGCTCTGGTCTCAGCCCCAGAGTAACACATAGGACAGCTGTAGCTCATAGTAGCTCTGGTCTCAGCCCCAGAGTAACACATAGGACAGCTGTAGCTCATAGTAGCTCTGGTCTCAGCCCCAGAGTAACACATAGGACAGCTGTGGCTCATAGTAGGTCTGGTCTCCATCCCAGAGTAACATACAGGACAGTTGTCGCGCACAGAAGCTCTGGTGGCCCAATGCCGAAATGCGCCTCCATGCTTCACAGCTGCTGGGTAGCAATTCTCTACCAGCAAAAAGTGTTCCAAGCCAAAAGCCAGTATTAGGAAAATGATTTTCTCCTGTTGCAAATGCTGCTCTGGGGGTAGATGAACATTAAGACAGCATGAAAAAGTTACATTGCCTTACATAACTGAGGTACGCCCCTTGAGCAGATATCTGCAGAGAAGGCAGGCAGGACGCCTGTGGAGCAGGAAATGCAGTTAAGCCCTGTCATGGAAAAACATCCTTAAAACATCACTTAAATAATGCAGTACAGTTGACGTTGTCTTTGTCTTGTTTAATATTGCAATACTGGAGCAGTGGTACATTCAGCAATGCATCAGCCTTGTCCAAAGAATATAGAGGACACTGTCTTTCTCATACAGTCAGAGTCTGGGCGAGGCATCGCTAGTTTACCTTTCCCTAACTGGTCTCGGGTCGTCATCCAAGCATAACTTCTACTCCTAAAAGTAAATATGCCACCTGTTGCTAGGGGTTACAGCTCTTACATGGCAGTTGATAAATGTGGATCGTGTTCACCAGGAAAAGTTACAAAGCACAAAGAGCCAGGCTCCAACACTCAGGGACAGCACCATATAATATGGGTCACAGGTTTTTCTTGTACATTATTTTTCCACCAGCTTACATTCTCATAAACAAAGGATTACATGATTCTAAAACAGAAAGCACACTACATGGGATGATAGGTAAATACGCATTACAGAATAATAGCACCAGTGTATATTAATACATGAATATTAGATTACTTGTAACAGGTTGATAGCACCAGCACACATTTGTATACTCAGTGGAAGGTCAGGTGTTAATAGCAGCTTGAATGGGTAAGGACAGACACACTCAGACGGCTGTTGAACCACCTGGCACGAGACTCACTCAGGTCAGCAGGCCTGTTAGAGCCTAAGAATGTATCTCTTAGTTATTTTCCACAAGTAAAAATCCTTTTGACACAGTTAAAACAGACATGCAGAATATGTGAACAGTGAACACAGAACAGTGATTTATAGGGCCCTATTTTCACGAGCAGGCACAACGCGCTATGACAGATTCAAAACGTGCTATGACCACTACAAGACGTGCAAAGTTATTTTGGGCAACACACCGGGAGCGCAACTGGAAAAATACGGAAGCACAAAGGCGCTTGCACATCTGACGTAGGGGCGTAGAAGGGCAATGTCCGGGTGTGTGCGCTACAAACAAATTTGAGCACCATGCAAATTATGCGGTGCAAAGCCCGAATTGCTATTTTCGTCCAAAGTGAAACCCTTGCACTTAAGAGGTCTCAAAAGCAGGTCTATTCGAAGCGCAAAACTCAAAGGCAGCCAAATAAATTGTAGTAGATTGACTCAGCCAGTAGGTGACATAACATGACTTTGGAGATATTACCGAAAGGCAATAATGGGCAAAAGTCCAGAATAGCACAAATAATTTAATTCTAATGAGTTATTTAACAGAAATGTGTCTGGTATTTCATGAATTGTTATAGTTTCAGACATAACATATTTCAAGCAAACAACAGACTTCCCCTCAGCACAGACAATGCCAATATCTCCAAATTAACTAATGCCTCTCCACCTGTATATAAGAACAGCTTTCGTTATGATCTACGTTAACAGAACCTAGGAAGCCAGAAAAGCATGAGACCCGTGCTCTTTAAACTTATATTCTTTTACTACTTGTAACATGATGGATGCAGACGATTAATCTTGGCTGAATTTAACATCTCTGTTTTGCTGTTGATTCCAATAGTATGGAATTCATAATTGCAAGGAGAAGGTGGCGTTACCGCTAACGACTTTTCAAACAGCGGCACTCCTTCCTTAAAATGACTGAGGAGGAGTGCTGCAACATCTTGCATCGGGTGGCTGATAGCTGATAATGGCTATCCATTACGTACCTGGCTTCTGACGCCATGCATCGTGCCAATATGTCAATGGCAACGAGGATTCAATCATGCATTGTCAGGGACTAGGAGCATAACTGAGCAAGCATTTGGCCTTCTGAAAATGCGTTTCAGATGCAGGACAGATGAGGTGACACAGCCCTCAGAATGTCAGTGAGTTCCTTGTGGCATGTTGTGTCCTACACAATATAGCCATAAATTATGGATGCCATTGTGACATTTCAGAGGACACATTAGAGATGGCAAAAGGCAGAGAGAAGCTGAACTGCATGTGCCGCTTGTTGAAGAGGCCAGTTGGGCAGATGACATATGGGTGAGAAGGGAGCAAGTGGCAGAGAGGTTGTTCCCCTGGTAAGTTAAACATGAACTTGCCTGTGAAATGCATTTTGTGAAATATACATGCTCACAAAATCCTTAGTTTAATGAATTTATTGTATTGAAATACATCTGGAAACATAGATCTGGCCCTCTCTCTCTCTCGCACACACAGACACATGCACACGGCTAACGACAGCGGCGTCTGCCTCGTGTACACACACCAGAGGATTGACAGAGAGAGTTGGAGGTCCAATGGGAGAAAGTCCTTGAAGCGGACCGCTAAAATAATTGTCACAGATGTACTTTGTGTTTTCTGAATATATCTTAATAAAACATTTAAAATGGAAATTGCATTGTCATTGTTTCTCGTATTCAGATCTCATAATAATACTTAATTAAATACCAACTTAATTTACATAAGCTGTCACCTGATCGCAAGCACTCCGGACCTCAGCAACCAGTTACCAGAATCGGGCAATGACTGATTTCCAACTTTGATGCATGACTTTCAAAATAGGGCCCATAGTGTTAACGAATAGTTAAGACTAAATCAGCGCATGTTTATGGGTAATTCAGAGTAGTAACTAGCGATCAACAATCAATGTAAAGGGGCAATACAAATCACATTTCATACATGAGTAAAACAAATTTCCATCACAGTCCACTCCACTCTCCACTCTCGCTCATCAAGTTTTGTGATGCCCTGCACTTAATTTCAAATGAGGTTTCATGAATCCCTCCGAAGTGGACCTACACTCAGCTGTCAGTCATTGACTTGCTTTAACCAATCAAATCTCTCCCTACGGGTAACGCAACCATTGTTCCAAATAACTGAGTAACTGAAGCATTCCCCCATCACTAACTGACACCTCACTGCATGTGAAATTGAATCCTTTACTTATGTGTCATCCTTGTGACATTCCTCTTTGCATGTTTGGTAGGCCTGTGTGCTGCTTCTTTTCTCTTTATGGATACAAGGTGGATAAGAACTTGTTCAACCCTAAGAGATTGATACATATCTTATATGAGATCACAAACATGCTGAAAATTATCAAACTCACATATGATAGCCAAAAACAGCTGGTTCTGTACCAGAATGGTGTCTGTATTGCAGTACAAAAGAAATCTTCTCCCTTCTAACCACAACCTTTAAGACAGTCATTTGCTTCTTTGTGGTCCTCGCTTCTTTCTCTGGTAATGGCATGCAACTTTGCCCATATGTCTGTAATTTAAGCTTCATCAGTTACACGTCAGTGATCTCTGAGTACAAGGACATATTTGTCGTTGTTTATGTCTTGCGTTTTTGCACATTTACTTTTAAAATAAAACTCCAGCAAATAAATTGGAGAAGGCATCACCATCTTTTGAGATCTGAATCTTCCTTGAAGTGTTTTATGGATTGATTTTATAATTAAAGGACAACTCAAAGTCAAAGCTATATCTCATAGCGTGGCAGTTGTCTCTATTCATTTCCTTATGTCTATGCTATTTAGATGGCTGGGAAGAATCACTGTAAGGGCGCGGCGCACAGTGCACAGCGCGGTGTGCGTGGCAGTGACCTCTGCTGCTTTATATGAGTAATGGGAACTATTAGCAGTTAAAAACACTCATAGTACCTCTAGGCTTGTGTTATTTTAGACATTGGTATGCAAGCTCATTTTGTGTATCACCTTCACTCATGCAGCGCCATTAACACAGGAAAATGAATGGGTAGCAGCTAGCAGCAGTCATTTGTTGTAGTAATGTATCTCCCTTTCATAATTTTTAAGTGTTGTTCGAGGCTCTCTCTCAAAGCGTATTATGTCATGTTTGGCGATGACAAGGACAGAGATCGTCTGGCTTTGCCTGTTCTATCACTTTGAGAGCTGGCACGCGGAACGGCATCACCGTTACATGGATAATGTCGATGAACTTTGCAAAACGATCTCAGATTAATGCACTGTTGGTTCCATTATAAAACTGCTGATGGTGGTGTTATATGACTGGCAGTAAGTACACACACACACACACACACAAACACACTCAAATACCAAGAGTACACTGAAAATGAAGTGAAATTTTCAACCATGTAATATAAAACTGAAAACTGCACGTGTGCCTCATTTTCATACCCTTGGGAATTAGGGAGGCCTACACATAGTGTAGCATTTGTACATAAATAAATGAATAGGTTTCCCATATGTTTAAATAAATTATAATTAACAGTAATTTCAGTGGTCCCATATACACCAAATGTCTACTAACACCTGAAAAAAGCAAAAATAAAGTGCATCGCTTGACAGTTGCATATGGTTTCAATACATAGCCTGTGTATTTGTATGAAGCATGAAGCTTGACATATTTAGTATAATCTTTGCCATAATCCTAATTATTATGCATTCTGACAGGCTGCAGTGTGTGACTAAATGAAAGACTTGGAGTATGCCAGTCAAAGCCTGTGGCTTTACTTGAATTTGCCTCTTGTGACTTCAGCCACACAGTGTGACTGTTTCCAGTGTAATGTTTACAAAGTGATTTGCTGAATCAATTTCCTTGGAGCCACATTATAACTTCACATGGCGGTGACTAATCGAGTGTGCGTCCTCAGCTCTCCAAACCAGGGAGGGTGACGTCAGACGGCCTGCCCTTGTGCCACTCTGGCTGTACGCATAAACATGTCCTTGTCACATTTTTCCCAGCTCTTTCACTCTCTGAATATCAAATTAATGTTTCTCACAATTGAATTATATCCGCATTGCCTTAAATCAGGATAAATTTCATCATGTTGACAGTATCAATTTACACTTTACAGGCTTTGTGAGGTGAAAGTCAGGAGAGCAATGGGAGGGTAGAACATGGCTAATGTCTGGTCAGTCACAGTTAAAAGAGTGCACTGGGCACTGGCATTAAGCACACAGTGCATATGAAACACATCTATGAAGGGCACAGACACACAAGAGGCCACACGTCATCTCAAATCTAAACAAATCTTGAAAAATAAATGATAATTATGACTTTAATACATGTGTATACAGACACCAGACCAGCGAATAGGCCCTGAAAGCTTAACAAGTACTCACATATTTGCTTTAGGGGTATGTGTTTAATTTTCTTCATTTATAAAAGTAAGGGTCAGAATCATTGGCACCCTTTGTTGTAGAGGCATTTCGTATCAACTGAACTTGTTTTTGTTAGATCACCTGCGTTATAGGTCTGCCACAGGGCATTAGCTAAGGACAGTCCCACCGCCGTATCTATGGCGATACTCACTGACACCAGGGTGAAGGTTATGGGCTACTTTGCTCTCTCAGAGGTTCAGCACCATCCACTCATTCAGTCAACCATGTAGTTCACGCAATGCGCAAGTAAAGCAGAAGAATGACACAGAGACACGTTCAAGGATCTCCAAGGGACTCATCATAATCTGCACTCATAGTACCTGTCTATCATAATCCTCTCCAAGGGAGTCATAATAATCTGCACTCATAGTTCCTCTCTATCATAATCCTCTCTCAGGGAAGCATCATGCGTCTGACGATCCAGATCAGCCAACCTCACAACAACTTTACTGCTGAAAACCATTTTTTCTCCCCACGACCCTCATATTATCAATATTCTTTCTACAATTGGTCAATACTTTGTTAACCGACAGATGAAGACATCAGTCAGTACAAAACACAATGGAAAAGTGTCAATTCACACTACTGCAAAACTAATGGTGAAAAAACCTGCATTATTATAATGTGCAACAATATAATTAAATACAATACTTCAAAGAACCAGACAATATGACATGTCAAAGCTGACCCAGAAAAATATACTGTTAATACAGTTAAAAACAATAAGCACATACACTTCAGAGATGAGATGAGAGGCGAGATTCTGTCATTTCATTTCTGAGGTAAGCGAACGGGGACCATCCTCCCAGCACCACCCTGACAGGAGATCTGACTGATCCACAGAGCCTCGGCAGGCCCAGCGGCTCCTGCTGGGAAGGGGGTTCATCCAAGCACACCCTCTAATGAGGCCTAATGAACGCCAGAGCCCAGCGCTCACTGTCACTCTGGGCACGGGCACAGGCAGGGAGCGGCATACAAAAGCATTATCCAATAAGCAGCCAGAGCCCAGCGCTCACTGTCACTCTGGGCACGGGCACAGGCAGGGAGCGGCATACAAAAGCATTATCCAATAAGCAGCCAGAGCCCAGCGCTCACTGTAAGTCTGGGCACGGGCACGGGCACAGGCAGGGAGCGGCATACAAAAGCATTATCCAATAAGCAGCCAGAGCCCAGCGCTCACTGTCACTCTGGGCACGGGCACAGGCAGGGAGCGGCATACAAAAGCATTATCCAATAAGCAGCCAGAGCCCAGCGCTCACTGTAAGTCTGGGCACGGGCACGGGCACAGGCAGGGAGCGGCATACAAAAGCATTATCCAATAAGCAGCCAGAGCCCAGTGCTCAGTGTCACTCTGGGCACGGGCACAGGCAGGGAGCGGCATACAAAAGCATTATCCAATAAGCAGCCAGAGCCCAGTGCTCACTGTCACTCTGAGCACGGGCACAGGCAGGGAGCGGCATACAATAGCATTATCCAATAAGCAGCCAGAGCCCAGCGCTCAGTGTCACTCTGAGCACGGGCACGGGCACGGGCACAGGCAGGGAGCGGCATACAAAAGCATTATCCAATAAGCAGCCAGAGCCCAGTGCTCACTGTCACTCTGAGGACGGGCACGGGCACAGACAGGGAGCGGCATACAAAAGTATTATCCAATAAGCAGCCAGAGCCCAGCGCTCACTGTCACTCTGAGCACAGGCACAGGCACAGGCAGGGAGCGGCATACAAAAGCATTATCCAATAAGCAGCCAGAGCCCAGCGCTCACTGTCACTCTGGGCACGGGCACAGGCAGGGAGCGGCATACAAAAGCATTATCCAATAAGCAGCCAGAGCCCAGCGCTCAGTGTCACTCTGAGCACGGGCACAGACAGGGAGCGGCATACAAAAGCATTATCCAATAAGCAGCCAGAGCCCAGCGCTCAGTGTCACTCTGGGCACGGGCACGGGCACAGACAGGGAGCGGCATACAAAAGCATTATCCAATAAGCAGCCAGAGCCCAGCGCTCAGTGTCACTCTGGACACGGGCACAGGCAGGGAGCGGCATACAAAAGCAATATCCAATAAGCAGCCAGAGCCCAGCGCTCAGCTGTCACTCTGGGCACGGGCACAGGCAGGGAGCGGCATACAAAAGCATTATCCAATAAGCAGCCAGAGCCCAGCGCTCAGTGTCACTCTGGGCACGGGCACGGGCACAGACAGGGAGCGGCATACAAAAGCATTATCCAATAAGCAGCCAGAACCCAGCGCTCAGTGTCACTCTGGACACGGGCACGGGCACAGACAGGGAGTGGCATACAATAGCATTATCCACTAAGCAGCCAGAGCCCAGCGCTCACTGTCACTCTGAGCACGGGCACGGGCACAGGCAGGGAGTGGCATACAAAAGCATTATCCAATAAGCAGCCAGAGCCCAGTGCTCACTGTCACTCTGGGCACGGGCACAGACAGGGAGCGGCATACAAGAGCATTATCCAATAAGCAGCCAGAGCCCAGCGCTCACTGTTACTCTGGGCATGGGCACAGGCACAGGCAGGGAGCGGCATACAAAAGCATTATCCAATAAGCAGCCAGAGCCCAGCGCTCAGTGTCACTCTGGGCACAGGCACAGACAGGGAGCGGCATACAAAAGCATTATCCAATAAGCAGCCAGAGCCCAGCGCTCACTGTCACTCTGAGCACGGGCACGAGCACAGGCAGGGAGTGGCATCCAATAGCATTATCCAATAAGCAGCCAGAGCCCAGCGCTCAGTGTCACTCTGGGCATGTGCACAGGCACAGGCAGGGAGCGGCATACAAAAGTATTATCCAATAAGCAGCCAGAGCCCAGCGCTCACTGTCACTCTGAGCACGGGCACGGGCACAGACAGGGAGCGGCATACAATAGCATTATCCAATAAGCAGCCAGAGCCCAGCGCTCACTGTCACTCTGAGCACGGGCACGGGCACAGACAGGGAGTGGCATACAATAGCATTATCCAATAAGCAGCCAGAGCCCAGCGCTCAGTGTCACTCTGGACATCTGCACAGGCACAGGCAGGGAGCGGCATACAAAAGTATTATCCAATAAGCAGCCAGAGCCCAGCGCTCAGTGTCACTCTGAGCACGGGCACGGGCACAGGCAGGGAGCGGCATACAATAGCATTATCCAATAAGCAGCCAGAGCCCAGCGCTCAGTGTCACTCTGGGCATGTGCACAGGCACAGGCAGGGAGCGGCATACAAAAGTATTATCCAATAAGCAGCCAGAGCCCAGCGCTCACTGTCACTCTGAGCACAGGCACGGGCACAGGCAGGGAGCGGCATACAATAGCATTATCCAATAAGCAGCCAGAGCCCAGCGCTCACTGTCACTCTGGGCACGGGCAAGTGTCACACAGTTCTCCACGTTCACTTTAGGAATGTCAGAGCCTCATGGGTCTACTGTTTCCGAAAATGAGTTCATTTGAGCTGATCAATGAGAAGATGAACATCCTGCAGGGTCACTGACTGGAAACAAATGCTATCACTGTTTCAAAATGAAAAGTATATGAAGATGTCTCTGGGCATGTGTACAAAAATAACAAGACACATTTTTTTTCTTTGTTCAGAATGAAGGGAAAAACCGAACAGCAAATATCCACCGTCATATGGAAATCCATGTGTCATATCCATGTGTCAGCAGTCTGCATTTGAGATAAATGGAGAGGTAGCAATGCTAATTCTACAGCATGCAAAGCAGAATGTGGAATATAACTGCCCTACACCACTGGTACTAGCCATACGCAGCTGCAGAACAGTCCTGTAAAGCTGGCTTAAAGTTATGGCATCACACAGCATTGCACTAGGCCATCCCCTACAACATTTCTGTATGTCAGCTTCATCTCATAATAGCAAACCAAGGCTAACTGGAAATGTTTAACCTCTACCTTCTTCCTTTGTCTGAATTTAACAATATTATCAATGAATCTTAAGGTACGGTCAGTGCTATACATTACGCTTTTGTTTTTGTTTTTATGTCCCTTTTTGTTATACTGTATAAACACTGGCTAGATTCAGGAAATGTATGGCTGGTTAGCACAGACCCGCTGTTGTGCATTTATTGACAGTTAACTACCTATACAAAGAAAATTAGCTACCTGTGAAAAAAGGATGGATCTTCTAAACTCACAATAGAAAAACAAACCAACAAATAAATTCAAACAATTATGAGAATAACCATTAAAACAGATATTTTCTTTGAACCTACACAACATAAATTTGTCATTAAGTACACAAATGATAAACATAAATGCTATACATTATGAATGTTTCTACTTGAGTAACATTATTAAAAATCATGTATTTCTCCCAGTTTTGACTTGAACTAAATTAACAAACCAGCCACTTTTTCCTATGTTATAACTCACTTGACTCCATTTACCAAAGTTCACTGTGTTTGCACAGCTACAAAGAACAGCCTAGATATTGAGTTCAGTACAATATCTACTGTCTTCAGCAACAACATCTACACATCAAGCATACATGTGTATTTAAAGAATATAATACAATACTGAAATTCATCATTTTATGTTGTTTGAGTCTGTCATTCACCAAGAGTATGCTACTCCCCCTTGGAACTGTTCTTTTGGCCAATCAGGATAATAAAGAGAGACAAGATGGCCGATTAAAACAGTGAAAAAAAAAATCACATCGAACATCAACCGCCTATGCACCTAACAAGTTCACTAACACAGAACTGACTTTTTTCCAAAAAGAAAAAAAAAAAAAACTTTGACATTCGTGATTAGTGGCATCACAGATCTTTTCACTGAATAATTTGTTTTCACAGAAGTTACATGAGTGTATAAATCATGAAATTTGACATTGCAATAAAAGCGAAGGAACAAAAACCATTTTCCAATTCCTGCACAAGGCTCGTACAAACTTGCTTCCTAATTGCTTAAGTCAAAATAAAAATGTTGTGTAATTAGCCAGAAGCTACTATCCCTGGTTGTCTCATTCACACTCTATGGGAAGACATGCTGAGAACGGTAATGCATTCTGGGTAGACTTCACACTTCATTAATTAATTCATCACCTAAAAGCAAAGTATTGATTTTTTAATGGCTTTACAAATCTGTAAGACATCCACTGCAGTAATTAAAAGAATGTGTGTTTGCTATAAATCATTTGCAAAAGGATGAGATTTCCCACCTCCTGTTCAACCCACTGTGAAGTCAAGAAAAGAGGCAGGACATTAAGGCTGAAATCTTTTTCAACTTCAAGCTTCATTTCTCTTATATGGCATTACGAGAATTTGTCTCCAAATCTTCATGACACATTTTGCATTGTAAGACTATTATTAACATCAGCGTTCAATAGCCCATGTTGCCCAACAAATCAATGTGAAAACTACTCAAAAGAAACTATCAGACAGTAATCAAAATCCATTACAGCTGAAATTGATTCATTACGGTGGGGAAGTCCAAGGCCTCGAGCCTTCAGTGTGTGCTTTCCTAAAATACACATGGCACACTTGTAATTGTGGTTGTATTTCCTGTCATTCAGTGGACTGTCACAGCTGTTACATAGTCCATACCCCACATGACTGCATCTCAGCTGTATGAACTAAAACCCTAGCATTTACCATAAAAGGCCCTGTAATCAATCGCTAAAAGCCCATTTGAGATTTATATCATATTCAGCTTGTAATGAGCTCTATTGAATAATTAAGCGGTTCAACTTCACAGTACTAAATCAAGGCCGAGCCACCAAAAGGCAGGAAATGAAAAACACATCATGAGATTGACCCAAGCATGCTTCGGGCCACTGCTGGGGTCACTCACTTTCAAAGTGCGGGGGCTGAGGGAGGAGTCAGCTTTGGGGGAGGAGTAAGCATTCACTGAAGCCCTTCAACTGGATCATACATTTAGCCAGGGGAGGAAAGTGTAATGACTGTCATGTAAGGTATAAGATGCATACATTTGCATGATCTCAGTGACAAATACTCCTCTTAGAGGTGGCCGTAAGATTCTGTATCAAGCGGTGCTGGGGATAAATTTGTCAAGTACATACATAAATTATAGTCATTTAACTGAAACTTTTATCCAAAGCAACTTACAGTTCCAAGTAACAAGGGCCAATCCCCCCTGGGAGAAATGTGGGGTTATGGGATTTGCTCAAGGGCCAAACAGCAATGGATGGAAGAGGATGGCAGCCTGTGCCCATGGTGACTGCCATCCTCTTCCATCTCTCAGCCTGTGCCCATGGTGGCTGCCATCCTCTTCCATCTCTCAGCCTGTGCCCATGGTGGCTGCCATCCTCTTCCATCTCTCAGCCTGTGCCCATGGTGGGTGGCTGCCACCCCCTTCCATCTCTCAGCCTGTGCCCATGGTGGCTGCCATCCTCTTCCATCTCTCAGCCTGTGCCCATGGTGGCTGCCATCCTCTTCCATCTCTCAGCCTGTGCCCATGGTGGGTGGCTGCCACCCCCTTCCATCTCTCAGCCTGTGCCCATGGTGGCTGCCATCCTCTTCCATCTCTCAGCCTGTGCCCATGGTGACTGCCATCCTCTTCCATCTCTGAGCCCTGTGCCCATGGTGACTGCCACCCCCTTCCATCTCTGAGCCCTGTGCCCATGGTAACTGCCCTCCCCTTCCATTTCTGAGCCCTGTGCCCATGGTGACTGCCATCCCCTTCCATCTCTGAGCCCTGTGCCCATGGTGACTGCCATCCCCTTCCATCTCTGAGCCCTGTGCCCATGGTGACTGCCATCCCCTTCCATTTCTGAGCCCTGTGCCCATGGTGACTGCCATCCTCTTCCATCTCTCAGCCTGTGCCCATGGTGGGTGACTGCCATCCTCTTCCATCTCTCAGCCTGTGCCCATGGTGGGTGACTGCCACCCCCTTCCATCTCTCAGCCTGTGCCCATGGAGGCTGAAATCTCCCATGTTCATTTGTGAACCCAGGAGCGGTGCCATCTTTGGCCCATGAATCTAACCTATGAGGGCTTGCTATTTAATTTCCTCATGTCCAATTTTCCACTGTTGTTTTTCCTATACAACACCGATTCTTGTTTTCTTTATGGTATTCCTAATACGTAAATAATGTTGTTGTGGCTATTTGCAAATAATTAACAATATCACTCATTACCATATCATGGTAGGAACACAACCAAAAACTCCACTGCGTGTGAATATGTTACATTACATTACATTATGGGCATTTGTTAGACACTCTTATCCAGAGCGACTTACAAGGCAAAGTGCATAAGAACAGTACAAAAAGTGCAAACATAACCCTAGAGAGGGGTAAAGTCCCAAGTGCCGAGGTGATTGAATAGATCATGATTCCCCTACAGACTACAGGCTAGTAAACAGCCTAGTTTAAAAAAACTATCACAGATTAAGAGCAAATACAAGTAGACACATGACGAAGAGCAAGGGAGAGGAGGGGAGAGGTGCAGCCTGAAGAGGTGAGTCTTCAGTCTGCGCTTGAAGGTGGCCAGTGTCTCTGCTGTTCTGACCTCCACAGGAAGGTCATTCCACCACCGGGGGGCCAGGACAAACAGAAGACGTGACCTGGAATATGTGTATATATATATACAAATTGAAGTCATTGTAGAAATAACATTTTTTTCTGTATTGGCACCACAGAGGTATGTTTGTTGAGTCAAGCAGAAAATAGATCCGATGGATTATTTTATCTGAATCTGATAAGATTCAGAACCTGGAAGAAATCAGGTTGCATCTGGGATAACAATATTTTTCCCCACAGTGTGGCTAAAAATTCATTCTCTCATTTTAGGGAAGTTCTACAAACTTCACTTTGTTAAATATTGTATAGCTAGAAGTTGTTCATCAAATGAGAAGTGCCATGAGGTACATACAGCAACTGCCATAAGAATTCAGATGCTTCATATAAAAAATGACAAATGAAAATAATTGTTACATATGATGAACTGGTTGAACATGCATCATTTTTTCACTTCCTCTTTCCAGCATCACTCTCACTTATCCCCAGTGTTAGCCCTTGGCAGGATAAGAGGGCAGCGCTGTGCAGGTAACTACACACACATTCTTATTTTCCATTTTAATCCTGCACACAAAGTTCTCATAGCTCTGACCAACACAGCTCCTGTCCTTATCTGCCATCTCAGCTTTCTGATGATGTCACTGTATCTCACACATGCATCGCAGCATGCTGGAAGCACATTTACTATTTTTATTATATAATTATTAGCTGTGGTAGCAGTAGTAATGTAGTCCACTACTTCCATGACCAGTACTAATAATAATAATAATAATAATAATAATAATAATAATAATAATCTTGTGCTTCAATTTATCTCCTAATTTATGTCCTCTCGCTTTGAATTTTCTTGACAGATTGTGCAGGAAGTACAAATGAATATTCAAGTGCAGCACAGTCCATTGATATGATAATTGGTAAATGATAATAAATAAACCTGGCGGTGACGCGCCGCTTGTGTGATGAAATACCACATGCAGACTATATTAGGAATAATGACTGGATCCACATGTCACCGTAAAAGCCATAAATTATGAATAATGTTTTATTAGTTGCAGTTTGTCACATATACTATTTCCTTCTGCTCAATTTGTATTCCTTCTCATCATTCTGGACCTGCTACTCCCTGCCTGATGTGACACTGAAGACAGTGTTGATGTATACCCCCATATAACATCTGAGTCAGTGCTTCCGTCACGTACGTGCACAAACTTTGAATTGTGTTCAAAGCACGGGTGTGAAAAACTATATATTACTGTACTGTTCGCAGGCCAATGATGTTGCTCTGGAAAAATACATAATTAATGGGGCGCTCATTCCTGATGCGGGGAACCATGCCTCAGACGACTATGGAACCAAATTTAAAAAACCCACACCTGTCTGCTGCCATACCTGACTGCACTCATATTTCACTGCACTCGGCCTGTATATGGTAATATCCCTGCCTGTTTTGTTGCTTGAATATGGGGAAAATTGGACCAAAGGATGCAACCCCCACTGTGCTCTGGTCTTTGAAATGGCAGAGGCCTGTTGGTTACATTGGTGTGGTGTTCATTTCACACAAATGCACAGTTTGGCATGGATATAAAAATCTCAAAAGAAGCGCATCTCAAAAAAGAAAAGCAATGACACAGTCATTCAAAATTGGGACAGGTCTGTGCTGGACTAATGTGTTAAAGGTGTTACTGCAGCAGGGAAGGTCATGACCACGCGCAGCAGCTGTGGGGTTAATGCAGCAGGGAAGGTCACGACCACGCGCGGCAGCTGTGGTTTTAATGCGGCAGGGAAGGTCACGACCACGCACAGCAGCTTTGGTGTTAATGCGGCAGGGAAGGTCACGACCACGCGCAGCAGCTGTGGTGTTAATGCGGCAGGGAAGGTCACGACCACGCGCAGCAGCTGTGGTGTTAATGCGGCAGGGAAGGTCACGACCACGCGCAGCAGCTGTGGTGTTAATGCGGCAGGGAAGGTCACGACCACGCGCAGCAGCTGTGGTGTTAATGCGGCAGGGAAGGTCACGACCACGCGCAGCAGCTGTGGTGTTAATGCGGCAGGGAAGGTCACGACCACGCGCAGCAGCTGTGGTGTTAATGCGGCAGGGAAGGTCACGACCACGAGCGGCAGCTGTGGTGTGAATGCGGCAGGGAAGGTCACGACCACGCGCGGCAGCTGTGGTGTTAATGCGGCAGGGAAGGTCACGACCACGCGCGGCAGCTGTGGTGTTAATGCGGCAGGGAAGGTCACGACCACGCGCGGCAGCTGTGGTGTTAATGCGGCAGGGAAGGTCACGACCACGCACGGCAGCTTTGGTGTTAAGGCGGCAGGGAAGGTCACAACCACGCGCAGCAGCTGTGGTGTTAATGCAGCAGGGAAGGTCACGACCACGCGCAGCAGTTGTGGTGTTAATGCAGCAGGGAAGGTCACGACCACGCGCAGCAGTTGTGGTGTTAATGCAGCAGGGAAGGTCACGACCACGCGCAGCAGTTGTGGTGTTAATGCGGCAGGGAAGGTCACGACCACGAGCAGCAGCTGTGGTGTGAATGCGGCAGGGAAGGTCACGACCACGCGCAGCAGCTGTGGTGTTAATGCGGCAGGGAAGATCACGACCACGCGCAGCAGCTGTGGTGTTAATGCGGCAGGGAAGGTCACGACCACGCGCAGCAGCTGTGGTATTAATGCGGCATGATTTCAGTAGTGAATAGCTGGCTTCCTTTGCTCATTGACATTTGGTGATTTCCTATTTCAATGAGACACAAAAAATATTTGTCTAGAAAGTATGTGTAGACAGAACAGGTGACATGTATGTAACAATACGGGTAGCTGTTTTTCATACTCTTTGTGTTATTTTTAGTTTCATTCATGCTCGCTATTGTCAAGACTTCACATGTTGCAGAACAGAGGTACCACACATGCACAAACCTTAAAGAACTGAGTCGACAAAGTATAGACAGTGGCCATCATAGGACATACATTCTGTAGGTATTTTCTTCAGCTAACAGCTATTTTCTCCAGTTAGGTGCATCTGTTAAGGACATGCCATTTCCTGTGAAGTCTGCAGTAGCCCTTTCAAATTTTATCTCTGCATAATATGTTAAGTGTGGGACCACTTAGACGTCTGGCCAAGAATTGGACCCTGATTCCGGGGCTGACAGAGGAAAAGGGTCAGCAGGAGATAGAGGACTCATTTGATAACTAGATCACTTTCAGAGTACTTCAATCTCGCATTCCAGCTCCTGATGTCAAGCTGAAGTATTCGTTTGCAGCACCCCTGTGCCGGAGCCCAAAGTCCTCTCTCAGCCCAAGCCATATCTTTAGCTGAAGAGCTACATTGTCTTCAGAGAGCAGGATTCCTGAACTGAGTGTTAGCTTTCTGAAGTCATTGTCTCCAAGGGCAATTTTCAACCTCACTGAGCCATCCATCTTGATTCTAAAGGGCAGAAAGAGGGGAATTATGTGCCGAGAGCGGAGCTGAGCTTACAGGGAGGGGACCCTTACTGGGCACATCATAGCTTACATGTTAAAATGCCTCAGCCTATATTTTCATATGTACATTCACTCTAACGTTATTCAATTCTGATTATTAATCAAAGGTTACACCGTTTTTATTTATCTTATTTCACCATTGGTATGTGCTGATAATTAATTCTATTAATCATTTGTCATGTCAAGCTTAAGACCTATAACTAACATGTACAATTTCAGTGTAAAACCAGCTGTTACATTATTCTGGTTTGACTTTGTTCACTTTTGGCCTGATCGATTGGTCATGGTTGTTAAGAGAATAACCTTTTAATTACATGCTGCTATTTGAAATTATGTAGCCTGGTTTATGAGCGTTACTGTGAAAAGAGCTGAGAGTATATTTTTTTTGGCAGTAAAAAAAAAGGTAATATTTTTTGGAAATCTTGGTCTTTCAATTTTAAGGCTATAGCCTGCACAGACAAAGGGACAGAACTGCAATTTCTTTGTATTTATTTTTGTTACTTATTTTGTCATTGTATTAGTCTGCTTGCTATGCGTGGGATTTTGTAAAAATCCCTCAGACATTAACAGTAATGCTAAATTTTAATGTGGAATGAATAGTAAGGCTATATATGCCTGTCTGAAAACCATAACTTCATTATGCATATATTTTTTGGAATAAACTATACATTATATTCACATAAATTTACACAATGTTTAAATGTTTAATGTGCTAGCGTACAGTAAAAATCAAAACTACAACGGCCGTTGGCTAATCTTTAGTCAGCGTCCAGACAAATAAAAAATTATGAATAGCCTGACAGAACAGTAGGCTAGGCTATCAAATAAACTGTAATTTTGTTATAATGCTAGGTCTTCCGTCTTCTGGGGCTATATGCTCAGCACAACACCTGCTTGGAAAGAGGCATATGGCGAAGAAATAAAGAGGATAGTCTGCTTTAAAGGATAAACGCCATAGGCTACGGGGCATGTCATGTCAGCAAAGATTAGACAATATTACATTACAATCAGAAAAACAAGAAATTTTACCTCACGATTAATTGCACAATAACTGTTGTTTCAGTCTTGACACTTTGAGGGGGCAAACACTTAAATAACTAAAGGACTTTATATCAACCCCTGCATAATCTTTCAGATTCTCAACCTGTCCATAACAATGCACATTGAAGAACTGTAAAATCAGGCAATCCCCATTTGGAGCCATATGTAAATAACCTTGATAAAAATGCCTTTTATGGTTGATTTAAGCTGACGACTCTTTGTGGGGTGGATGAATCTTTGAGACACATCTGGGCACACCCAAGTCCTGCTGACAGTTCTCATTTAAAACAGCAGCAGACAGCCAAGCCACTGCTGACCACCGAGGTGAATGTCTTCACACAAGACAAATGCATATGACAGGCAATTATGAACTTAACAATACCAGTGTCAAACAACCTCTCATTGAAAGAAATCTCACTCTATGGGAAGTTCACTACGAACACAATTAAAAATGGTGAAATGTTGATAACTTTACCATCTAACTAACTGCTTGAGTGGTCTGGATTCAGTCTGGTTGACTCAACAGGTTTTTCCATGTATTAAATGTGCAGGAATGCCCTGTATTCATACATGGATACCAGTGGTTGCATCCATAATGACTATGTTTTAGTTTGAAATTTGGTAACTGGAACCTACTTGATTTTCCTGACATCAAAACAACTGAAAAACAGATTTCTATTTTGGCTCACAGAATACAGAATATAACTGTCTGACCTCGCAGCTCTGCACTTGCACTTGGATCAGCTGTATGAAACACTTGAATGGTAATATGTTCCCATCCATCCCGCTTGACTACGCATTAATAATACAACGATGTCATAAAAATCCTCACATTCAAGAGAGACAAAATGACCATGGCATTCTCTAAGAGCTTATAGCAAAAATAGTTAAGAGTCATCCAAAATGATATCCCTTCACATCACAGCTAAGAATATTTTAATGTACGCTACTCGAAAAAAAAAAAAAAACACTGAAAATAAAGGAAATTGGAGATTTCTAACACTATGCAAAGTGACTGTCTGTATCCACCACAGATAATGGCGAGCTTTCGGAGGATGCTTGTGTCCACATGTTCTCTCTGGTCTATGCAAAAGGGAAAATTTGCTATCAGAAATACCAAGATGAAGTCAAACACCCTCTATACCCCCCCCCCCCCCCACACCACCACCTGGCTGATTTTTTACTGCCATAGAGAGAGACATTTCCCCAGAATGACATGTCTGTAAAGGGAAGAGAGTGTTGCCTTGGGTTCCTTGTCTAGTGAACATGTATTAACCCAAAGCCAAGACTGGAATGGGAAATATCTCATGTAGTCTAGCAGGTTCCTTGCTTTGCTATTTATTTCAACAGCTCCATGCACAAAGACATAGAAAGCCTCCTCAATGTACAGACCTGTCACTTCCTCTTCCTGTGATTTGCACAGTTTTCAATTTCAAGTTAAAACAATGTAGGCCCTTCAATTTACCTTTCGTCCGTTTTCCACCCTGAAACCAATTAACATTATTGGGTCTGCCATACCATTCTTTCTGGCCATTAAATATTAATTCAAACTGCCTGTTTGAGTGTTCAAATAACCACATATAATATCCCTCAACCCTCAATGTTATATTAATGGGAGGAAATATGGAAATTATCATCGTGCAAATGTTTAATAAAACGGAACCAAACATAATAAAGAATGTCAATCCACAAAGGGGAAGATTTTCCCAATGGATTGATTAAATGGCTTATATCTCAGGGCCAGGCTTAGCTGTGCGTGTGCTGACAGGCAAAGAAGGTTTGCAGGCCTTTGGTGAGGTAATTATCAGCGCTCTTCCTGTGTCCGGCTCAGTGATACACTATGTGCTTATCCTTCCTCCCCCACCTAATTGGATAATACAGAGACAAACCCAGCCTGTTCCTTTCAAACATTTACCTGTATTGACTACATCTTGATAAAAGCCCAATTCAATTTTGTTAATTTTAGATCTAATTAAAACCTAAAAAATCTTAGTTTTATGTAACCATAGTTTTCTTCAGGTAATACATTTACAATTCTATCTTACTGAGAATAGGAAATCCATTTTCATTTAATTTCAAGACACTGTGGCATTCCAACCAATACAACACCGCAAAACGCTTTCCTTCGTCAACCCCCTTTATTTCAGCTTTTCCAGTTACAAGGATAGAATTGCAAACTCAGGCACCTCAGGAATATATTTTCTCCCAGCTTGTCAGCCAAAAGTGTGGTTATTTTGAAGAAAATGAACATTTTGACGACAGTATCTCAATGCTGTGAGCCAACACTCTCACTTGCCTGTCAAATCAGGGGCTGACTGGAAAATGGATAAAACACTCAAGTGAGAATGTATCCTTATAGATTTTCTATAGTATCAAACAAATCACCCAGTTATGTGGGTCTCTTTCAGTGCCACAGTAAATGGGTACCATTAAATATCATCTACCATCCTCACAGGTGTATGGACAAGACTGATTACCAATTGCTGCTTTTCACAACCCGTAAAAACACACTGATCCCTGAGGAGGTAATGATGCCAGATTTGCCGCTTTGTTTTACAACTTGTTTCAGGGAAATTCTACCACTTGAGGCGTGTATCCCGGAATTTCAAAGCTCACTTTGTTGACACTGAGAGGCTATTATCGTTGATGCACATTGTGAGTCGCCAGATGTCAACACAATCGCAGAGCAGTACAATTACCAGGAGCTTCTGGCAGAGGGCAAGCAACAGGGAAGGTAAAACATTTGAGTGGTTTACTGTCCTCACTTAGGGGACTGTGAAACTAAAAGGAGCAATGGTGTGCTAAGGGTGGAGGAGGAGGCACAGAGGGGAAAGTCTCCTGCCCTGTTTGCTCTGGGAGAGGGTGAAAATGTCCAACAGGCCCTAACCATAGGCACAAGAGCTCGCCCCTCAGAGGCGATGTGCAGAAGAGCTCGCCCCTCAGAGGCGATGGGCAGAAGAGCTCACCCCTCTGAGGCCATGGGCAGAAGACCTTGCCCCTCTGAGGCCATGGGCAGAAGAGCTCACCCCTCAGAGGCGATGGGTAGAAGAGCTCACCCCTCTGAGGCCATGGGCAGAAGAGCTCACCCCTCTGAGGCCATGGGCAGAAGAGCTCACCCCTCAGAGGCGATGGGTAGAAGAGCTCACCCCTCAGAGGCGATGGGTAGAAGAGCTCACCCCTCTGAGGCCATGGGCAGAAGAGCTCACCCCTCAGAGGCGATGGGTAGAAGAGCTCACCCCTCAGAGGCCATGGGTAGAAGAGCTCGCCCCTCTGAGGCCATGGGCAGAAGAGCTCACCCCTCAGAGGCGATGGGTAGAAGAGCTCACCCCTCAGAGGCGATGGGTAGAAGAGCTCACCCCTCTGAGGCCATGGGCAGAAGAGCTCACCCCTCAGAGGCGATGGGTAGAAGAGCTCACCCCTCTGAGGCCATGGGCAGAAGAGCTCACCCCTCAGAGGCCATGGGTAGAAGAGCTCACCCCTCAGAGGCGATGGGTAGAAGAGCTCACCCCTCAGAGGCCATGGGCAGAAGACCTCGCCCCTCAGAGGTAATGGGCAGCAATACTGAGGTCCCTCTCGGCAAAGAGGCCGTTGAGGTAAGCATGCATGTAAAGCAGCCATGTCACTTTCATTCTTCCGTGACATTTTATTTATTACAGTTCATTTGCTGTATAAAGTTGCATTCATTTATTGTCGCTTTGTCTTTTGATTGATGACAACAATCAGTTTCCCTGTTTTTAAGAAATTTGATGAAGCACAAATCAATCTGTATTAAATGCAACATTTTGTCATCTTTTTTAGCTGCCCATAAAACAGCCTGTGCACAATTGTGAAAATAACATCACTTTGACAGGCAAAAAAAGCATGGAATTGGAAGAGGGCATTGAGAAAAATAATGCCTATGTAAATTTTAACCTGTTAGCCACAACTGCTGGTAATAAGGCACTGGAGCAAGGAGGCCCCACTGGCCCTGAAGATGTGTGACATTAGTCTAATGGACTGCTCTGTCATTCTTCCAGTGTTAAACAATGCTGTTTTTTTTTCAAAGGTAGATATGAGGTGTCAGAAAGCACTGTGTTTCTTTGTCCATCCTAATTTTTTGCCACATGTTTTGCTACTCTAGGAGCTTGAATTATTAAAAGACTAGACTTAATTGACTTAAATTAAATTCACAAAGTCCAAAGTACAGCAATTCTCCAAATTATACACATAGACACAAATACACCAAATATTTTTGACTCTAAAACATCCTCAGTGGCATGAATTCAGTCGCACTAAGTAATAAATACCAATCATTTTATTCACAGACAATGTTTTGAAATCCCCAAAAATGTACAGTTTGTGGGCGTGTATGCAGGTGTGAGCACATGTGTGTGATCCACAGGGAAAACAGGCAGGACTAAAGATCTGTATGAGTGTGCTATGCTAGTGAGTGCCGGATTCGCCAGTACGAGAGGAGCAGGAACGGTAACGTGAAGAGCTGCTTCATGCATGACGGTGTCATCAGTGCGTCAAGAACGGTCTTTGACCAAAGACGCCTTGGGAGGCTGACAACTCGAGCAGAGTGACATACGCACTACAGTCCCCTGACTGACAGGTGAGTACGACACTGTGCTGAGGGAGACGCAGCAAGTGGAAATGCCTTGACAAGGAGGGTTGGGCTGCTGACTGTGCTCCACCCTGTCAGCAAAAATGCAGGCAGCAACCGCACAAAAACGCTGGACAATGGAAGATTGGAAGAGCATCACCTGGGTCCTGCAGTTTGGAAACCCATCGTTAGCCTATTTACTCAGCTGGTATGCAGTTCTTATGACAATAGTTTCAAGGATGTATAGACTGAAAAAAACTGCCATGACAAACATTAACTTCAGTATCCACAGACTTCATGTAAACACAGTTTAGACACAACTTAAGACAACTACATCATACATTTACAAATTTGGGTTGTATCATATTTCCTCCTGTCCTTATTTTTCTAGCTGGTTACATCGTCCAGGAAAAAACATTAAAACAGCTTGCCAGTACACAGTACATTACCCTTATCAATCCAAACTGTAGCTTCTAGACTGTAGCTTCTGCACAAGCAAGGTAGTCATACAAAATCATTAGCATTTGTCAGGTGACTGTTGTAAACAGCTTCTGGTCACACACCTAGTGACACTTAAGGAGTTTCAGTTAATGAACCAGCTTGTTTTCAGTCCCATAACTATCATTATAGTCTGCCCAACAATATAATAAATGTCCCTGCCCTACTCATGGAGCATAAATTCAGCCATATAATTATGTTACTTCACATATTGTGCACCAACACAAGAAAGTGGCTCCATACAGGAGTAGCTGAAGTATAACATTCACTTTGAAATAAGTTTCCCCTAATTAACAGTGTATGGTGCACATACACAACATGAGGAGTTATCAGAATCTCAAGCTACACTCTGCTTTTCTAAACATCACCTATATAATGATGGTGTCACAGCTACTTAATGGTATTAGATATCTGTGCCAGAATAAATATCATCTGTCATCTAACAACTAACATTAACTAACTTCAGCAAGATACAAGATACAACATGGATATAATTGCTTTGGAATAGTGCTTGTTTTTTTTTTTGTTTTTTAAAAAAAAAAACATTGGTGATGTTTAGCTGAAACTAGGCAACATAATTAGATGTCCATAATTCAGCACAAAGATTTAGTTACAAATTGTTTAGTTACACGTATATACAGGATATACATTTAATGTGACTAACAAAGCTTTTACTTTGTAAACATTTCTGTTCAGCTTTTGTCAGCTAAGTAGCCCCATGTTGGCTTTGTGGTAAACACTAGAGTGACGCTCTCAGGAGCACAAAGACACAGCTAAAATAATAAGCACAGACCTGTAATACCATCCTCATGAAGCCTCTCTTTGAGTATGAATTCTTTAATCAGGAGTGAGGGATGAAAATGGCTCTGCTTTGAAGTGACTCTTTGTGTAAGGTCAAACAACCTTTGAAATCTTTGGGTTACTGAGGCGGCCTTTGTTCTGGAAGGAGAGGGCGCTGAAAGACCCATAACTTTGGAAAACGTCCACATTTATTCCATCAACATGCTGTTAGATCCAGAAGACCATCACATGAAAATGTGAGCTGTTCTAATGGCCCTAATATACCCTCCTAAACACTTACTAGAAATGCAGACAGAAATGTAGACATACTTACATGGGGATATATATATATATATATAGTTTGTTTTAATCAAACAGATTAAGGGCCCAAATGGCAAACAGTTATCCATACAAACTTCATCTTTGATGGCACCTTACTAAATTGATTCACTCCTCTCCTCTACGACCCCAAAGATCTGAAATTCAGAAGTGTCCCTCCTCCTTTGTGCACTGGGTCAGAGGTCAAAGCTTATTTTAACCGTATGCTGACTGGCACTGTACGTCTGAAATAACCCGTCACACACTAATCACCTAAGAATGATGTGCCAGGTTAGAGCAATCAGTATGGTTCCAGCTATGGCATCAAGAGCCAGTGCCAACATCCAGAAATTCACACAGAAGCTATTCAGTTTAGCCTGCTGGTAATGAAGTACACTGTGAATATTTGGAAAGGGCAATGTTTCAAACTCAATATTACACATTTTTCAACATGCCGAATCAGATGAAAATTCACCACTCATAACTCACCAGCCATAACCATGCTGAAAGCACTTCAAAAAGGAACTGAGGAATAAATTGTATAATTATAGGCAAGTGAAATGTATTTTTTCATTTCTACTGTAATAATACCAAACATGACCATGTAACCCCTTCAGATATAAGCAGCACAGCCATCGATGTGAAGATGCTTGGTTCTTATTTTAATCAGTAAAACCTGATCAACAAAAACATATTGCTCTGAGCAACCATTTAAAAATTCATGCAAGTAATCAATTTCTTGATGTCGATTAATCAAAATTTTGATTGGGAGGTTATTTTGGTGTGTTATGGCAGACCTAATTACTTCAGCATTTTTGTCAAGACACAGTCATTTTTCACCTTGGTTGACTGGACTAATTATCACAACATGAAGAAAAAAAGTTTTCCACCTCGTTTCACTAATGAGATTGCATTTACATTTCTCTAAGAGAAATACCTACATTTAGCATACATTTATGGATGCTAAACAAGGACTTCTGCTACGACATTTAGCCCAGAAAACAGGCCGGTAGCAGAGGCTACCTCTGCTTACAGAGCTGTAGATAATGTATCCTTATGTAATATAAGGAGACAAATGGGAGTTAGCAGATATTTAGACTCCTGGATCATGCAGTACTTGCTAAATTGTTTATCATTCCCTTGAAGTTGTGTGGTGTAGCAATCCTCTGGTTAATTTCCATTTTTTTCCTCAAACTTGAAAGAAAAGAACAATTCCATCAACAAATTAGTCAACAGTTACTTTATTCCTTCCTCTGTCATTTGAAGTAACTTCATGCGGTTTGTATGTAGATGAGACTGGACTGATATGAAGGCATCTGGGTTGAGACCTCCTGAATATAATCTACAGTATATCAGAAAGAGCATCACCTGGAGTAGCCCAATAACGAGAACATTCTAACATACACTAATCAGGCTTTTGTGGAGAGAGACGAGAGAGGAAGATTTCCAGGGACGCAGGGATGGGAGAAAATAAGGCTGACTGGTGGAGCTGTTAATCTGGCAGGGTCATGAGATCAAGACTGCAGCTCCAGATCTCTCTCTGTCC
This sequence comes from Albula glossodonta, assembly GCA_019788955.1. Taxonomy (NCBI): domain Eukaryota; kingdom Metazoa; phylum Chordata; class Actinopteri; order Albuliformes; family Albulidae; genus Albula; species Albula glossodonta. The sequence continues at coordinate 402,840 of JAFBMS010000171.1, read as the reverse complement.
CTGGGACAGCCAACAAGACTGCACCGCCAGCAGACACACACCATGCGCTAACAGCCACAATACACAGACCCATAGCAGAGGCCCACCTCCTGTAACTGAGGATCTGGAACATTCATGGGCATGATCACGTATTCTGTGCATCTCATGTAAAAATAAATATATGTATAGACAGCATTGATTTTCTTTTTAGGGAAATATATGCTGCAAAATCAATGGTGAATTTGCAGATTACATTGGTAGCACAAAGCATCCATTTCAGTTTACACAACTGACAGGGTAGTTTGTTACTATTAATGCCAGGGAGGAATGATACATTGGAGTGAAGTTGCTCCCCGACGCAACATACATAATGCAGGATTTATGCTCTGTGTCGGATGCCTTGTAATAAAGCACAATGCATGGGAAGCGGCTCGCTGTGGACAGACACACTGGGCTCGCTGTTTTAAGGTTCATTACACCACTTTAAAATAAAGCCTCTTTCAGTGATTTGGCTGCATTCATTATGTTGACATCTTTGTTTCAGTCATGTACGTTTGCCCATGTATGCCCTAAAAATGATTCTAGCTAGCAATGCCTTCTTTAGTTTCCAGATTTGAATATTTACATGCAAAAATATATCTGATCTGATGCATTAAAAAGACATTTATTCATTTAAGTAATTATTCTACGGAATGAACATTTGAAGAACGGAGTTTTGGCAAAAGTGTGCTATTAAATGAGTTATAATTATGAACATTCACCAGTATTTATCACACCAGTAGGTCCGTTATATTTGCTTTCAAATAAAATATAATTTGAAACTGAGTGATATTAATATAACTAATCATAATAATATTTTAAGCAAAACACATATATCATAGTGGAATTTTTTCTTAACACATTTTAAATGGAACTGTAGGGTCACTATTTTCCACCCTGAATCAGGTGTAGGTCCCTCAAACAAAAGTTTCTGATTCCAAACTGATGCATTTACCGTGTGGTTGCCATTTTGTTGTTGGCAACTTCTGTAGTTCTTGTGTTTCTGTCACAGTTTTTATTTTTGAAAAGACTTTTGGATTAGCCAGTTCATACATCAAATCTTATGCATTGTAGCTAACAAGCTATAAATACCATTTCTAGTCAACATTGATATAACATGCTTGTGTTCCATATTCTAATCAAATCCCATTTGAATACATTCTGCTGCTGGACAAGTTTGGCACTTGCCACAGCAAATAAAGGAAGCAAAAAAGATGAATTCAATGTTGTTTATCTGACTGAAAACCTTGTGCTTTCAGGGTGCTGACAATCCTGTACTTTAAATCATATACACTAAATCCTTTTTCTAAGTATGTATTAAGCTCCTTGCCAGAAATTCACTAACTGAATATTGGCGGCATATTAATCATCACTGAATAAAGGCAGTTAATTTGTGTGTTGGCAAATGAAACTATTTGTGTGACAGTCAACAGCATAATCATCCTGTTGCTTTACTGTTTATCTAGCTGGTCATAGGTAAGCCCACAACCATGTTTACATATGGCTGACCTCTAAAATTGTGATAAAGAGTTTACAGACTATGTTTGAAAGGGAGTCAAACAAGTGGTTTCGTTTTTCACTTTTAAAAATGTGATGACAAAGTTGGGAAATGCATTCTAAAAATAATGTTAATGTATTGTTGATATGCAAACTGGGTGTTTTATATTTCCAAAGTTTAACTTGCACCACTTCCAGTTAAGGGGCTGCAGCTTTTGGTCACATAGACAGGGTGGCTTGGAAACTACACCCTGCTCAAGGGGATCAGTAATCTCATTGGATAATGGCTGCTGCATAGTCCAATGGGAGAAAATGCCCTGAGAGGAAGGAGGAGCTCCAACTTTATTCAGATAATCACAATTTCCCAACCGACTGAGAGCTCAACCAAATGAAAGAACCATTACATGGAGATGACTCAGGTCATCTCCTCCGTGCAAATGATTCAAATTCATTCACACAGAGCACTCCCTTCTGCTCCTTAAATATGACACGGTGAAAGGGACGGTGAGGGGGAGGGGGACGTGTCAGACTCAGAGAGGTTCTGTCTGAAAGCTTGAATCACTTGAACCCAGTGCTTTTAACATGGCAAGGGGAGTACAAATCTTTAAAACTTAGGAGTCATAGGCAGCCATGAGCCAAACCCTTGGGATTAAACTGATATAATTATGATGGCTTTTACCAACTTGCTATTTCAACTGCTTATTAGAACACTCAGTGGATTTAAAGTGTAGAGCACAACCCTCCACTGTACACGTATGTCTACTATGTGTTATCTCCAGGGAAACTCTGCTCATCATGTCCTATATGCTCCCTGTGGTCTCTGGAAATTATTCAAATGGGCATAGCATTACCTACTGTATCCTTCGTATTCTTTAGTCCTAGTGCTTGTTGTCTTTGACACCCTGATTTCACAGGAAACCACTTGCTGTAAACATGATATAACTTCCAAAATCTGAGACAGGGAGCAAAGTGGACTCAGAACAACTGCTGGAGGCCAGCCCTCAGGCAACAGCCGTGGCACAGCCCTCAGGCGCCTCCCATAGCACAGCCCTCAGGCACCAGCCCTCAGGCACCTCCCATGGCACAGCCCTGGCACAGCCCTCAGGCACCTCCCATGGCACAGCCCTCAGGCACCTCCCATGGCACAGCCCCCCAGGCACCTCCCATGGCACAGCCCTCAGGCACCTCCCATGGCACAGCCCTCAGGCACCAGCCCTCAGGCACCTCCCATGGCACAGCCCTGGCACAGCCCTCAGGCACCTCCCATGGCACAGCCCTCAGACACCTCCCATAGTACAGCCCTAAGGCACCTCCCATGGCACAGCCCTCAGGCACCTCCCATGGCACAGCCCTCAGGCACCTCCCATGGAACAGCCCTGGCACAGCCCTCAGGCGCCTCCCATGGCACAGCCCTGGCACACCCCTCAGGCACCTCCCATAGCACAGCCCTGGCACAGCCCTCAGACACCTCCCATGGCACAGCCCTCAGGCACCTCCCATGGCACAGCCCTCAGGCACCTCCCATGGCACAGCCCTGGCACAGCCCTCAGGCACCAGCCCTGGCACAGCCCTCAGGCACCTCCCATTCACAGCCCTGGCACAGCCCTCAGGCACCTCCCATGGCACAGCCCTCAGACACCTCCCATAGCACAGCCCTCAGGCACCTCCCATGGCACAGCCCTCAGGCACCTCCCATGGCACAGCCCTCAGGCACCTCCCATGGCACAGCCCTCAGACACCTCCCATAGCACAGCCCTCAGCCACCTCCCATGGCACAGCCCTCAGGCACCTCCCATGGCACAGCCCTCAGACACCTCCCATAGCACAGCCCTCAGGCACCTCCCATGGCACAGCCCTGGCACAGCCCTCAGGCACCTCCCATAGCACAGCCCTGGCACAGCCCTCAGGCACCTCCCATAGCACAGCCCTCAGGTGCCTCCCATAGCAAAGCCCTGGAACACCCGTTAGGCACCTCCCATAGCACAGCCCTGGCACAGCCCTCAGGCACCTCCCATGGCACAGCCCTCAGGCGCCTCCCATGGCACAGCCCTCAGGTGCCTCCCAAAGCACAGCCCTGGCACAGCCCTTTGGCACCAGCCCTGGCACAGCCCCCAGGCACCTCCCATGGCACAGCCCTCAGGCACCAGCCCTGGCACAGCCCTCAGGCACCTCCCATGGCACAGCCCTGGCACACCCGTCAGGCACCTCCCATGGCACAGCCCTCAGGCACCTCCCATGGCACAGCCCTCAGGCGCCTCCCATGGCACAGCCCTCAGGCACCTCCCATGGCACTGCACAATTTCATTTATTTTGTAGAGGGCAGAACTGTGATAAACCTTTGTCCTACAGGAAATTACAGCGGGAAATTCATTCATTTACAATTTTAGTTGATCCTTTTATATCCTGTTATAATGCATTAAACTTGAATTAAAAGCATATTTTGTCCATTTTTACATATGGACAAAAAGTTGAATTCAATATTTGGAAAAAACAACACCCCCAAACATACAATGCCTAAAAGCTGAAACAAAGAAGACCATTTGACTCGTCTCCAAAGTCTTGTTTGTTATTTGCTTTGTATTTTAAAGGGGGAGTAATTCAGTTTCCCAGAATGCACGAGTAGTCAGCAGTTCAGATTCCCCACATGCGTGACACGCCTTTTCAGTGCCTCTGATTCCGTAAGTGCCTCTGAGCAGTGGTTCCTGGGAACAATGAATCCCACGCATTGGGTAAATCCTAATTTACAGCACTAGTTTACTGTTTAGGAATGAATGGTCATTGTACAGTGACTGTAGTCTCTTTTTTTATACTGCATTGTTTCTCAGTGCATCCCTGGTCTATATTTCCTGTGCCAAACACACACACTGTTTTCTTGTCAATAGAGCTTGTTCATGCTCACATCCAGTCTTCAGCTCAACTGAGTATTGATTGTAAACTCTCAGCTTCCGCAATTCCCCCATAAGCCATAACTCAATTTTTGACAGCTCGTACAGATAAAGCTTCCTCTGAGCTGTATGATTCTCCCATGGACAGATTTCTAATAGTATGTAAGCATTTCCGTCACTGCATTATCTTGGCAAAATGAATATAATCCATGGTTCCATATTTATTATGGTATCATACATCATAATGAAATCTCAAAATTAAAAGAAGAAAGAGATGACATTAAAACAACATCATTTATTTGTATGTCATTACATACTAACAAAACTGGTGTGTTAGGGCTCCCCATTGCTGGTGTAATTGTCAGAATATGACATATATATGCAGCAACGGAACCCAGGGCTAAAGTACTCGGCAGCAAGCTTGGCTTTGTCCTCTAGTATCAGGCCCGTAAACCTCAAAACAGATCTTCTGCAATTGGCATAATTAATCCAAAAACAACCAAAAGACAAAGAGAAAAGATACCTGCATAGATCTCAAATGAGTGATCTTTCATTTTGGGATTAAACAAACATCAGCTGTCATTATCCTTCCTTTTCCCCTTATCTTATTCAGATCTTTTTCCATAGTAGAGACAAAGACATTGGAGGTGACATTCAGTGACAAGGGTGGTCCAGGTCAACTAGAGGAGGAACAGGAAATACACCTCTTCCCAGAAGCCAGAGCAGCCATGCAAAGCCTTCCCTAGTTACGCTCAAGGTAGTATCAGCCTCTGCAAAGAACAGGACACACCCCAATGTCTCGCAGAAATTAATCTTTCATAGCTATAATTTTCTTTCATTTTGGTTTAAGCAGTTAGAAAACATGTGCTATAATTCACATTCTTATCAATTTACTCTGAGGCCCATAAAGAAGAGACGAGAATGACAGGCTCAACAGCCAATAACCCTGGTTGTTGTTTTAAGGTAGAAAAAAGGTCATGGAAATTTAGCTCGTTAAATATTTATGCCCCACACTAAAGCAGCAGATTCCAAATGGTTCCAGACATTTCTACCTGTCATGATGTACAAATAAACATCTAAAACTATGCACTTCTTTTGACTTAATTCGCAAATGTGCATCAGGAGAAGTTTGATGAAACAAAGAAATTAATTAAAAAAAACATAATTACCTGTGAAAAATATATATGGATGGTGACAATGCAGGCGTGGTTCCAAAATTCCATAAATCAATATTAATCATGTTTGAACCCACAGTTCACCATTGAATTCTAAATCACCTCCATACAAATAGAAAAACATACAATCAAATGACAATTTAATTAGCCCTGAATTTAAAATAAACACTATTCAATACTAATGGTGTTTCACAACATTTCATACAAAGCAATAACAATGTAATTATTATAAACAGTGCAGGGATTTTCCCCTTACCATGGCCAATAATAAAAATACCAGTACAAATACTATTTTTTGTAAATATTTCTGCAGTAATGCAGGGATCTTGCTAGAAACTTTTTACCAACAGGATGTGGAAGTGGATCTGCTGTGCCATGCATGCAGTGCCAGTCTGTTGTGAGGTGTGACTCACAGGGGAGGCCCTGTTAAATAACACGGCGTAAGGAAGGACTTTAATGCACCAAAGGTGGGGCTGCAAACCTCGCAGCCACTTTATTTCTCCCCCATTTTTCAGACAGACAAAACCCTTTGTGTCTCTCCCCTAATGATGTTCTACAGTCATTTGCAGTGGAATAAAGGAGGCATACATTAAAAACAAGGAAAAGTTGCTGATACTGGACCTGTAATGTGTGTAGAGCATACATACAGCACAGAAGCAGCTAGTTATGTGTTGGCATGCCTATGTTTGCTTGAAATTTGTATTTAAAGCACTTTTTATTTTTGAACACATACTTTAACATTATTATGGAAGTATTTTATATTAAGCTTACTTGTAGTTATGTTCTGTTTTTGTCACAGAGATTTCTGAATGGAGACTCACTGGCAGCAATCTGCCTTGGTATTAATGCAGATGGCTTTTAAAGGGAATTGGAGATGACACTCTGTTTGGCTTACAGTATTTTTATGCCAAAGACACACCTATGGTGTGTCTTTAAACCATGCAGTGCAACCATTTCAACACTTGTACTGCAGTTGTACTTGCACCTTATCTCCATCTAACTACCCAAAATGCATCCAGACAAGTTGCATTGTAAATGGGCAAGTATACATTTTATTAAAATGTATTAATGCAAAAGAATGTCTACTGTACACGTTTTGCTGACACACTAAGTTATCAAGGTCAATACAGTAGGTTTAGTTACATCTACACTCAAGATGGAATTTCTTATCAGTAGAGTCACAGCAGAGACATTTTGGGTAAAGAATGAAATTAAATGTATTCAATAAATATTGTATGCACTAAGAAACTCCCTAGCTCTTGTGAAAGATGCAGAATGCTCTCATCTGTCAGAATCACATTGTTTAGCTCCACCTTTATACTGCTATGCTTAGTCACACTCTGCCAGCCAGCCCATTGATTCATGATGAATTAGTGTGAGAACTTCGAATACGCCTACATGGACAGCCATAATGCAATAAAATAATATCATACGCTAATATCATGGTAAAAAAACAACAACAAACTAATAGCAAGGTCAACACACCAAAGGCTCTGAATCTCCCGCCGTAGAAGCAGATATCCGAGCAGAGACCTGTGAGTCAGAGGGTGGGAATGAGAGAAAGAGTTGGGTGTCATTAGCGTAACAACGGTAGGACAAGCCATGGGCAAAGATGACATGAATGGGTGTAAAGAGAGAAGAGAAGTGGGCTAAGGAGAGAGCCGAGGGGGACTTCTGCAGCAAGCGGATGAAGTGCCGATAATGCACTGTCTCAGGCAACCTGAAAGGAGCGACCAGAGAGATAAGACCCAATCCAGCCAAGGGCAGTGCCATGGATCCCCAGAGCAGCCAGGGAGGACAGAAGAATGGAATGGTCAGTGGTGTCAAAGGCAGCCGAAAGGTCCATGAGGATCAGAATGGAGGAAAGGGCTGCCTGAGCAGTGTAAACAAATTCACTGACCAAGAGAAGTACAGTCTCAGATGAGTGGCTAGGTCTGAAGCCAGACTGGTGGGGGTCCAGCAGATTATTCTGAGAAAAGAAGAGAGAGAGTTGAATAGATGTAGCACATTCTACAGTTTTGTAGAGGAAGGGGAGTAGGGATACAGGGTGGTAGTTTTGGGTGACAGAGGGCTCCATGGTGTGTTTCTTCATTAGCAGGGTGATATGAGCCCAGAACCAGTTCCCACCTGCATAAGAGTAAGGAAAGTCAGCATATCTTATTTGAAAAATCCTTTTTGGGCTAGATGGTATCCCAGAATGCACTGGGGAAAAGGCAGGGAGACACCCTGAACAGGTTGCTGGTCCATCACAGGGCCAAAGTGATTGTGTCATTGCAAGCAACTTAACAATCATTCCACTCTGATGTAAATACACTTAGTCTGCAATTCAATCACAATACTGATTTGGTCATGAAGGGTAAAGTTAAGGGACTTCATATTTTCAGAGAATACATGTGTGGCATACTTTCACCAATGCCAAAATTATATATTGGATGGATGGATGGACACGTCAACAGAAATTTCTTCACTGCCATTGCATAGATTTGTGTATTTCAGTGATTGGAACATCGTTCACTCATTGCGACCTGCTAAGTCTTCAGAGTACCAGTTCAGATAGAGACCTCTGCGAGTGGTTTTAGTATCAGAGTACCAGTTCAGATAGAGACCTCTGCGAGTGGTTTTAGTATCAGAGTTCCAGTTCAGATAGAGACCTCTGTGGGTGGTTTTAGTATCAGAGTACCAGTTCAGATAGAGACCTCTGCGAGTGGTTTTAGTATCAGAGTTCCAGTTCAGATAGAGACCTCTGTGGGTGGTTTTAGTATCAGAGTACCAGTTCAGATAGAGACCTCTGTGGGTGGTTTTAGTATCACAGTACCAGTTCAGATAGAGACCTCTGTGGGTGGTTTTAGTATCAGAGTACCAGTTCAGATAGAGACCTCTGCGACACGGAGTGGAGGATGAATGAGCTCAGATTCCCCTGTATCTTCCTGGGATGGGACCAGCTGGTCTGCAGCTGTAGGAAGGGCAAGGCTGAGGGTTAAATGCCATCTGTGTACTCGGGTGTGCCGCACAAACATGTGTGAACCCAAGAGGAGGTGCCAAGCAATAAACAGTTGAGGTACCTGTGACCCTGCACAGAGGAGTGTCCTCCCAGCTGGTGTAGCACCCTGCTGTATCCCACCTCAACCCAGTAAACAAAAAATAATAAAAAAAAAAAAAAAAAATGTTTCCCCATAAAACACCACCTAAACCCTGATACTTAAAGTCTTTGTTTCCAGGGTCGTAGAGTTTGGGAAAGTAGTTAATAGGCGTACCTCTGTACATTTAAAATATTAAATATATGTTTACCATTTTAATCCTACCAATGTTTATGGATATCTTCGACTCTACCCAGGTTTTAACCAGGTCCATAAAAGCCATCCATTGTATTATGCATGCTGTTTTCATTACAGCCGCAGTTTTAATCCCTGAATCATAGCGGGCTGCTCATTGCTCTTAATCAGACACATTCAGTGTGGTGAGGGATGATGTACAGTCTCATGGGAGGGCACATTTTAATCATTCACATTCTTATGGAAAGGTGGATCACTGGAGTCTAAAGTGAAAGTGTAGATACCCCGTCACTGACACCAAACCATTTGATAGACAATGAGGGGAAATCATGAAGAAAGCAAATTGAGATTGTCCAAACCTGCATGGTGTTAATATCAATTTAAAGCCTGACTTTGAGACCCTACAACACCATTTACGAGTTTGCTCACTACAATTTTTTCTACTTGCAAAGGTGATCTGTTTACAGTGGCTACATCAAAGAGCCACCCCAACAAGACATTGAATTGCTGTATGAAAATGCTGTATAAAAAAACTGAAGTGACGTTGCAAAATACTTTCTTGCATTATATTGTTCAACACACAATAACAAAATGAAACAACTGGCTTTATTGTTGCATGCTCTAGTGTTTTCTTACATCATAGAATGACCCATGTTCACCCATACCCGTTCACATGCCTGTATTTTGAGTGCACGCAGGTTGACCCATGTTCACCCATACCCATTCACATGCCTGTATTTTGAGTGCACACAGGTTGACCCATGTTCACCCATACCCATTCACATGCCTGTATTTTGAGTGCACACAGGTTGACCCATGTTCACCCATACCCGTTCACATGCCTGTATTTTGAGTGCACACAGGTTGACCCATGTTCACCCATACCCGTTCACATGCCTGTATTTTGAGTGCACACAGGTTGACCCATGTTCACCCATACCCGTTCACATGCCTGTATTTTGAGTGCACTCAGGTTGACCCATGTTCACCCATACCCGTTCACATGCCTGTATTTTGAGTGCACGCAGGTTGACCCATGTTCACCCATACCCGTTCACATGCCTGTATTTTGAGTGCACACAGGTTGACCCATGTTCACCCATACCCGTTCACATGCCTGTATTTTGAGTGCACACAGGTTGACCCATGTTCACCCATACCCGTTCACATGCCTGTATTTTGAGTGCACACAGGTTGACCCATGTTCACCCATACCCGTTCACATGCCTGTATTTTGAGTGCACACAGGTTGACCCATGTTCACCCATACCCGTTCACATGCCTGTATTTTGAGTGCACACAGGTTGACCCATGTTCACCCATACCCATCACATGCCTGTATTTTCACAGGTTGACCCATGTTCACCCATATTCACATGCCTGTATTTTGAGTGCACACAGGTTGACCCATGTTCACCCATACCCGTTCACATGCCTGTATTTTGAGAGCACACAGGTTGACCCATGTTCACCCATACCCGTTCACATGCCTGTATTTTGAGTGCACACAGGTTGACCCATGTTCACCCATACCCATACCCTGTTCACAGGTTGACCCATGCACATGCCTGTATTTTGAGTGCACACAGGTTGACCCATGTTCACCCATACCCGTTCACATGCCTGTATTTTGAGTGCACAAAGGTTGACCCATGTTCACCCATACCCGTTCACATGCCTGTATTTTGAGTGCACACAGGTTGACCCATGTTCACCCATACCCATCACATGCCTGTTCACAGGTTGACCCATGCACATGCCTATTTTGAGTGCACACAGGTTGACCCATGTTCACCCATACCCGTTCACATGCCTGTATTTTGAGTGCACACAGGTTGACCCATGTTCACCCATACCCGTTCACATGCCTGTATTTTGAGTGCACACAGGTTGACCCATGTTCACCCATACCCGTTCACATGCCTGTATTTTGAGTGCACACAGGTTGACCCATGTTCACCCATACCCGTTCACATGCCTGTATTTTGCGTGCACACAGGTTGACCCCTGTTCACCCACCCGTTCACATGCCAGTATTTTGAGTGCACACAGGTTGACCCATGTTCACCCATACCCGTTCACATGCCTGTATTTTGAGTGCACACAGGTTGACCCATGTTCACCCATACCCGTTCACACGCCTGTATTTTGAGTGCACACAGGTTGACCCATGTTCACCCATACCCGTTCACACGCCTGTATTTTGAGTGCACACAGGTTGACCCATGTTCACCCATACCCGTTCACACGCCTGTATTTTGAGTGCACACAGGTTGACCCATGCTCACCCATACCCGTTGACACGCCTGTATTTTGAGTGCACACAGGTTGACCCATGTTCACCTATACCCGTTCACATGCCTGTATTTTGAGTGCACACAGGTTGACCCATGTTCACCCATATCACATGCCTGTATTTTGAGTGCACACAGGTTGACCCATGCACTGCCTATTTTGAGTGCACACAGGTTGACCCATGTTCACCCATACCCGTTCACATGCCTGTATTTTGAGTGCACACAGGTTGACCCATGTTCACCCATACCCGTTCACATGCCTGTATTTTGAGTGCACACAGGTTGACCCATGTTCACCCATACCCGTTCACATGCCTGTATTTTGAGTGCACACAGGTTTGACCCATGTTCACCCATCACCCGTTCACATGCCTGTATTTTGAGTGCACACAGGTTCCTGGCCACTTAAGAATATTTACTTTAGGTTTCCATCAACCGACCTCTTTACACCCACCTATCTGTGGTTTCCATCAGTCATTGACTCACCTTGAGCTTAAAAGCCTGGACAGGTACTCAGCTTCGATGAGGCAACGGGTGCACCTTTACGGGTCCTAGCTGTTTGTCCAGAGAATGTTTTGTCACATGCCTGGAGTTCGCACGACCATTTCTGCAATGAAAATTACGTTCATGAAAACTTCCTACCAACACAATCATTTTAATGCAACTGCATGCAAACTTTTGCCTGTTTTTTGCCACTTAGGCACCCACCAAATAAGGGGGAATTATAATAATATACGGTTCAGTCAGCTGAAAGATGTTATCTAATTTGCAAACATTTACCGATAATCCAAACTAGATTGCCTTTAAATTCAGTATCGGTCCATTTAATTGGGATCTGACTGCGATCTGCAGTACCATCTGTTCGCACCATTGGACAGTAATGTGATGCTATTTCCCCCCTTTCTCTGGCCCCTGCCTCACTGCCACGCTTCCCAATACTGTAATGGGCTTTATGGGTCCTCTGTGGATTGGGCTCTTTAAGCACAGAAGCATATGTTCATGGTGTTGTATTAGATGTTACACATTTAACATTGCAGAGGTACTCAGGGAAAATCATTTACTCTTGCCCAAGGTCTACAGCAACCATAACTGAATCATTTCCCAACACATGCCAGGTTAACAATAAGTTTCTTTAGGATAATAACCTTGGCATGTTTGTGCAGGAAACTAAGGTTTCCTCCTTTCTAAATAATTGTCAGTTACAATAAAATGTTTTGGTTGTACGTGCTGATGTTCCGAATACACCCTTTCTCCTGGATTTGTGAAAGACTTGAAATAATGTCTGTTCAAGGGTAGGGGCTGGGGGTAGGGACAGGGCCCGTGAATTCAGGTTGCATCATTTTCACTAGATTGTAAACTTATTTAATTTTCATTAGGTTTGCAGGTGTGATTATAAATTGATTTGTAGCTCTATTAACTGAGATATAGCCAACGTTAATTGACAAACACTGTATATATACAGCTGAGCAATAACGATTACCATGCCATGTTTTATACACAAAGCTTCAAGAGCAGATTTTTATTTCACAAACATATCTTGCATTTAACAGTGTGTGAAACTTGTATTAAGTTGTTAATTGCTGTCCTGGCAATAGCTGCAAAGTTTTATATACATGTATTTTTTGTATCTATTTAGCAAGTAAAAGGCCAGAGGTGGCAGGGACCCCCAGGGTTTGTGTGGTTTCTCCCGGCGCTGGAGTGATTGATCCTGTGTGCTTTGTAGAGGAGGACCTGCAGGCCCCTGAGGACTGTCCCGGGCCGGCCTGGAGCTGTAATAAGCTCTGCCCGACGGAAGCCTCATCTAATGACTGAGAGAGCAGCTCCACCTCTGCTATCTCTTCCAGGAGCAAACCTCCGTGAAGACCTGCCATCCAGACTTGCCTTGAGGCTTATTGGATTGCAAGGCTGGGGTCTTATGCCCCTTCAATTTAATCATTTCTGTGAAATCCCACAATTGTTTCACTGCCTTTATTGCATTTACTTATGCATCCCTCTGGAGAGGACCAGTTCCACAGTGTCAGGTGCATGGCAGCTTTATTGGATAAAATCAAATTCCTACCATTGATTGGAAGGTGGAATAGAATGATACACAATCTGTTTGACTTCTTTTTTTGTGCGGGTGAAATTATCATCTTGGGAGTTTTAGGTTTCAGGGACAAATATTTTCGACATAGGAAATTGAACCTGTAATCAATCTATTTGTTTTTTGCTTGCATAAAATACATATTACAAACAGACCTGGGCAAAACATAGGACGATAGCAGATGTAGACAGATGTAGACATTCTGGGATCATGAGAAAATGATTTATCCAGTGTGTCATTTGTAATTGCATTTTAATTAGGAAGAAGTGTGTCTGATCAATACCTTAACACAGTGACTGAGACACATGCCTCTCACCACCCCCCCTGCTGTGCCTGACTGCCAGGGAAACAGGCAAGCTAAGTCAAACATCGAAGCTTATGGTGAAAGCTTACGTCTCAAAATAACTCTTCCTTTCTTTCATTGTTTGAATGTTTTGCTTACTTTGTATTACTTTTTGAAAATGAAAGAATATTCGATCTGTAGGGTTTTTTCCATAGAGGAAACTCAGAACATAATGTGTATTCATAGCCAGGAAGAAACCACCCAAATATCACTATCAAATCTATTTCTTGAAATATATCTCTATCCACCTCAAATAATATAATCCGAACCTGTGTTTTGAAAGTCTATTCACATAATGACTGTAATTTGCCTGGATAGAGAACCAGCCAGACTACCGTTCATGACCATGGATCACAGACCCAGCAGCTGCTGATTTCTGCCAGTCCATATACTCATACTGAGGTAATGGTTCAGTACAACCTGAAGCTCAACCAAAGTGCAACATTCCTTAAAAGTTATGAGGAAAGAAAGCTAAGGGTGCATTCAAATACATTTCATCTCATTATACAGAACTCAGTCAAAGGGACTTCAGTTTCTTGAAGGGAATATGCTATTCAATCAAACCGACCCAAAGTACGCCTATGAAGCGTCATTAACATGAAGCAGGAAAGGGTGGGTCTTATGGTTGGACATATTCTTTTCATTAGAAAATCAAAAATGATTTTGATGACAGTTGATTACAAACATAGGTTATAAAAATATTTAAATCGCAAATTGCCAGGAACCTGTAGACATTGTCATAATCAGGTTCTGCTTTGGTACAGGTTCCTTATGGTCCCTTTATGTCCACCAGAATTGTGTATTGGTATTTATCACATTTTAAATTTGAAGTCTCAAAGTGTTTTGCAAGGGTGAAAATCATAGGCTGTTTAAGATGATTGGTTTGAGATTGGCTGTGATTTTGATGGCACAACTGGCCTTTATTTTAATAGACCAATTATATTCAACATCCTACAATTTGTAGTGCTGCAGTGCTGACAAGAGAGAGAAGGCAATAGCCCACTGAATATAAAACTTAAATTCATAAAATCCGATTAATAAGCTTTGGTCATTGCCAAATGTAACATTAATGCAAAACACTCTTGCTGATGTTTGCAACATACAATATCGCACTAAATCTACAAAAATTTTGACAAAACAGGAGCTAAGATTATATTTGTTGTAGCAAGCTAGTTATATTGCTCATGGATTTATTATTTAGTTAGCTAGCTCTTCCATATCAGAAAATCCATTGATGACTAACTGACTAGCAGCCTGGCAGCAAGTCAAATATGCTTCATCCAAGCATACATATGTGAGTCTTGCAAAGTTTACTTGCTGCTTTCTAAGTAAAGATTATGCACTTTATAACTGCTATCAAAATCAAAGGTACAGAACAAAGATAACATTACACATTAGGCTACAAACATCTTTGCACTCACAAGAACAACAATCCAATTCCCATACCTGCCAGCCACAATACAGGCATGAGATGGACCAGGAGCAGACTAAATTACTATTAGTCCAAACCAAAGTTATTCACTAAGTATAAATGACAAAAACACATTACCACATGACCAAAAGAGAGTAGACAGCAGCACAATGAAAAAGGACACAGCAGCCCTGACTTAAGCATATCTTCGCATTCCATATTAGCATGGGCTATATCAAGTATATACTCCCTATATCTTACTCCAATACAGAGGGTGTTGCATCTGTCACTAGAAAAGAAACAATCACTGTGGTAACCTTATCTTCATAAAAGGAAGCAGCAGTTATGTTGACAACAGAATCATTTTTCCATTCATTTTAATACAGTAGTAAAATCACAATTAGATTTATGTTCTTAAAATGTATAACAAACACCAATGGATAGAACAAAAGAGCACAGCACTAATGATTCTGTCAGCCAATATCATACTGAAAGTTTGCATTGCTTACCATTAGAGTGCCAAAAAAAAAGTAAATGAAATCATTTTCAATATGCCCATAATTAAAATGTTGTTTGAAGTTATGGTAAAATGGCCAAAGTATGTCATGTGTAAATTGTTCAGAATGAATGGAAGTCTTCAGCAAGCTTTATATTAATGTATCTTGTTGTGGTTGACTTTGTTGAGGTTAATTACCATATGCAAAATGCAGAAACCACTCAAACATTTCTATTCATCAATCATAATAAAACATTTTCTAAATGAAAATTGATTAAATTTACAGCTGTCTCTCATTTCTAGGATATTGAGTGATTGACAAATAGCCTTAATAGTTTATGGTATTACGAATGAGTGATGATCAACTGAGATAAAAATTTGTTCAACGAATGACAGAGTGAAGTAATACAATGGGCTCCTTGATGCATGGGCTTCTCCCAGTTCTAATTAACCTTCATACATCACTAATTAATTTCATTTCCGCAAGGTCAGACTCCTTAAGTGGAACAATTAAGCACTTCCCCATCAAACAGACAAACAGACAGTGCTTAAAACATTCTCTGAATGATGCTCTGAAGCCGCTGCAATAAAATACAAAACTCTGAATGAAACAATTGATCCTCCCGATAATTAAAAAAACCACTATGTGCTAACATTTCCAGGTTACTTCTTCATAATTTTCTGCAAGTATCTGCGTGTGAAAGTCGACAGAGGGCAAGAGATGTGGGGGGGGGGGGGGGGGGTGGGCTCCTGGTGCATGGGAGGCCGCGTTGGAGTTTTCCGTGTCCGATGTGCAACTTCACTTAGATGCCACCAGGGTAATGAAGCAGTTGGACACAACAGATTGCTGATGTTCCAAAGCTGTTCTAATAACTAGGTATCATTTACAATGGCTTTCCCCAGAAGGCCCAGCGCATTCCTGTCTAACAGTGTGTAACCAGCCAGATGTGGCTGCCAACTGTTCCTCTCCTCAGGCCATCTTTGTGTTTGGCACACGGACAGCGTACGCCATGCACGGCCACAACTGAGGTAGAGCACATCACAGCTTCCATTGTGTTATCAAAGCCGTGGTATAATCCAAATCACCCATTTACTTTTCGTAACTCTGATTCCTTTATGCTTTGAGCAGACTCATCTTTGTAACGTACCAAGTTTCATTAGCAAGTTCTCTTGCAAGTGTTGAGGTGTTTTATATGTAATTGACTAACTCGGGTACAAGCTCTTGTGCCAAATGTAATAGGTTGTTTTGGCATTGTGGAACATCACATAATTGTTCATGCTCCCAAAAATGGTTAATTCTCAAACTGTAAATATTACACAGAATTAAAAAGAAAAATCAGATCCTTAAAAAAATATTTTCTTAGTTTAGCTAATATAACAGGATAGAGTACATTTTTCAGTTGTTTGAGATTATTCAGAGGGCAAGAAGGCACTCTCTCAAGGAATGAAGATTTTTTTTGTTTATTGCCATGACAGGGCATTGTTTTCAAATGAAAGAAACACACAAAGAGGTAGATTAGCATGAAGGTGTGGAAAATGAATACAATTATCATTGACCAGCCTTGAACATTTCAGTTTGAACGTTTTACAAATTTCAATGTTTCACGATTCTACTCAGGGGTCCAAAAAGATTGACCATGCTGATACACTTTATTTACTGGAAAATCACTGCAGAGACTAAAACTCACAGAGGCGTATACTCAGTTCGGTGGGCATTTTGAAGGCTGTTGTCTTGGGGTTTTTAGCCACTATCCTGATAAGTCTGTTTACTACCGTCGGTGAGCTTGAACGACCAACCACTGTTTCCATCATGAATGTCACTGAGTTTCCCTTGATGCGTTTGATAATTAGTCTGTGACTGATGAACCTGGAATTTTGGGTACAATCTATTGGACCTCTCTATAAATCTGTCAATTCATTCATGTTTACTTCAAAATTCACACATTAAGTGTGAACATGTTTTACGACAGGAACACTGAAAGTTTGAGAAACAGAAAACACATTATAGGAAACTCATGACTACACTCATTTTAAAGCGACTTCATGACTTAAATTGGAACTACAAGTTTCTTTGATTGTTCCATTACTTTGTTTGTTGCAACTCTTTCAGGATCACAAATTCTAACAATGTGGTATAATAGAAAAATGCTCATTTTAATGTTAATGCATTAATTTATTATTTATATACATAAAATGCTCATTGATATTTACCACCCCATTATCTGAAACCTAAATAATTAACACACAAATACCAATTAAAAATTTTTACCCATTATGGATTCAAATTATAATTATTTAATGTCTATTGTGTGCTTATTTTTAAACACGTCACTCAATGTTTTTAAACCAACAATCAAAGAGGAAGCTGGATTTCCTTTTCATGTAGGCATCTGTACATCACACTCCACACATACGTCAGTCTGGCCCCGAACATCAGACTCTACACATACGCCAGTCTGACCCTGTACATTAGACTCTACACATACGCCAGTCTGACCCTGTACATCAGACTCTACACATACGCCAGTCTGACCCCGTACATCAGACTCTATACATACGCCAGTCTGCACCTGTACATCAGACTCTACACATACGCCAGTCTGCACCTGTACATCAGACTCTACACATACGCCAGTCTGCACCTGTAAATCAGACTCTACACATACGCCAGTCTGCACCTGTAAATCAGACTCTACACATACGCCAGTCTGCACCTGTACATCAGACTCTACACATACGCCAGTCTGACCCCGTACATCAGACTCTACACATACGCCAGTCTGACCCTGTACATCAGACTCTACACATACGCCAGTCTGCCCCTGTACATCAGACTCTACACATACGCCAGTCTGCACCTGTACATCAGACTCTACACATACGCCAGTCTGCACCTGTACATCAGACTCTACACATACGCCAGTCTGCACCTGTACATCAGACTCTACACATACGCCAGTCTACACCTGTACATCAGACTCTACACATACGCCAGTCTGCACCTGTACATCAGACTCTACACATACGCCAGTCTACACCTGTACATCAGACTCTACACATACGCCAGTCTGCACCTGTACATCAGACTCTACACATACGCCAGTCTGCACCTGTACATCAGACTCTACACATACGCCAGTCTGCACCTGTACATCAGACTCTACACATACGCCAGTCTGCACCTGTACATCAGACTCTACACATACGCCAGTCTGCACCTGTACATCAGACTCTACACATACGCCAGTCTGCACCTGTACATCAGACTCTACACATACGCCAGTCTGCACCTGTACATCAGACTCTACACATACGCCAGTCTGACCCCGTACATCAGACTCTACACATACGCCAGTCTGCACCTGTACATCAGACTCTACACATACGCCAGTCTGCACCTGTACATCAGACTCTACACATACGCCAGTCTGCACCTGTACATCAGACTCTACACATACGCCAGTCTGCACCTGTACATCAGACTCTACACATACGCCAGTCTGCACCTGTACATCAGACTCTACACATACGCCAGTCTGACCCCGTACATCAGACTCTACACATACGCCAGTCTGCACCTGTACATCAGACTCTACACATACGCCAGTCTGCACCTGTACATCAGACTCTACACATACGCCAGTCTGCACCTGTACATCAGACTCTACACATACGCCAGTCTGCACCTGTACATCAGACTCTACACATACGCCAGTCTGCACCTGTACATCAGACTCTACACATACGCCATTCTGCACCTGTACATCAGACTGTACACATACGCCAGTCTGACCCTGTACATCAGACTCTACATATACGCCAGTCTGCACCTGTACATCAGACTCTACACATACACCAGTCTACACCTGTACATCAGACTCTACACATACGCCAGTCTGCACCTGTACATCAGACTCTACACATACGCCAGTCTGCACCTGTACATCAGACTCTACATATATACGCCAGTCTGCACCTGTACATCAGACTCTACACATACGCCAGTCTGACCCCGTACATCAGACTCTACACATACGCCAGTCTGCACCTGTACATCAGACTCTACACATACGCCAGTCTACACCTGTACATCAGACTCTACATATACGCCAGTCTGCACCTGTACATCAGACTCTACACATACGCCAGTCTACACCTGTACATCAGACTCTACACATACGCCAGTCTGCACCTGTACATCAGACTCTACACATACGCCAGTCTGCACCTGTACATCAGACTCTACACATACGCCAGTCTGCACCTGTACATCAGACTCTACACATACGCCAGTCTGCACCTGTACATCAGACTCTACATATACGCCAGTCTGCACCTGTACATCAGACTCTACACATACGCCAGTCTGACCCCGTACATCAGACTCTACACATACGCCAGTCTGCACCTGTACATCAGACTCTACACATACGCCAGTCTGCACCTGTACATCAGACTCTACACATACGCCAGTCTGCACCTGTACATCAGACTCTACACATACGCCAGTCTACACCTGTACATCAGACTCTACACATACGCCAGTCTGCACCTGTACATCAGACTCTACACATACGCCAGTCTGCACCTGTACATCAGACTCTACACATACGCCAGTCTGCACCTGTACATCAGACTCTACACATACGCCAGTCTGACCCTGTACATCAGACTCTACACATACGCCAGTCTGCACCTGTACATCAGACTCTACACATACGCCAGTCTGCACCTGTACATCAGACTCTACACATACGCCAGTCTGCACCTGTACATCAGACTCTACACATACGCCAGTCTGCACCTGTACATCAGACTCTACACATACGCCAGTCTGACCCTGTACATCAGACTCTACACATACGCCAGTCTGCACCTGTACATCAGACTCTACACATACGCCAGTCTTCACCTGTACATCAGACTCTACACATACGCCAGTCTGCACCTGTACATCAGACTGTACACATACGCCAGTCTGACCCCGTACATCAGACTACACATACGCCAGTCTACACCTGTACATCAGACTCTACACATACGCCAGTCTACACCTGTACATCAGACTCTACACATACGCCAGTCTGCACCTGTACATCAGACTCTACACATACGCCAGTCTGCACCTGTACATCAGACTCTACACATACGCCAGTCTGACCCTGTACATCAGACTCTACACATACGCCAGTCTGCACCTGTACATCAGACTCTACACATACGCCAGTCTGCACCTGTACATCAGACTCTACACATACGCCAGTCTGACCCTGTACATCAGACTCTACACATACGCCAGTCTGCACCTGTACATCAGACTCTACACATACGCCAGTCTGACCCCGTACATCAGACTCTACACATACGCCAGTCTGCACCTGTACATCAGACTCTACACATACGCCAGTCTGCACCTGTACATCAGACTCTACACATACGCCAGTCTGCACCTGTACATCAGACTCTACACATACGCCAGTCTACACCTGTACATCAGACTCTACACATACGCCAGTCTGCCCTGTACATCAGACTCTACACATACGCCAGTCTGCACCTGTACATCAGACTCTACACATACGCCAGTCTGCACCTGTACATCAGACTCTACACATACGCCAGTCTGACCCCGTACATCAGACTCTACACATACGCCAGTCTGCACCTGTACATCAGACTCTACACATACGCCAGTCTGCACCTGTACATCAGACTCTACACATACGCCAGTCTGCACCTGTACATCAGACTCTACACATACGCCAGTCTGACCCCGTACATCAGACTGTACACATACGCCAGTCTGCACCTGTACATCAGACTCTACACATACGCCAGTCTGCACCTGTACATCAGACTCTACACATACGCCAGTCTGCACCTGTACATCAGACTCTACACATACGCCAGTCTGCACCTGTACATCAGACTCTACACATACGCCAGTCTGCACCTGTACATCAGACTCTACACATACGCCAGTCTGCACCTGTACATCAGACTCTACACATACGCCAGTCTGCACCTGTACATCAGACTCTACACATACGCCAGTCTGACCCTGTACATCAGACTCTACACATACGCCAGTCTGCACCTGTACATCAGACTCTACACATACGCCAGTCTGCACCTGTACATCAGACTCTACACATACGCCAGTCTGCACCTGTACATCAGACTCTACACATACGCCAGTCTGACCCCGTACATCAGACTCTACACATACGCCAGTCTGCACCTGTACATCAGACTCTACACATACGCCAGTCTGCACCTGTACATCAGACTCTACACATACGCCAGTCTGCACCTGTACATCAGACTCTACACATACGCCAGTCTGACCCCGTACATCAGACTCTACACATACGCCAGTCTGACCCTGTACATCAGACTCTACACATACGCCAGTCTGCACCTGTACATCAGACTCTACACATACGCCAGTCTGACCCCGTACATCAGACTCTACACATACGCCAGTCTGCACCTGTACATCAGACTCTACACATACGCCAGTCTGCACCTGTACATCAGACTCTACACATACGCCAGTCTGCACCTGTACATCAGACTCTACACATACGCCAGTCTGCACCTGTACATCAGACTCTACACATACGCCAGTCTGACCCCGTACATCAGACTGTACACATACGCCAGTCTGCACCTGTACATCAGACTCTACACATACGCCAGTCTGCACCTGTACATCAGACTGTACACATACGCCAGTCTGACCCCGTACATCAGACTCTACACATACGCCAGTCTGCACCTGTACATCAGACTCTACACATACGCCAGTCTGCACCTGTACATCAGACTCTACACATACGCCAGTCTGCACCTGTACATCAGACTCTACACATACGCCAGTCTGACCCCGTACATCAGACTCTACACATACGCCAGTCTGCACCTGTACATCAGACTCTACATATACGCCAGTCTGCACCTGTACATCAGACTCTACACATACGCCAGTCTGACCCCGTACATCAGACTCTACACATACGCCAGTCTGCACCTGTACATCAGACTCTACACATACGCCAGTCTGCACCTGTACATCAGACTCTACACATACGCCAGTCTGCACCTGTACATCAGACTCTACACATACGCCAGTCTGCACCTGTACATCAGACTCTACACATACGCCAGTCTGCACCTGTACATCAGACTCTACACATACGCCAGTCTGACCCCGTACATCAGACTACACATACGCCAGTCTGCACCTGTACATCAGACTCTACACATACGCCAGTCTGACCCTGTACATCAGACTCTACATATACGCCAGTCTGCACCTGTACATCAGACTCTACACATACGCCAGTCTGCACCTGTACATCAGACTCTACACATACGCCAGTCTGCACCTGTACATCAGACTCTACACATACGCCAGTCTGACCCCGTACATCAGACTCTACACATACGCCAGTCTTCACCTGTACATCAGACTCTACATATACGCCAGTCTTCACCTGTACATCAGACTCTATACATACGCCAGTCTGCACCTGTACATCAGACTCTACACATACGCCAGTCTGACCCCGTACATCAGACTCTACACATACGCCAGTCTGCACCTGTAAATCAGACTCTACACATACGCCAGTCTGCACCTGTACATCAGACTCTACACATACGCCAGTCTGACCCTGTACATCAGACTCTACACATACGCCAGTCTGCACCTGTACATCAGACTCTACACATACGCCAGTCTGCACCTGTACATCAGACTCTACACATACGCCAGTCTGACCCCGTACATCAGACTCTACACATACGCCAGTCTGCACCTGTACATCAGACTCTACACATACGCCAGTCTGCACCTGTACATCAGACTCTACACATACGCCAGTCTGCACCTGTACATCAGACTCTACACATACGCCAGTCTGACCCCGTACATCAGACTGTACACATACGCCAGTCTGATCCTGTACATCAGACTACACATACGCCAGTCTGACCCCGTACATCAGACTCTATACATACGCCAGTCTGACCCCGTACATCAGACTACACATACGCCAGTCTGACCCCGTACATCAGACTGTACACATACGCCAGTCTGCACCTGTACATCAGACTCTACATATACGCCAGTCTTCACCTGTACATCAGACTCTACACATACGCCAGTCTGACCCTGTACATCAGACTCTACACATACGCCAGTCTGCACCTGTACATCAGACTCTACACATACGCCAGTCTGACCCCGTACATCAGACTCTATACATACGCCAGTCTGACCCCGTACATCAGACTACACATACGCCAGTCTGACCCCGTACATCAGACTGTACACATACGCCAGTCTGCACCTGTACATCAGACTCTACATATACGCCAGTCTTCACCTGTACATCAGACTCTACACATACGCCAGTCTGACCCTGTACATCAGACTCTACACATACGCCAGTCTGCACCTGTACATCAGACTCTACACATACGCCAGTCTGACCCCGTACATCAGACTGTACACATACGCCAGTCTGCACCTGTACATCAGACTACACATACGCCAGTCTGACCCCGTACATCAGACTCTACATATACGCCAGTCTACACCTGTACATCAGACTCTACACATACGCCAGTCTGCACCTGTACATCAGACTCTACACATACGCCAGTCTACACCTGTACATCAGACTCTACACATACGCCAGTCTGACCCCGTACATCAGACTGTACACATACGCCAGTCTGCACCTGTACATCAGACTACACATACGCCAGTCTGACCCCGTACATCAGACTCTACACATACGCCAGTCTGCACCTGTACATCAGACTCTACACATACGCCAGTCTGACCCTGTACATCAGACTCTACACATACGCCAGTCTACACCTGTACATCAGACTCTACACATACGCCAGTCTGCACCTGTACATCAGACTCTACACATACGCCAGTCTACACCTGTACATCAGACTCTATACATACGCCAGTCTGCACCTGTACATCAGACTCTACACATACGCCAGTCTGACCCCGTACATCAGACTCTACACATACGCCAGTCTGCACCTGTACATCAGACTCTACACATACGCCAGTCTGACCCTGTACATCAGACTCTACACATACGCCAGTCTACACCTGTACATCAGACTGTACACATACGCCAGTCTGCACCTGTACATCAGACTCTACATATACGCCAGTCTGCACCTGTACATCAGACTCTACACATACGCCAGTCTGACCCCGTACATCAGACTCTACACATACGCCAGTCTGACCCCGTACATCAGACTCTACACATACGCCAGTCTGCACCTGTACATCAGACTCTACATATACGCCAGTCTGCACCTGTACATCAGACTCTACACATACGCCAGTCTGACCCCGTACATCAGACTCTACACATACGCCAGTCTGACCCTGTACATCAGACTCTACACATACGCCAGTCTGACCCCGTACATCAGACTCTACACATACGCCAGTCTGACCCTGTACATCAGACTCTACACATACGCCAGTCTGCACCTGTACATCAGACTCTACACATACGCCAGTCTGCACCTGTACATCAGACTCTACACATACGCCAGTCTGCACCTGTACATCAGACTCTACACATACGCCAGTCTGACCCTGTACATCAGACTCTACACATACGCCAGTCTACACCTGTACATCAGACTCTACACATACGCCAGTCTGCACCTGTACATCAGACTCTACACATACGCCAGTCTGCACCTGTACATCAGACTACACACATACGCCAGTCTGCACCTGTACATCAGACTCTACACATACGCCAGTCTGCACCTGTACATCAGACTCTACACATACGCCAGTCTGACCCTGTACATCAGACTCTACACATACGCCAGTCTGCACCTGTACATCAGACTCTACACATACGCCAGTCTGACCCCGTACATCAGACTCTACACATACGCCAGTCTGCACCTGTACATCAGACTCTACACATACGCCAGTCTGCACCTGTACATCAGACTCTACACATACGCCAGTCTGCACCTGTACATCAGACTCTACACATACGCCAGTCTGCACCTGTACATCAGACTCTACACATACGCCAGTCTGACCCCGTACATCAGACTCTACACATACGCCAGTCTGCACCTGTACATCAGACTCTACACATACGCCAGTCTGCACCTGTACATCAGACTCTACACATACGCCAGTCTGACCCCGTACATCAGACTCTACACATACGCCAGTCTGCACCTGTACATCAGACTCTACACATACGCCAGTCTGCACCTGTACATCAGACTCTACACATACGCCAGTCTGCACCTGTACATCAGACTCTACACATACGCCAGTCTGACCCCGTACATCAGACTCTACACATACGCCAGTCTGCACCTGTACATCAGACTCTACACATACGCCAGTCTGCACCTGTACATCAGACTCTACACATACGCCAGTCTGACCCCGTACATCAGACTCTACACATACGCCAGTCTGCACCTGTACATCAGACTCTACACATACGCCAGTCTGCACCTGTACATCAGACTCTACACATACGCCAGTCTGCACCTGTACATCAGACTCTACACATACGCCAGTCTGCACCTGTACATCAGACTCTACACATACGCCAGTCTGCACCTGTACATCAGACTCTACACATACGCCAGTCTGACCCCGTACATCAGACTACACATACGCCAGTCTGCACCTGTACATCAGACTCTACATATACGCCAGTCTGACCCTGTACATCAGACTCTACACATACGCCAGTCTGCACCTGTACATCAGACTCTACACATACGCCAGTCTGCACCTGTACATCAGACTCTACACATACGCCAGTCTGCACCTGTACATCAGACTCTACACATACGCCAGTCTGCACCCGTACATCAGACTCTACACATACGCCAGTCTGCACCTGTACATCAGACTCTACACATACGCCAGTCTGCACCTGTACATCAGACTCTACACATACGCCAGTCTGCACCTGTACATCAGACTCTACACATACGCCAGTCTGACCCCGTACATCAGACTCTACACATACGCCAGTCTGCACCTGTACATCAGACTCTACACATACGCCAGTCTGCACCTGTACATCAGACTCTACACATACGCCAGTCTGACCCTGTACATCAGACTCTACACATACGCCAGTCTGCACCTGTACATCAGACTCTACACATACGCCAGTCTGCACCTGTACATCAGACTCTACACATACGCCAGTCTGACCCCGTACATCAGACTCTACACATACGCCAGTCTGCACCTGTACATCAGACTCTACACATACGCCAGTCTGCACCTGTACATCAGACTCTACACATACGCCAGTCTGCACCTGTACATCAGACTCTACACATACGCCAGTCTGACCCCGTACATCAGACTCTACACATACGCCAGTCTGATCCTGTACATCAGACTCTACACATACGCCAGTCTGACCCGTACATCAGACTCTATACATACGCCAGTCTGACCCCGTACATCAGACTACACATACGCCAGTCTGACCCCGTACATCAGACTGTACACATACGCCAGTCTGCACCTGTACATCAGACTCTACATATACGCCAGTCTTCACCTGTACATCAGACTCTACACATACGCCAGTCTGACCCTGTACATCAGACTCTACACATACGCCAGTCTGCACCTGTACATCAGACTCTACACATACGCCAGTCTGACCCCGTACATCAGACTCTATACATACGCCAGTCTGACCCCGTACATCAGACTACACATACGCCAGTCTGACCCCGTACATCAGACTGTACACATACGCCAGTCTGCACCTGTACATCAGACTCTACACATACGCCAGTCTGACCCTGTACATCAGACTCTACACATACGCCAGTCTGACCCTGTACATCAGACTCTACACATACGCCAGTCTGCACCTGTACATCAGACTCTACACATACGCCAGTCTGCACCTGTACATCAGACTCTACACATACGCCAGTCTGCACCTGTACATCAGACTCTACACATACGCCAGTCTGCACCTGTACATCAGACTCTACACATACGCCAGTCTGCACCTGTACATCAGACTCTACACATACGCCAGTCTGCACCTGTACATCAGACTCTACACATACGCCAGTCTGCACCTGTACATCAGACTCTACACATACGCCAGTCTGCACCTGTACATCAGACTCTACACATACGCCAGTCTGCACCTGTACATCAGACTCTACACATACGCCAGTCTACACCTGTACATCAGACTCTACACATACGCCAGTCTGCACCTGTACATCAGACTCTACACATACGCCAGTCTGCACCTGTACATCAGACTCTACACATACGCCAGTCTGCACCTGTACATCAGACTCTACACATACGCCAGTCTGACCCCGTACATCAGACTCTACACATACGCCAGTCTGCACCTGTACATCAGACTCTACACATACGCCAGTCTGCACCTGTACATCAGACTCTACACATACGCCAGTCTGCACCTGTACATCAGACTCTACACATACGCCAGTCTGCACCTGTACATCAGACTCTACACATACGCCAGTCTGCACCTGTACATCAGACTCTACACATACGCCAGTCTGCACCTGTACATCAGACTCTACACATACGCCAGTCTGCACCTGTACATCAGACTCTACACATACGCCAGTCTGCACCTGTACATCAGACTCTACACATACGCCAGTCTGCACCTGTACATCAGACTCTACACATACGCCAGTCTGACCCCGTACATCAGACTCTACACATACGCCAGTCTGCACCTGTACATCAGACTCTACACATACGCCAGTCTGCACCTGTACATCAGACTCTACACATACGCCAGTCTGCACCTGTACATCAGACTCTACACATACGCCAGTCTACACCTGTACATCAGACTCTACACATACGCCAGTCTGCACCTGTACATCAGACTCTACACATACGCCAGTCTGCACCTGTACATCAGACTCTACACATACGCCAGTCTGCACCTGTACATCAGACTCTACACATACGCCAGTCTGCACCTGTACATCAGACTCTACACATACGCCAGTCTGCACCTGTACATCAGACTCTACACATACGCCAGTCTGCACCTGTACATCAGACTCTACACATACGCCAGTCTGCACCTGTACATCAGACTCTACACATACGCCAGTCTGCACCTGTACATCAGACTCTACACATACGCCAGTCTGCACCTGTACATCAGACTCTACACATACGTCAGTCTGCACCTGTACATCAGACTCTACACATACGCCAGTCTGCACCTGTACATCAGACTCTACACATACGCCAGTCTGCACCTGTACATCAGACTCTACACATACGCCAGTCTGCCCCCGTACATCACACTACACATACGCCAGTCTGCACCTGTACATCAGACTCTACACATACGCCAGGCTGCACCTGTACATCAGACTCTACACATACGCCAGTCTGCACCTGTACATCAGACTCTACACATACGCCAGTCTGCACCTGTACATCAGACTCTACACATACGCCAGTCTGGACCTGTACATCAGACTCTACACATACGCCAGTCTGCACCTGTACATCAGACTCTACACATACGCCAGTCTGCACCTGTACATCAGACTCTACACATACGCCAGTCTGCACCTGTACATCAGACTCTAAACATAAGCCAGTCTGCACCTGTACATCAGACTCTACACATACGCCAGTCTGACCCCGTACATCAGACTCTACACATACGCCAGTCTGCACCTGTACATCAGACTCTACACATACGCCAGTCTGCACCTGTACATCAGACTCTACACATACGCCAGTCTGCACCTGTACATCAGACTCTACACATACGCCAGTCTGCACCTGTACATCAGACTCTACACATACGCCAGTCTGACCCTGTACATCAGACTCTACACATACGCCAGTCTGCACCTGTACATCAGACTCTACACATACGCCAGTCTGCACCTGTACATCAGACTCTACACATACGCCAGTCTGCACCCGTACATCAGACTCTACACATACGCCAGTCTGCACCTGTACATCAGACTCTACACATACGCCAGTCTGCACCTGTACATCAGACTCTACACATACGCCAGTCTGCACCTGTACATCAGACTCTACACATACGCCAGTCTGACCCCGTACATCAGACTCTACACATACGCCAGTCTGCACCTGTACATCAGACTCTACACATACGCCAGTCTGCACCTGTACATCAGACTCTACACATACGCCAGTCTGCACCTGTACATCAGACTCTACACATACGCCAGTCTGCACCTGTACATCAGACTCTACACATACGCCAGTCTGCACCTGTACATCAGACTCTACACATACGCCAGTCTGCACCTGTACATCAGACTCTACACATACGCCAGTCTGCACCTGTACATCAGACTCTACACATACGCCAGTCTGACCCTGTACATCAGACTCTACACATACGCCAGTCTGCACCTGTACATCAGACTCTACACATACGCCAGTCTGCACCTGTACATCAGACTCTACACATACGCCAGTCTGCACCTGTACATCAGACTCTACACATACGCCAGTCTGACCCCGTACATCAGACTCTACACATACGCCAGTCTGCACCTGTACATCAGACTCTACACATACGCCAGTCTGCACCTGTACATCAGACTCTACACATACGCCAGTCTGCACCTGTACATCAGACTCTACACATACGCCAGTCTGCACCCGTACATCAGACTCTACACATACGCCAGTCTGACCCTGTACATCAGACTCTACACATACGCCAGTCTGCACCTGTACATCAGACTCTACACATACGCCAGTCTGACCCCGTACATCAGACTCTACACATACGCCAGTCTGCACCTGTACATCAGACTCTACACATACGCCAGTCTGCACCTGTACATCAGACTCTACACATACGCCAGTCTGCACCTGTACATCAGACTCTACACATACGCCAGTCTGCACCTGTACATCAGACTCTACACATACGCCAGTCTGACCCCGTACATCAGACTCTACACATACGCCAGTCTGCACCTGTACATCAGACTCTACACATACGCCAGTCTGCACCTGTACATCAGACTCTACACATACGCCAGTCTGACCCCGTACATCAGACTCTACACATACGCCAGTCTGCACCTGTACATCAGACTCTACACATACGCCAGTCTGCACCTGTACATCAGACTCTACACATACGCCAGTCTGCACCTGTACATCAGACTCTACACATACGCCAGTCTGCCCCTGTACATCAGACTCTACACATACGCCAGTCTGCACCTGTACATCAGACTCTACACATACGCCAGTCTGCACCTGTACATCAGACTCTACACATACGCCAGTCTGACCCTGTACATCAGACTCTACACATACGCCAGTCTGCACCTGTACATCAGACTCTACACATACGCCAGTCTGCACCTGTACATCAGACTCTACACATACGCCAGTCTGCACCTGTACATCAGACTCTACACATACGCCAGTCTGCACCTGTACATCAGACTCTACACATACGCCAGTCTGCACCTGTACATCAGACTCTACACATACGCCAGTCTGACCCCGTACATCAGACTCTACACATACGCCAGTCTGCACCTGTACATCAGACTCTACACATACGCCAGTCTGACCCTGTACATCAGACTCTACACATACGCCAGTCTGCACCTGTACATCAGACTCTACACATACGCCAGTCTGCACCTGTACATCAGACTCTACACATACGCCAGTCTGCACCTGTACATCAGACTCTACACATACGCCAGTCTGACCCCGTACATCAGACTCTACACATACGCCAGTCTGCACCTGTACATCAGACTCTACACATACGCCAGTCTGCACCTGTACATCAGACTCTACACATACGCCAGTCTGCACCTGTACATCAGACTCTACACATACGCCAGTCTGACCCCGTACATCAGACTCTACACATACGCCAGTCTGCACCTGTACATCAGACTCTACACATACGCCAGTCTGCACCTGTACATCAGACTCTACACATACGCCAGTCTGACCTGTACATCAGACTCTACACATACGCCAGTCTGCACCTGTACATCAGACTCTACACATACGCCCGTCTGCACCTGTACATCAGACTCTACACATACGCCAGTCTGACCTGTACATCAGACTCTACACATACGCCAGTCTGCACCTGTACATCAGACTCTACACATACGACAGTCTGCACCTGTACATCAGCCTCTACACATACGCCAGTCTGCACCTGTACATCAGACTCTACACATACGCCAGTCTGACCCCGTACATCAGACTCTACACATACGCCAGTCTGACTATACGCCAGTCTTCACCTGTACATCAGACTCTACACATACGCCAGTCTGACCCTGTACATCAGACTCTACACATACGCCAGTCTGCACCTGTACATCAGACTCTACACATACGCCAGTCTGACCCTGTACATCAGACTCTACACATACGCCAGTCTGACCCCGTACATCAGACTCTACACATACGCCAGTCTGACCCCGTACATCAGACTCTACACATACGCCAGTCTGCACCTGTACATCAGACTCTACACATACGCCAGTCTGAACCTGTACATCAGACTCTACACATACGCCAGTCTGACCCTGTACATCAGACTCTACACATACGCCAGTCTGCACCTGTACATCAGACTCTACACATACGCCAGTCTGACCCCGTACATCAGACTCTACACATACGCCAGTCTGCACCTGTACATCAGACTCTACACATACGCCAGTCTGACCCCGTACATCAGACTCTACACATACGCCAGTCTGCACCTGTACATCAGACTCTACACATACGCCAGTCTGCACCTGTACATCAGACTCTACACATACGCCAGTCTACACCTGTACATCAGACTCTACACATACGCCAGTCTGACCCCGTACATCAGACTCTACACATACGCCAGTCTGCACCTGTACATCAGACTCTACACATACGCCAGTCTGACCCCGTACATCAGACTCTACACATACGCCAGTCTGCACCTGTACATCAGACTCTACACATACGCCAGTCTGACCCTGTACATCAGACTCTACACATACGCCAGTCTACACCTGTACATCAGACTCTACACATACGCCAGTCTGCACCTGTACATCAGACTCTACACATACGCCAGTCTGCACCTGTACATCAGACTCTACACATACGCCAGTCTGCACCTGTACATCAGACTCTACACATACGCCAGTCTCACCCCGTACATCAGACTCTACACATACGCCAGTCTGCACCTGTACATCAGACTCTACCCGTACGTCAGTCTGACCTGTACATCAGACTCTACACATACGCCAGTCTACACCTGTACATCAGACTCTACACATACGCCAGTCTGCACCTGTACATCAGACTCTACACATACGCCAGTCTGCACCTGTACATCAGACTCTACACATACGCCAGTCTGACCCCGTACATCAGACTCTACACATACGTCAGTCTGCACCTGTACATCAGACTCTACACATACGCCAGTCTGAACCTGTACATCAGACTCTACACATACGCCAGTCTGCACCTGTACATCAGACTCTACACATACGCCAGTCTGACCCCGTACATCAGACTCTACACATACGCCAGTCTGCACCTGTACATCAGACTCTACACATACGCCAGTCTGCACCTGTACATCAGACTCTACACATACGCCAGTCTGACCCTGTACATCAGACTCTACACATACGCCAGTCTGCACCTGTACATCAGACTCTACACATACGCCAGTCTGCACCTGTACATCAGACTCTACACATACGCCAGTCTGCACCTGTACATCAGACTCTACACATACGCCAGTCTGACCCTGTACATCAGACTCTACACATACGCCAGTCTGCACCTGTACATCAGACTCTACACATACGCCAGTCTGCACCTGTACATCAGACTCTACACATACGCCAGTCTGCACCTGTACATCAGACTCTACACATACGCCAGTCTGCACCTGTACATCAGACTCTACACATACGCCAGTCTGCACCTGTACATCAGACTCTACACATACGCCAGTCTGACCCTGTACATCAGACTCTACACATACGCCAGTCTGCACCTGTACATCAGACTCTACACATACGCCAGTCTGACCCCGTACATCAGACTCTACACATACGCCAGTCTGCACCTGTACATCAGACTCTACACATACGCCAGTCTGCACCTGTACATCAGACTCTACACATACGCCAGTCTGCACCTGTACATCAGACTCTACACATACGCCAGTCTGCACCTGTACATCAGACTCTACACATACGCCAGTCTGACCCCGTACATCAGACTGTACACATACGCCAGTCTGCACCTGTACATCAGACTCTACACATACGCCAGTCTGCACCTGTACATCAGACTCTACACATACGCCAGTCTGACCCCGTACATCAGACTCTACACATACGCCAGTCTGCACCTGTACATCAGACTCTACACATACGCCAGTCTGCACCAGTAAATCAGACTCTACACATACGCCAGTCTGCACCTGTACATCAGACTCTACACATACGCCAGTCTGACCCCGTACATCAGACTCTACACATACGCCAGTCTGCACCTGTACATCAGACTCTACACATACGCCAGTCTGCACCTGTACATCAGACTCTACACATACGCCAGTCTGCACCCGTACATCAGACTCTACACATACGCCAGTCTGCACCTGTACATCAGACTCTACACATACGCCAGTCTGCACCTGTACATCAGACTCTACACATACGCCAGTCTGCACCTGTACATCAGACTGTACACATACGCCAGTCTGCACCTGTACATCAGACTCTACACATACGCCAGTCTGCACCTGTACATCAGACTCTACACATACGCCAGTCTGACCCCGTACATCAGACTACACATACGCCAGTCTGCACCTGTACATCAGACTCTACACATACGCCAGTCTGACCCTGTACATCAGACTCTACACATACGCCAGTCTGCACCTGTACATCAGACTCTACACATACGCCAGTCTGCACCTGTACATCAGACTCTACACATACGCCAGTCTGCACCTGTACATCAGACTCTACACATACGCCAGTCTGACCCCGTACATCAGACTCTACACATACGCCAGTCTGCACCTGTACATCAGACTCTACATATACGCCAGTCTGCACCTGTACATCAGACTCTACACATACGCCAGTCTGCACCTGTACATCAGACTCTACACATACGCCAGTCTGACCCCGTACATCAGACTCTACACATACGCCAGTCTGCACCTGTACATCAGACTCTACACATACGCCAGTCTGCACCTGTACATCAGACTCTACACATACGCCAATCTGACCCTGTACATCAGACTCTACACATACGCCAGTCTGCACCTGTACATCAGACTCTATACATACGCCAGTCTGCACCTGTACATCAGACTCTACACATACGCCAGTCTGACCCCGTACATCAGACTCTACACATACGCCAGTCTGCACCTGTACATCAGACTCTACACATACGCCAGTCTGCACCTGTACATCAGACTCTACACATACGCCAGTCTGCACCTGTACATCAGACTCTACACATACGCCAGTCTGACCCCGTACATCAGACTCTACACATACGCCAGTCTGACCCTGTACATCAGACTACACATACGCCAGTCTGACCCGTACATCAGACTCTATACATACGCCAGTCTGACCCCGTACATCAGACTACACATACGCCAGTCTGACCCCGTACATCAGACTGTACACATACGCCAGTCTGCACCTGTACATCAGACTCTACATATACGCCAGTCTTCACCTGTACATCAGACTCTACACATACGCCAGTCTGACCCTGTACATCAGACTCTACACATACGCCAGTCTGCACCTGTACATCAGACTCTACACATACGCCAGTCTGACCCCGTACATCAGACTCTACACATACGCCAGTCTGACCCTGTACATCAGACTCTACACATACGCCAGTCTGACCCCGTACATCAGACTCTACACATACGCCAGTCTGCACCTGTACAGCAGACTCTACACATACGCCAGTCTGCACCTGTACATCAGACTCTACACATACGCCAGTCTGACCCTGTACATCAGACTCTACACATACGCCAGTCTGCACCTGTACATCAGACTCTACACATACGCCAGTCTGACCCCGTACATCAGACTGTACACATACGCCAGTCTGCACCTGTACATCAGACTCTACACATACGCCAGTCTGCACCTGTACATCAGACTCTACACATACGCCAGTCTGCACCCGTACATCAGACTCTACACATACGCCAGTCTGCACCTGTACATCAGACTCTACACATACGCCAGTCTGCACCTGTACATCAGACTCTACACATACGCCAGTCTGCACCTGTACATCAGACTCTACACATACGCCAGTCTGACCCTGTACATCAGACTCTACACATACGCCAGTCTGCACCTGTACATCAGACTCTACACATACGCCAGTCTGCACCTGTACATCAGACTCTACACATACGCCAGTCTGACCCCGTACATCAGACTCTACACATACGCCAGTCTGACCCCGTACATCAGACTCTACACATACGCCAGTCTGACCCTGTACATCAGACTCTACACATACGCCAGTCTGCACCTGTACATCAGACTCTACACATACGCCAGTCTGACCCTGTACATCAGACTCTACACATACGCCAGTCTGCACCTGTACATCAGACTCTACACATACGCCAGTCTGCACCTGTACATCAGACTCTACACATACGCCAGTCTACACCTGTACATCAGACTCTACACATACGCCAGTCTGCACCTGTACATCAGACTCTACACATACGCCAGTCTGACCCCGTACATCAGACTCTACACATACGCCAGTCTGCACCTGTACATCAGACTCTACACATACGCCAGTCTGACCCTGTACATCAGACTCTACACATACGCCAGTCTACACCTGTACATCAGACTCTACACATACGCCAGTCTGCACCTGTACATCAGACTCTACACATACGCCAGTCTGCACCTGTACATCAGACTCTACACATACGCCAGTCTGACCCCGTACATCAGACTCTACACATACGCCAGTCTGACCCCGTACATCAGACTCTACACATACGCCAGTCTGCACCTGTACATCAGACTCTACACATACGCCAGTCTGCACCTGTACATCAGACTCTACACATACGCCAGTCTGCACCTGTACATCAGACTCTACACATACGCCAGTCTGACCCCGTACATCAGACTCTACACATACGCCAGTCTGACCCTGTACATCAGACTCTACACATACGCCAGGCTGACCCTGTACATCAGACTCTACACATACGCCAGTCTGACCCTGTACATCAGACTCTACACATACGCCAGTCTGCACCTGTACATCAGACTCTACACATACGCCAGTCTGCACCTGTACATCAGACTCTACACATACGCCAGTCTGCACCTGTACATCAGACTCTACACATACGCCAGTCTGACCCTGTACATCAGACTCTACACATACGCCAGTCTACACCTGTACATCAGACTCTACACATACGCCAGTCTGCACCTGTACATCAGACTGTACACATACGCCAGTCTGCACCTGTACATCAGACTCTACACATACGCCAGTCTGCACCTGTACATCAGACTCTACACATACGCCAGTCTGCACCTGTACATCAGACTCTACACATACGCCAGTCTGACCCTGTACATCAGACTCTACACATACGCCAGTCTGCACCTGTACATCAGACTCTACACATACGCCAGTCTGACCCCGTACATCAGACTCTACACATACGCCAGTCTGCACCTGTACATCAGACTCTATACATACGCCAGTCTGCACCTGTACATCAGACTCTACACATACGCCAGTCTGCACCTGTACATCAGACTCTACACATACGCCAGTCTGCACCTGTACATCAGACTCTACACATACGCCAGTCTGACCCCGTACATCAGACTGTACACATACGCCAGTCTGCACCTGTACATCAGACTCTACACATACGCCAGTCTGCACCTGTACATCAGACTGTACACATACGCCAGTCTGACCCCGTACATCAGACTCTACACATACGCCAGTCTGCACCTGTACATCAGACTCTACATATACGCCAGTCTGCACCTGTACATCAGACTCTACACATACGCCAGTCTGCACCTGTACATCAGACTCTACACATACGCCAGTCTGACCCCGTACATCAGACTCTACACATACGCCAGTCTGCACCTGTACATCAGACTCTACATATACGCCAGTCTGCACCTGTACATCAGACTCTACACATACGCCAGTCTGACCCCGTACATCAGACTCTACACATACGCCAGTCTGCACCTGTACATCAGACTCTACACATACGCCAGTCTGCACCTGTACATCAGACTCTACACATACGCCAGTCTGCACCTGTACATCAGACTGTACACATACGCCAGTCTGCACCTGTACATCAGACTCTACACATACGCCAGTCTGCACCTGTACATCAGACTCTACACATACGCCAGTCTGACCCCGTACATCAGACTACACATACGCCAGTCTGCACCTGTACATCAGACTCTACACATACGCCAGTCTGACCCTGTACATCAGACTCTACATATACGCCAGTCTGCACCTGTACATCAGACTCTACACATACGCCAGTCTGCACCTGTACATCAGACTCTACACATACGCCAGTCTGCACCTGTACATCAGACTCTACACATACGCCAGTCTGCCCCCGTACATCAGACTCTACACATACGCCAGTCTTCACCTGTACATCAGACTCTACATATACGCCAGTCTTCACCTGTACATCAGACTCTATACATACGCCAGTCTGCACCTGTACATCAGACTCTACACATACGCCAGTCTGACCCCGTACATCAGACTCTACACATACGCCAGTCTGCACCTGTAAATCAGACTCTACACATACGCCAGTCTGCACCTGTACATCAGACTCTACACATACGCCAGTCTGACCCTGTACATCAGACTCTACACATACGCCAGTCTGCACCTGTACATCAGACTCTACACATACGCCAGTCTGCACCTGTACATCAGACTCTACACATACGCCAGTCTGACCCCGTACATCAGACTCTACACATACGCCAGTCTGCACCTGTACATCAGATTCTACACATACGCCAGTCTGCACCTGTACATCAGACTCTACACATACGCCAGTCTGCACCTGTACATCAGACTCTACACATACGCCAGTCTGACCCCGTACATCAGACTGTACACATACGCCAGTCTGATCCTGTACATCAGACTACACATACGCCAGTCTGAACCCGTACATCAGACTCTATACATACGCCAGTCTGACCCCGTACATCAGACTACACATACGCCAGTCTGACCCCGTACATCAGACTGTACACATACGCCAGTCTGCACCTGTACATCAGACTCTACATATACGCCAGTCTTCACCTGTACATCAGACTCTACACATACGCCAGTCTGACCCTGTACATCAGACTCTACACATACGCCAGTCTGCACCTGTACATCAGACTCTACACATACGCCAGTCTGACCCCGTACATCAGACTCTATACATACGCCAGTCTGACCCCGTACATCAGACTACACATACGCCAGTCTGACCCCGTACATCAGACTGTACACATACGCCAGTCTGCACCTGTACATCAGACTCTACATATACGCCAGTCTGACCCTGTACATCAGACTCTACACATACGCCAGTCTGACCCTGTACATCAGACTCTACACATACGCCAGTCTGCACCTGTACATCAGACTCTACACATACGCCAGTCTGACCCCGTACATCAGACTGTACACATACGCCAGTCTGCACCCGTACATCAGACTCTACACATACGCCAGTCTGACCCCGTACATCAGACTCTACACATACGCCAGTCTGCACCTGTACATCAGACTCTACACATACGCCAGTCTGCACCTGTACATCAGACTCTACACATACGCCAGTCTACACCTGTACATCAGACTCTACACATACGCCAGTCTGACCCCGTACATCAGACTCTACACATACGCCAGTCTGCACCTGTACATCAGACTCTACACATACGCCAGTCTGCACCTGTACATCAGACTCTACACATACGCCAGTCTGACCCCGTACATCAGACTCTACACATACGCCAGTCTGACCCCGTACATCA
The DNA here is from genome assembly GCA_019788955.1 of Albula glossodonta. Classification (NCBI taxonomy): domain Eukaryota; kingdom Metazoa; phylum Chordata; class Actinopteri; order Albuliformes; family Albulidae; genus Albula; species Albula glossodonta. Next base: position 363,099 of record JAFBMS010000171.1, on the reverse strand, counting down.
GACTCTACACATACGCCAGTCTGACCCCGTACATCAGACTCTACACATACGCCAGTCTGCACCTGTACATCAGACTCTACACATACGCCAGTCTGACCCTGTACATCAGACTCTACACATACGCCAGTCTACACCTGTACATCAGACTCTACACATACGCCAGTCTGCACCTGTACATCAGACTCTACACATACGCCAGTCTACACCTGTACATCAGACTCTATACATACGCCAGTCTGCACCTGTACATCAGACTCTACACATACGCCAGTCTGACCCCGTACATCAGACTCTACACATACGCCAGTCTGCACCTGTACATCAGACTCTACACATACGCCAGTCTGACCCTGTACATCAGACTCTACACATACGCCAGTCTACACCTGTACATCAGACTGTACACATACGCCAGTCTGCACCTGTACATCAGACTCTACATATACGCCAGTCTGCACCTGTACATCAGACTCTACACATACGCCAGTCTGACCCCGTACATCAGACTCTACACATACGCCAGTCTGACCCCGTACATCAGACTACACATACGCCAGTCTGCACCTGTACATCAGACTCTACATATACGCCAGTCTGCACCTGTACATCAGACTCTACACATACGCCAGTCTGCACCTGTACATCAGACTCTACACATACGCCAGTCTGACCCCGTACATCAGACTCTACACATACGCCAGTCTGACCCTGTACATCAGACTCTACACATACGCCAGTCTGACCCCGTACATCAGACTCTACACATACGCCAGTCTGACCCTGTACATCAGACTCTATACATACGCCAGTCTGCACCTGTACATCAGACTCTACACATACGCCAGTCTGCACCTGTACATCAGACTCTACACATACGCCAGTCTGCACCTGTACATCAGACTCTACACATACGCCAGTCTGACCCTGTACATCAGACTCTACACATACGCCAGTCTACACCTGTACATCAGACTCTACACATACGCCAGTCTGCACCTGTACATCAGACTGTACACATACGCCAGTCTGCACCTGTACATCAGACTACACACATACGCCAGTCTGCACCTGTACATCAGACTCTACACATACGCCAGTCTGCACCTGTACATCAGACTCTACACATACGCCAGTCTGACCCTGTACATCAGACTCTACACATACGCCAGTCTGCACCTGTACATCAGACTCTACACATACGCCAGTCTACACCTGTACATCAGACTCTACACATACGCCAGTCTGACCCCGTACATCAGACTCTACACATACGCCAGTCTGACCCTGTACATCAGACTCTATACATACGCCAGTCTGACCCTGTACATCAGACTCTACACATACGCCAGTCTGACCACGTACATCAGACTCTATACATACGCCAGTCTGCACCTGTACATCAGACTCTACACATACGCCAGTCTGACCCCGTACATCAGACTCTACACATACGCCAGTCTGACCACGTACATCAGACTCTATACATACGCCCGTACATCAGACTGCGCCCGTACATCAGACTGCGCCCGTATATCAGGCTGCACCCATATATCAGACTCTGGAAGGATTGTAAAATGAACCCTGGATTAAGCAAACATCCAACAAAACAACAACAAAAATTGTAAAATGCAGAAAAGCATTTTTTATTGGGATACCTCTTTAAGAGTCAACACAAATGGTAAAATAACTGCTTCTCATGTTGGCAGATTGTTTATTCCACCACTAGGGAGCTACAAAAGAGGTGCTTTCTAACCTGTAATTGACCAGTAAATGAAAACAATGCCATTAAAGATACCTGGAAATAAACCCAGCAATTTATTTTTTCACAAGATTATCTACCTTCCACAGATACAAAGAAAGGCATTGATGCAGTGTCCAAGGGCACCTCAACACCTCCCTCCTGGCGGTGAAGCCTAACACGAATATTGACATAGATTTATTGGATATTATTCTGTCTTGGGACAATACGGGCTGCACAGCCTTGCTTTTTACGGACACTACATAAATAAACCTGCAGGGTGCCGGACACATTGAGAGCCAGGTCCCTTAGCATGCGCTTAACAAACCAAAACCAGGAGGCACACTGAAGAAACAAATGTCACAGCGGTCATGTTTAGAAACTGCATGTGCAAATAATGTATTCATGTATTTTCCTTTCTTTGATTTGAGTAAACATGAACACAAACAAAAATATGCCACCTTCCAAATGCATCATCACACAGCGAATGGTTAATGGGCTAATTAGGAAATTCATATATTTGTTTATATTTATTTGATATTTTTGACCCTTAATGGATACAACTCATTTCTTGAAAAGCATTTTTCTACTTTCTTTTTTTTTTTTTACATAAATAACTAAGCATAGTGGGTCTTGCTCCACAGTTCCCCGAAAACACAATGGAAGCTTCTGAATTATCCCTTACTGAAAATGAATAATGACAGACAGAGAGAAAAAAGTTATTACTGCCATTTTGTTTGCATATCAAAGCGAAATGTGTTATCCAATTACTGTGAAACACGTGACAAAGGCAGAAGTAGATTAATGATTGGTATGTTCTGTTCACGTGAGATTTCTTAAATAACCAAACATGCACTGGTGCTTAGCATTCTTTGAGGAAGTGCAGGTGATAATATTACTGAGCCTAATAAGTATCATATTAATCAGCCAGGGCTGTCACACCACGCCTGTAGTGCATTTATTTACTTGCTGAGCACGCTATAAATCTCTACATATGAAAGGGCACAGGTTTAAGGAATTCATAACAAGACAGTGATGTATACGCACAGATGAGATAACACAAAAGAAGCCATCTTTACCAACAATTATACATATATCAGCAAATTCTAACAAAACAATATTGCGTGCTAGCTCATCATGTAAAAGGTCATTCAGAAGTGTTCTTAAGGGAACAGAGTGTTGTTAATGCAAACAGGCTCTGACCAAGCACACCTCGGGGTGTTTGCCACACATTCAAAGCAAGACCAATAATGGACTGCATTTATACAGCACCTTTCATCTGGTGATCTCAAAGCACTTTACAAGGAAGGGGGGAACTCTCCTCAACTATCAGTCCTGTCTGCAACCCACCTGGATGGCAGCCATTTTGTACCAGAAATCTCATCACACGGGTGAAATACACAGAGATGGGATTTTTAAGGCAGTTAAACATTTGGTGCATTATATTTTCTGCATATATACTGTAAAAGTACCATTTTCTCCCACTTCTAAGGAATTTATCTAAAAAAAAACCCAATTCAACTTCCTGCAGAATTCACAATGTGAGTGCTGTCTAGGCAAACTCTTTTCTGCAAACACAGGACATAATGCGAACAGGCAAGGACAAACAGAGTGAATTTCATCACACGAATTTGCAAGGGCATGCATTATGGAAAGACAAACATTTCAAGCTGATGTCTCAGCCAGACAAGACTTCACAGCCTTACAAACCAGCAGGATACCTCTATGACCGACCTGCTATGATTACATTCATTTTGAATGCTGCATAGAAATTAAAATGACGGACAGATAATAATCCTAAACAGTGACATTACGTACACAAATTCACATAAAGCCATTTTTACGATCTAACAATTCCAAGAGCATTCCTGTTTCTTTTGAAAAATTGCAGATTGCAGTTGGTCACATTTTTTATAAGATATGCATAAAATATTATTGAGAGAACAGCTCCTTCAGATAACTACCCAGGTCATGTTATTGTGAAATGTACATAAGTAATGCATAGACAGTAGGTCCTCTGAATTCATTCTGTATATAGTACCTCCTGTGCACTGAGGATATGTTCACTGATGTTGGGGTGCATATCCACTCAGCTGTTTGAATCAGCCATGTTGGGGTGCATATCCACTCAGCTGTTTGAATTAACCATGTTGGGGTGTAGATCCACTCAGCTGTTTGATTCAGCCACTTTGGGGTGTAGATCCACTCAGCTGTTTGAATCAGCCCTGTTGGGGTGTAGATCCACTCAGCTGTTTGATTCAGCCACTTTGGGGTGTAGATCCACTCAGCTGTTTGAATCAGCCCTGTTGGGGTGTAGATCCACTCAGCTGTTTGAATCAGCCATGTTGGGGTGTAGATCCACTCAGCTGTTTGAATTAACCATGTTGGGGTGTAGATCCACTCAGCTGTTTGAATCAGCCATGTTGGGGTGTAGATCCACTCAGCTGTTTGAATTAACCATGTTGGGGTGTAGATCCACTCAGCTGTTTGAATTAACCATGTTGGGGTGTAGATCCACTCAGCTGTTTGAATTAACCATGTTGGGGTGTAGATCCACTCAGCTGTTTGAATCAGCCATGTTGGGGTGTAGATCCACTCAGCTGTTTGAATTAACCATGTTGGGGTGTAGATCCACTCAGCTGTTTCAATCATCCACTTTGGGGTGTAGATCCACTCAGCTGTTTGAATCAGCCATTTTGGGGTGTAGATCCACTCAGCTGTTTGAATCAGCCCTGTTGGGGTGGAGATCCACTCAGCTTTTTGAATCAGCCACTTTGGGGTGGAGATCCAGCATGGCTTTCTCTCCACAGCCAATGCAGTCCTGGGCCTGAATCACTGAGTCACTGATACTGTACAGTAGCTCCTAGTAGTTTCTGGTTCGCTGAATCATCTCTCTCCAATCCCTACCAGCACCTTCCCAGGGTAATGAAGCACCTGCAGACTGTATGGACCTGCTGTGAATGAGGTGAGCTTCTTCCACCCAGCTCTCCAGCACAAAAGCACCACTGCAGGCAATAGTGATAGTTGACATGGGGTTTAATGAATGTGGGTAGACGCAGATGTCAGTCATTGATCACTGACACTGATCAGCAGTCAACGTGGCCCAAATCACTGTCATGGATACTATAAACTAGATCCTCCTGCTTTTGGTTGAGTGAAATCTCACATCCCCTCATTAGCTGGCAGTATGTGCTTGCCTGTGCTCTCCATGTAGGATACTGCAGCAATGAGATGAATCTACAAAAGCAATTATACATTCCAAATTGGGATTAAAAGAAAGAAATCTGGGTTAAATTTTGTTTAAAAAATAATTCCTTCAGAATACGATGAGAATAAGATGAAAACCCCAAAGTGGTTTAGTTATGAATAAATCTACAATTCTCCATGAACGTATGGCCCTTTTTGGAGCCATTTCCCAACTGGAGCGAAAGTCCTCCGGATTTGCCATCAATTCACAGAAGACACTGGGTTCATTACACATGAAGTGCTTTCACAATATTCATGCTGATTTTGTAGTGTCATTTTTATGAACATAAGGGTCCTGTGCAATGCAAGGTTTCAGAGGAAAAGTAATCAAATAAACATAAGCAAAGACTCACATATTCATGTAAATGTATTACCCTACTGGATTCTCTTGGAATATGATCCATATAGAATTATGGACCACAGTCTGAAAGACAAGAGCAATATCCATTCATTACTGAAATTCTGTTTTTTGTATATTTTCTTTCCTCACTTACATACAAGACATGAATATTATTATCATTCCTCATTTGTATAACAGGACCACATTGTGGATTCAATCAACTTTTGTTCTTAAATTGGATGTTTGTTTTTTCCTTAAAAATGATTGGCTGTGAGATCACAAAACTCTCGATTTATTTGTAAGTCGGAGGCAAGGTTAAAGCCAAATTGAGAAATTTGATGGAGACCCATCAACAAACAAAAGGTTATAAAAAAACGATCTTAGTAAAATATAAAATTTCTCCTGAACATTCACATATTTTTGGGGACCAGTTATCTGGGCTCAGTCATTGTGTCCTGTCTTTTTGCATACGCAGTGTGGCGACTTAACACATCATCATCAACCTGCCAAATTTTGCTTGAGAAGAAAAAATCGTTATATACAGTTCATCCTTTTGAAATAGATTTCTTAAAATATGTTTTCATTAACAGAATCAAGAACATAATTACTATGAGCAATATGAGGAGGACTACTGTAAGAAATATCAGAGCATGGGAGAACAGAGAGCGCAGTCTGCTGAATGGTGTCTTATCTACATGCTGATCCCTGGGAGACTGGAGTTCTAGTCCCATCCCTGACCCCTCCATCTATGCCTCCCCCTCTCTGTAACCCTCTCAGCTTTCCTACTGTCTCATAAATAAAAAATATAGAAGGAGGATGGCTTGAAAAAGAGTCACTCTCCTTTTAAAACAAGCACATTTATCTCAAATGAGACATGCAGAACCATACCATGGCAGAATTCAGCGTTTCCTGGAAAGAGCGTAATTGACATAAAATTCTAAGAAATACATACAAAAACAGCTGTTAATTCTTTATACAGAAACAAAAATTCAATTTAAACACATATTCCTTACTACAAACTACTTCTCTCTACCCTCAGGTATTGTTTGGACACAGTACTCCTCCCATTAATGACATCATGCAAACTAATCCCATCATCAAAAGCATCGGCCTGAATGTTGAAATTGTCCCTTCCCATAATTCCCCTGCCTTCCTTCAAGACTACCTTGTAGTCTGTTATAATTACAGTGAGTATCAGCCCATGTATGTTAAAACATATTCATGACAAGATGCGACTGCGGAATAAAGGTTTTACCTTTCAGGAAACAAAGGAAACAAAAAAAATGCAGAAGAAACCCTGCCATTCCATGGATTTAACTTTAATACCCTTACTCTTTGATCACAGTCTATAGAGAAATATAGCATCGTGCTTGGTCTGTGACTCATGCGTTCCTTTAATTACAGGTGTAGCAGACATTTATGATTGTTCAGGCATGTAACCTCTGACAGAGAGCATTGGAATCATATCAAATGCTCCAGTTAAGGACATGATCATCTCTCAACTCATCGGCTCTGAAACGATAAGGTCACGACTACACTGATGGCAAAGGTCAGACACGCAGCATCTCCTCTTGGTGGCAATCCCGTCTAAAGCAATTATCTTCAGAGTGAAATGATTCCAATCCATTGATTTTGCCAGAATACAAATGGAAGCCCATCCCTGGAGCTCAGCACGACTCCGGGGAAGGCTCACGTCCATTTTCGCTCCCATTACAGGCCGTTAAATTGCGGATAACCGACACACATTCAGAGCAGACATCTGAACAACTGACACGTAGTTATTGTTGGAAATGAGTCGAGCTTCAAGGGTTTGTGCACCCGTTCACTTGAGATTCTTTCGGCTGTGGTCTCGCATTCGATCGTGGGACGAGCGTCTCTTTCTGCTCAGGTTTAATTCCTCTTCAAAGGAGGGCCAGCAGGGGCTGTGTGCTGCGAGGGTTCCACATGAGTATGTAGAACGTGTAGATGTGAAATCACCTTAATGCGCTCAAGCTGGGATCTGAGGAGCCCCCAGCCACGCGGGGGAGCTTCTAAATCGCCACACAGTGAGGCGGGAGGTCCTCTTGATGAGTAGGCCTCTTCAGAGGTGGCGCGACACGCAGTGAGACTGATTCATCGCGGCGGACGAGTTAGAGGGCCGCTTGATGACAATCCGCCATCATTAAGATATCAAAGAGCCTATTTCTCTGGCCTCCAGCGAGCAGGTCTGGGGGACTGAGCTGCCTATTAGGAATGCACGATTGTCGTGGTCACGACAGCACTGCGAAAGGCCAAAGCAATGACATCGTTTAGCACTTCTGTGCCACGTGAAAGGATTTAAATAGGCCCTATGTTATGTTTCAATGTAATGTGAAAATGCACCAATGGAGTATGAGAATGTCGCGGCGTAGTATCTAACATTAGTAGGGATAAGCACTTTTAATGGGGCCAGGCAAGGGTAGACCCAAACAATCAGATTATTTTCTGAATATCTTTATTGGGAAATTTGTTTTGAAGACAGCAGCTATTAAGGGGGGGACCTAAGGACTGCCTCCTCTTCCCATAACAGATATTATACTACAGTATATATAAACTCGATTGAAAAATTAAAAGCCAAAAACAATCAAAGTATTAAAAATGAACAAACATTTAACAAGATATACCTCCTGGGTCTTTGTTTTGCCATCTTAGAACCAGGACATCAAAAAATGCTTTTTATACTTGTCAATTGCAGAGCAAAAGGGGGAGCAATGACCGGTAAATAATTCTGCTTAACAGAAAGCAGGAATGTACTTAAAATGTGTTTCATTTGTGAATCTTCAAACCCTACACATTGCATAAGAATGTTCATAATCAATGAACAAATCTATCAAAATCGATCATGAACAAATCGATCAAAATCGATCATGAACAAATTGATTAATATCGATCGTGAACAAATCGAGCAAAATCAATCATGAACAAATAAAATCAATTTGGTTTGTGCACTTCCCACACAGTTGTCATAATATGCTTTACAATAGACCACAGACTTAACCACTACAGCAAGCTTGAAGTGACAGCTCCAAGAAAAAACTCAATTTATGAAAGACAGCAAGATACTACGGGCAGAATGACTCAAGAGAGGGAAAGAAAGGCCATTCTTCTCTGCTTGGGCCAGGGTGCCAGTTTGAAATGACGATGCAAAGCAGAGGTATTCACAAAAGCAAATCAAAATAACCAGTGAAGATCATTTCTGAGCTCCTACAGAACCACTTGATAATGTTAACATGAGAAAAATCTGATTCCATGAATTCACAGAAACATATAAATTTAAGGTACTAAACATCATGTCACACACATGCATGATGTAATTTTGTGTTTTCAAAATACAACGCAAAATGGATTCACAACCAGTCATCCCCGCTGTGAGATTCAGTGTGGTAGCACATGGGGCAGTAGTTGGTCAATAAATTTTTTGTCACCTAAAGACATAAATAGACAGTAAAATACATCTGAGTACATTTCATTTGTTTGCAAATCTTACAGCTCAACAGTTATGATCATCAGGCAAATTAATTATCCCTATTAGTTTAGGTGGGCGCGCATAACCACTTCACAGCCTCAGCTGCAAAGCACTGAATGTGAACTGAGCCATGAAAGAGCACAGCGATGGGTTTTACCCTGACTTTGGGCCCTGCATGAAAGAGCACAGCGATGGGTTTCACCCTGACATTGGGCCCTGCATGAAAGAGCACAGCGATGGGTTTCACCCTGACATTGGGCCCTGCACAGCGATGGGTTTCACCCTGACATTGGGCCCTGCATAGCGATGGGTTTCACCCTGACATTGGGCCCTGCACAGCGATGGGTTTCACCCTGACATTGGGCCCTGCATGAAAGAGCACAGCGATGGGTTTCACCCTGACATTGGGCCCTGCACAGCGATGGGTTTCACCCTGACATTGGGCCCTGCATAGCGATGGGTTTCACCCTGACATTGGGCCCTGCATAGCGATGGGTTTCACCCTGACATTGGGCCCTGCACAGCGATGGGTTTCACCCTGACATTGGGCCCTGCATGAAAGAGCACAGCGATGGGTTTCACCCTGACATTGGGCCCTGCACAGCGATGGGTTTCACCCTGACATTGGGCCCTGCATGAAAGAGCATAGCGATGGGTTTCACCCTGGCATTGGGCCCTGCATAGCAATGGGTTTCACCCTGACATTGGGCCCTGCACAGCGATGGGTTTCACCCTGACATTGGGCCCTGCATGAAAGAGCACAGCGATGGGTTTCACCCTGACATTGGGCCCTGCACAGCGATGGGTTTCACCCTGACATTGGGCCCTGCATGAAAGAGCACAGCGATGGGTTTCACCCTGACATCGGGCCCTGCACAGCGATGGGTTTCACCCTGACATTGGGCCCTGCATGAAAGAGCACAGCGATGGGTTTCACCCTGACATTGGGCCCTGCACAGCGATGGGTTTCACCCTGACATTGGGCCCTGCATGAAAGAGCATAGCGATGGGTTTCACCCTGGCATTGGGCCCTGCATAGCAATGGGTTTCACCCTGACATTGGGCCCTGCACAGCGATGGGTTTCACCCTGACATTGGGCCCTGCACAGCGATGGGTTTCACCCTGACATTGGGCCCTGCATGAAAGAGCACAGCGTTGGGTTTCACCCTGACATTGGGCCCTGCATGAGAGAGCACAGCGATGGGTTTCACCCTGACATGAACTGAGCCATGACAGAACACAGCGATGGGTTTCACCCTGACATTGGGCCCTGCATAGCGATGGGTTTCACCCTGACATTGGGCCCAGCTGAGCGGCTCAGATGAGTACTGGTATCTGGGTTACAGACGTATCCCTGTTCAGTGCAGACACACCTCACTGCCATAAGATGTACACAGGATCCTCCTCTGGGCCCCTATGGAATTCTGCTCACTGCTTTTTTTTTCTATTTGTGCATTTTCACATTACCTCCAAATCCCCCTGGATGGCATCACAGCCTAGCGTGTGTGGGTGAGATGGGATCACATCCGAAAACTGTGCGCTTCATACACTTCCTGAGAGCACCCTCGGGCTGAAAAGCGACATACATGAGACTGTAATCCAGAGCAGTTTCACTCTCTTCTGATCCTACAGCTCTTTTATAAAATATTGAAAGTAATGTGTGTGAGGTGCTGCCTTGAAAAAAGGAATCCAACAAAGATCCCAATAATTCATCACTATTCATGCACCGCACTGTATTCCAAGCATATTGTATTTTAAGTAGTTATTCAGTGAGTTTTGAGTAAGTTTTGTAATGGAAATTGTGTGTGATATCCATAAAGTTGTACTGTCGGGTTTAACTCTTTCTATTCACAGCCATTTTTACTCATTTTCAGTGGCTGTGCAGAAATGTAGCAGTAACACTTCAGAACAGAAGCCATTATTCATGCTAAAAAGATTCACTCCGGAGAACACCTTTGGGAAATACCTGAACAGAGTGGGAGGTGGGTGTGCATGTTGCTAGGTGCTAGTTTCTGTGATAATGCGGAGAAAATGATTTTTTACGGTATTTTTCCTTTTTGTTGAATTGTGTTAAAAACCCCAGAATCCACTCATGCTACCCTTTTGTTGTGTGTGGGGTCTGTCCGTGAACCCATCCGTAACTAACACATTAATAATCATGGCCTGCTTTCATACAGCACCTTTCATTTCAGTGTGTCAAAGTGCTTTTCAGTGAAGGGGTGGAAATTCACCTCAATCACCACCAGTGGTACAGCCTGCCTCAGTGATGTACTGCCGCCATTTCGTAGCTTTCTAGAAGGGCTGAACAACTACTGATTTTTACAAGTCATTAGTGATTTTGAAAAAAGTAGTCTACCAGTTGTTGCGTGTCTTACATAATGTACTATAATAAGATCATGAGAGGGGTTCCGTGGAATTGAAAACCTGTTTTCGTAAAAGACAGCCATGGGAGTGTGTACAAACCTGCTCAACTGCACAAGCACAAGGATATTGATACAACTTTGTCCGATGTTTATCCAGCTGTGTGTTTGAGGCTCTCATCTACACCACCATAGGACAAAATCATACCAAATTCCACACATTACTCAGCCGGAAGCCTTTGCTCAGGAGCACTAGAGAGGGGAACTGACAGACAATGCTTAATAATACAATAATTAACTAAATAACAAAAATAACAACAACAACAACAAGACCTGATGGGCAAACCGCTAGCACTGACCTGAAGGATTGCACTATTGATTAATACTGCTTGTAATCGCTAAACAGAGAGGAGGCAATGCTTGCTATGTGGCCATAGCAGATTTTCCAGCGCTACACACGAGATGAAGGAATGGGACACATACCTTACACTGTAGGAGGTGCCCCGTCCCCTACATTGTGTCAAAGGAAGTCATTCAGGATACACCGATTACAAAGTGTACATCACTGTATTCCTGACGCACAAAACGGGACAGTGCTTGTCACACACAACATGCAACACTGTAGATTCAACAAGTAATATTCTATAGTTAAGCAATTACGTTTATTAATTTAAAAGAGGCACAGTTGATAAATAAAATCTTTTATGGGAAATAAATATTGAGATTGCATATTTCTGGAAAGGATCTCTTTCATGGTTAGTGTTGTGGATTAAAGGGGACTGGCCTTATTTGAATGTGCTGACAGTGCTTGAAAGTGAGAACTGTCAGGTGTTTGGCAGAAGCTGCCATTAGCTGAAGTAATTTGCAGTTACCTCAAGTAGAGATGAATTAAATTCCTCCAGAAATGGAGCCGTATCTTAATTTAAAAAAAAGAAAATCATTTTAAATTTTGTGATTGGTTACAGTAGCATTTGGGGAAGGAACTTACAGTCCACTGAGAGAGACTGTGGAGCAGGCTCTTCTTGGCCAAAGCTGTACCACTATTATGTAGTTAACAATGGTTTCGAAAGCACACAGTAATGTGTGGAAAACACTTTAAAAAAACTGAACAAAACACAGTGCAGTGCAAAGCTGTCATATAACTCTACTACTAGTACAATACACCATCACCTCACATTTAAACACAAAATATTGAGCGAAAATGAAGACGCTAGCCAGAAATGAATGTCTTTTTCTACAGTCAGACGTCAGATGTACATACAATGCTAGAGAGAACAACACAGCTAATAGGCAAAATGTTAGTCAAAGATTTCCTGCCTCTAAGTTTGGTTGAGGGGGAAGGATTTAGACAGTTAATGAATTACCTTCAGCCTCAATGTTACGTATCTTATCACTAAACAATCACCGCAATGACGCTCCATACGAAAGGAGTGCTTCTTTACTCAAAGACATCCTACTGAAGCCAGGAAGGGTTGCTGTCACTGCTGACTTGTGGACCTCGCTAATGACTGTTTCCTTAAACTGTGAGGTTTAAATAAAATATCCAATTATCCAAAGTATTTCTTTATTTTTACTGGTGGTGACACTCGTTGCTAGATCAACCCCCCCAGAATACGAGTACTCAAGTACTCGCTCATTTTCTCTGCCGTGTACTTGAGCTGTAAATATGACCAAAATGCACTTCCCTCATCTGAGGGTAATTACGATCAGGCATAGAGGACCAGCAGAGTTACTGTGAGAGGGAAGTCACATATAAAATGTGTTTTCTATGGCCAATTTTTAGGCTTTTCTCTTTTTCATAATCATAATAAAATTACACATAGGTAGAGTCAGAGTTTCACTAAGATTGTGCTTTTCTGCACTGATGTCAGACGTAGCATTGTTATTCGAGATCATGTATGAGAACCAGATAATGTACTTTAGACATGACCGGAATTGCCTCCAAAGAATGAAGGGAGTTGAAACAGAGGTCACATCTTGAAATCCAAAGCCAATCTGTAGTTCTGTGGGGCTTGTCAAAACCCGACAAGGGAGTGGACAAGGGAGTGGTAAATAGTTTTCAATAGTGGCACTGAAAAATGCCACTATTGAACTAGGTGACACATGAAAATCATTAAAAATGTATAAATCATTAGTTCCACATGAAAACGTGGTAGAAATGGTTTGAGGATACATCCTCCAATGTTTCACAAACTATTGAAAGACAAACTTTCAGATCTGCTGAGAGCTGTCATCACATCCATCATCCATCTATATCTATCCATCCTGGGCTGCAGAGAGAGTTGGAGGCTTTCCCAGCATAAACTGGAAAGAAGGAAAGACGACACCGTGGACAGGTTCCCAGTCCATCACAGGGCCAAACAAACTAACACTTATTCACACATACATACATGGACACACACACTCTCTCTCTCTCTCTCATGTACAAGCAACTGAGCAAGTCCAGTCTGCCCAACCTGCCTTGTCTTGGGACAGTGGGAAGAAACCACAAAACCCATCCAAACACAGGGAAAACATTCCTCACAGGAAGGGCCTAGCCATGATGGGAATACAACCTGGACCCAGTGATACCACAGTGCCAACCAGAGAGACCACAGTGCCAAACAACCAGTGAGACCACAGTGCCAAACAACCAGTGAGACCACAGAGCTAACCAGTGAGACCACAGTGCCAAACAACCAGTGAGACCACAGTGCCAAACAACCAGTGAAACCACAGAGCCAACCAGTGAGAACACAGTGCCAAACAACCAGTGAAACCACAGAGCCAACCAGTGAGAACACAGTGCCAAACAACCAGTGAGAACACAGAGCTAGCCACTGAGCCCCTATGCCACCTGCTTGCATCACAAGTCATGTTTATAAAATAACGTTAGATGTGAGCCAGATTGATACTCAGGTATTAAACTAAGATCCAATGTTCAGGGATATGCTTTCCTAACAAACAAATGGTCAGTAAACGTGAGTGATATGATGGGAGAATGAGTTACAATGACATCAAATCAGATGAAGAAAAACATTCCTGCCAATCATTCAGTAGTTTAAACCAATGCAAAATGTTTTTTTCTTTTCACAACAAATGACATTGGATGGTTGAAATCAGTGAGTCACCAGTAAATGTAGACCCACCCTTCGGTGTTATGACACCTGACTGTCTCATCAATAGAGTAATCACTTTTTTGTGTAGGTGGTTCTCCATTTGAAGGTGCAAGCAGCTCTTTGCAGGCTGAAACTTGCTCCAGCAAATCTGACTGGTACCTACAATATTACAAACTGAAGCATCGCTTTCTAAATGCTCTAGAGATTAAACCCCTGGGGCAAAGGCGAGTTGGAAACATTCATTATTAATATATAAAGAGCAAAATAATGATTCGTATGGTCTAAATAACAAGGAGAAATACATTTTTGGATGCATCTGTGGTTTTTTCCCCCCAAGAAAGTCAAGGAAATTATTGGTGTTTTTTAATTAAAAAAGCACTGAAAATAAAAACATACCAGCCTAGGGAAGTGAGATAAAAACTGGAAAAAAACAACAATGCAAATGTTAAGACACAAGAAATAAATATATTAATTTGAAATCAGACATTGCTTTTCAGTGTAGGCCTTGTTTATGGAACTATGATATAGTGTATTTCAGGAGAGATGTATAATTAGCCTGGGTTATGTTGCTTTAAGAACTGTACCATGAATTTCACCATGACAACATGCAGTTTTCCAAAATATAGCAGGCTGGCAAACCTTCATATCATGTATGAAAATTATGAAATTCAAAACCAGTTTAAACCAGATTACCATTTTGAAATACTGGGGTATGTTTATGAGGACATCCATAAAAACTGCCATCAAACTTTTTTGCACACTAATAACTAAATGTTAACTGAACAACTTCCTGCCAAACTATGGTGGAGTATCAGGCTGAACAATAATTAGGCAGTCAACATTTGACTTTTCAACTATTAATTAGGATGGGCAAGCCTAGTTCACATGGTGCTTCAAGTGCTTTCTCGTGAAAATATATTGTAAAAATAAATAAAAATGATCGACCTACTGTCTGTATTGGGCTACCTCCTGTTCAGTGCTGGAATTTGTTTATTTATGTGTCATGTGGCACTCTTAGGTTGTGATGTACGTTACTATTCAGTATTCCCCCACACTAAACAATAATGCAACTATATGTACAGTACTCATTATGTTTCAATATTATGGAATGTAAGGCACCAGGATAAATTGAATTTCAACCAATACAAAATGTTATGTGCTAATCTGCTATTAGCAGTCCACCAATATCACTCAAAGGTTTTTGTACAAATTATTTCATACAAATAGTTGAATCTGTGATGGTACTAATGCTTTACTGTTTGATTCAGTATCACAGTCATATTCATTGATCACTCATAAGCCTTCTGAGAAAGCCGTACGACAAAGTTTATTACGTATATACAGCAGTCAAGGTTGTGTAATTCCACCTGTAATGAATTCCCTATAATTACAGATGATTATACAGCATGATAATCACAGCTTAATCCATCCTAATAGTAATGAAATTTCTTGGCTTCCTTGGACAGTGACCCACCAGTTACTCTCATTATAATCAAAATCCAGCATGAGACATCTTGCATTGTCTAACCAGAGCTTTTACGACCGGCTCTTATGCCCTTCAGACTGACAACAGCATGGGTGATGTGGCCATATATGGTCACATCATTGCTTTTGATTGCCTTGAGAGAAAACAGCTTTCAGCCTGAATATATGCATTTTTGAATCAATAACTGTTGACTATTTGACACAACGCAAATCAAGTTTTCATGTTTCTTTGCAAATACAAAGAGTTTACCAATCATTACAATTAA
This sequence comes from Albula glossodonta, assembly GCA_019788955.1. NCBI lineage: Eukaryota > Metazoa > Chordata > Actinopteri > Albuliformes > Albulidae > Albula > Albula glossodonta. Next base: position 347,081 of record JAFBMS010000171.1, on the reverse strand, counting down.
CTCAATACACTATGTCAAATAAAAATATAAAGTGCGTTTAGTCCACGACAGATCAAATTATGGACAAACATTGACACAGTCAAGGCCTGTGTTTTTCTCATGACAACAAAATGAAACAGGCACCTCTACAAATCTGGAATCAGGGTAAGTGACAAATTTAACAGAGTTACAGAGAAAAACACAACACAAGAGACTCTTCCTGTATTTGAGTCTGTGGGAACAGGCCTTCAAAAACAGCATTTGATTGAAAAATAGCGGTTGAAAGATTGTTGTCTCCTTGAGAAATATTTTTTTCTGCAGAATTGTTGTGAAACACATACTCCATCAGACTAAAGAATATTGACCTACACTCTGTCACAAGTTGTCAAAGTTTGGATGGAAGTCAATGCCCAATTAAATGTTGTAGCAGAATTGCCTGAAGTTAACAACAGGAAGGGTAACAAGCAAGACAGAACTTTCTCATTTTCCGCCCACTCAATCCCTCTCATGGGCACCTTTGGGGATTACCTGCTATAACCGTGATCACTCTCACTTTCTAATTGTCTGAGGAAGATGACAGAAAAGCACACAAACCCAATCAATTGGGTGTCTGACTCTACGTGGATGGTGCACCTCACAGCCTCTCAGAAAATGACAAGTATGATTACACCATGAAACCTTCCATTTTCCAAAAGTAAGACGGCTGATGCCACTATGGTTTAAAGAGCCCAAGCACCCCGTTCGCTGTGTTTCCATCACATGGGCACAGAAAGTAGCGCTCCACCTCATCACTGATTCCTGACCATACCAGAGGTGACACTGACACTGTCAGGCACCCCCCGAGGCAGTATGGATTAAAGCTTGCTGTGTTTATCCAATCAGGAAGGGCTGCACTGTGAAACAGTGCCCCCTCTGGTCAAACTGGCACCTGCAGTCCAGAAGGCTTTCCTTTGATTAACCTCCTGGGTCAAGAGCTTCGCCGGCAAAGCTCAACAAGATGAATTGATCTTTACTTTACATTCTGATTAAATAACTTTAAGATTTTATCATACAAATGCAGCAAAAGTATTGACAGAAACCTTAGAGTCATAGCTTTTTAAAGTGCCCAGTAGCAAATTACAATATTTTTTTCAATGTGGAGAATTATGCAAAAAATCAGACCTTATCACATGATTCAGTCACTGCGGAGCTGCAAGCACAGAGTGCCTGCCCATTCAGGAGCAGGTCCATACATATGGTAACTATGAGATAATCAGGCTCACTGTCTGGGGAGGGGCGATGCCATGTGTGAAAACGCCCACTGTAAATACAATAAAGCGCCAAACAGTTTGAAACATCCTTCACTACTTCTCCTGTACAACTTTAGTTTCGTTTCGAAAATGAGAAGCAATGAAGATAACAACTCATCAGGTCCTGGTTATTGTGTACAGTTCCATTACCATACTTCACCATTGCATGTTCAATCCATTTACGTGAATTAGCAATGTAACGATTAACCATGACTACAAGAGGAAATGTTCTGTGTTTTTTTTTTTTTTTTTTTGTTGCTGCCAATTAGAATGGCTGGTTTTGGATGTATGATACAAATAGAAATGATAAAATTTCAAAAGCTGAGTATTGTATTCTCCTGTTGCATGTCTTATAAACATACTCATTTAGCTTGTATATATGTGTATGAGAATGTGTAAGGATTATTCATAGTTTGCATTGCTGTCAGGCTGTCTGTTTTGTATGTATTATGAACATGCTCGTATAGTCTGCATATATGTGAATGACTCATCGATAGTTTATATTGGTGTTAGGCTGTCTGTTTGTATGTCTTATGAACATGGTAATGTACCCTGCATATATGTGTATGTGAATAGATTATTGATAGTTTTCAGTGTTGTTAGGCTGTTTTGCTTTGTGAAAAGGTGTTGGCTAAGGTGGGATGGGGCTCAGGTGTGAATGTTCTGCTACCTCATAAATATTCAATGCAGAGAGGCCTTGAATTGAAAGATAACACTGACAAGTGAAGGTTTTTAGCCATTTAGTCATGTTGTCTAAGGTATTTTGGTATCTTTACATACACAATACCAAAATGAACAAATTTAAGTGATCAAGACAATTACTATTGGTTAGTGTGTGTTTTCACAACACTGTCCATGATCAAAACTAATGTTTACAGTTTATGTGTTTTCAGTGCGGTTTACAAACCGCATATTACCCAGGCCGACTGACTGCAGCCATGTGATTGTAGCTAAGTTTGAGCTGAAAACAAAAATATGAAGCACTTCCACTTACTGTGGGTAAAACTGATGACATTTACACAATGTTAGCTGAATTTACTCTGAGACCTCAGAGGGTTAATGGGCCAAAATAAGCATTTACAATTCAGCTGAAAAGAGCTGGGATGCATATGAGATACAAACAGCGTATTTCCTGGTGTGTTTACGTGCAGTCATGTTGTAAACCTGAATCAGGTGACGGGATCATTTTCCGTGCCGGCTATGCTGTGTGTGTGCTTATGAGCAAGCACCAGCCAAAACGGAAAACAAACACACAGCACCACTACACATACACATGTCCAGGTTTCCTTTGAATTGGTAACTTTGCACACATTTACACTTACACCACCTTTAGCAGCAGCTAGCATAGCGTTATTTTTATCCCCATGCCCCATTGGCACAGTTACATGCTGTAAATCTCCTACCGTGTGGAGACTACATACTCACAACACACTGGATCACACCGATATGACTCTATCCAATCCAGAAGAATTTAGGCCAATGTTTTTAGCTATTTATAAAAGACATAAGAGCCAGGAGAAGGAGAATCTCATACGTATTACGAGATACATGCAGCTGTCTTGCCTGAGAATTGCTCTCGGCAGACAGCTTAACTTCAGATGTCCCCACAAGCTTAAACGGCCTCTGCTTGTGACAAAGAACGATGGAAGCTTTTGGTCTGATCAAAAGCCCAATAACCGCCTTTCCCGCATCCTGTACGCCACGCACCAATAACTGCTGACTCCACACAATTTTGGAGAGCGAGACCTGGGGGGGAAATGGAGCACATGACAAATCGCTTATCGTGTCGTTAATTTGGAGCCCCGCGCTTGGAAATTAACGATCTTGCATACGGCGTCGCATTAAGCTTTAACGGCCACGTTACACTTTAGTGCTGCTCAAATCCTTTACGGGAGAATGTGGGGGGGGGGGGGGTAAAGGGGGTATGTTCAAAATGAATCTATGAAAATAAAGAATAAAAACCCCTCTATGAGTTTAGTTATCAAACAGACAGAGGCAAAGGGCTGACGGGGTCTCTGGGATCGCGCTTTTGAATGCAGGCAGGTAACTGCATGTAATGATCCGTTTCTCTCCCGCAGACGGCAGCGTTCTGCTGTGTACCTTGGGGAAGAGCTGGACCAGGGAGATAGAAGGGGGATTACAGCACGTCCATCCTCACAAATACCCAGCAGCCTCAGGACATAACCACTCGGGTATCCCAGAGCTTCACGCAGGAGACTGGAACAGCACAGGGAGGACGCCTGCCTCCTCTGCTGCAGATCACACTGACAGCTAAACACACCAGTGGCCATGGAAAGGTGTTAACTGGTCACCCACAGCGGTCCCTAAAAAGCCTGTGAGGCACATGCTATTATCTAACCGTCTGAGGTGCCTCATCAACAATGACAAAAACTCAGTTTTCATTTTGATGAGGAAAAATACCAGCTGCTTTGTTGAGCTTTGCAGTCCTGATCCACGATGATCAGGTGATCGTTACGGTCAATGTTACTGAATGAAATTACAGAAATGAACAGAAATGGGCTGATCGGTACTGCCTTTGGTCTTATAGCCAAATGTGTATTGATGAACGTTGACACATAACTGCAGAGCGTCTCAAAGGCATTTTGTTACAGATTTAGGGGAGGCATGGTGGTGAGTTAACATCAGCAAATTGCACAAACAATATTTTCACTTGGGGAAGCTGGAAAGATGATTCATGTGCTTTAGCATTGTATCACAACATGGATGCACTTATGTTAAATGCCAAAACAGACTCATTTGTGTTGTTCCCCACTAACATGTTACCGTATTAATCACATCAAGATGAGATTTAAGTGAGATGATTGCTATTCGAAAATTTAAATGAAGACTGAATACCCATGAGTGAAAACAATGTTGTAATTGTCTTCAGAACAGACTGAACAATGAAGCTGAACAAATGAAGTGAAGAAGAATGCAAAAATCTAATTAGAACATACCTGATGTACCTGAGGCAATGTTTTTTTTTTTCAGTAAAGATTATTCCAGTACATTTAAAGCTTCAATCTGAGCAACTATTGGGCACCTTTTCCTTAAACAATGTTATAATGTTTTGCAAAACTTGACTAATCCAGTAAGTCAGTGTAGTTAAGTATGCCAGGATTCAATACACGTGGATTAAAGATGAAATATGAAAAATATGGGTCACTACTATGTACTGAATTAAAAAGATAATGAAACCCTGCCAAGCTTTTGTATAATTAATATAAACATACGAAAGTTATAATATTCATTATGCCAGTTGAATGCATTTGGGTTTGAGAGTTTAAATGTACTTTCAGTGACTCAGTAAATGTGTCATAAAATTAATAAACAGACTGACAACCTGAAAAATTATACATTTCTACAACGGCAGAAGGGAAACACTTCATACCGTAACCTCATAATTATTAACGATAATACATCACGGCAAAGACTGAAAGATGACAGAGGGGCACCTGCTTAAACTTGGAAAAATGCAGATCAAATTTAAAAAAATAAAATAAAATAAACAAATGCCAAGAGGAAAATACATTGTAGCAATCTAGACAGCTTAAAAATGTATTCATAGTGTGCATGATGGAAAAATAATACTTACATTTTGTAATACAAGTGTTTTCTTAATCAGAATCAGCTTTTAAACACTTTTGGTTGACAGAATGAATAAAGGACAAATGTAACCATAATTCTAATAGCAGAAAGAGCTGTAACTGATATAAATGACTGTGACAACAAGAATCTTTTTCCTGATTAAGCTTGATTGAATAATTGGATAAATAATTCGGTGGTAGAAGTACACTTGTGCTCTGGGTAATAGTTTTAGTACATCTCCAGTGCCTTGTGCTCTGGGTAATAGTTTTAGTACATCTCCAGTGCCTTGTGCTCTGGGTAATAGTTTTAGTACATCTCCAGTGCCTTGTGCTCTGGGTAATAGTTTTAGTACATCTCCAGTGCCTTGTGCTCTGGGTAATAGTTTTAGTACATCTCCAGTGCCTTGTGCTCTGGGTAACAGTTTTAGTACATCTCCAGTGCCTTGTGCTCTGGGTAACAGTTTTAGTACATCTCCAGTGCCTTGTGCTCTGGGTAATAGTTTTAGTACATCTCCAGTGCCTTGTGCTCTGGGTAATAGTTTTAGTACATCTCCAGTGCCTTGTGCTCTGGGTAATAGTTTTAGTACATCTCCAGTGCCTTGTGCTCTGGGTAATAGTTTTAGTACATCTCCAGTGCCTTGTGCTCTGGGTAATAGTTTTAGTACATCTCCAGTGCCTTGTGCTCTGGGTAATAGTTTTAGTACATCTCCAGTGCCTTGTGCTCTGGGGAACAGTTTTAGTACATCTCCAGTGCCTTGTGCTCTGGGTAATAGTTTTAGTACATCTCCAGTGCCTTGTGCTCTGGGTAATAGTTTTAGTACATCTCCAGTGCCTTGTGCTCTGGGTAATAGTTTTAGTACATCTCCAGTGCCTTGTGCTCTGGGGAACAGTTTTAGTACATCTCCAGTGCCTTGTGCTCTGGGTAATAGTTTTAGTACATCTCCAGTGCCTTGTGCTCTGGGTAATAGTTTTAGTACATCTCCAGTGCCTTGTGCTCTGGGTAATAGTTTTAGTACATCTCCAGTGCCTTGTGCTCTGGGTAACAGTTTTAGTACATCTCCAGTGCCTTGTGCTCTGGGTAATAGTTTTAGTACATCTCCAGTGCCTTGTGCTCTGGGTAATAGTTTTAGTACATCTCCAGTGCCTTGTGCTCTGGGTAATAGTTTTAGTACATCTCCAGTGCCTTGTGCTCTGGGGAACAGTTTTAGTACATCTCCAGTGCCTTGTGCTCTGGGTAATAGTTTTAGTACATCTCCAGTACACTTGTGCTCTGGGTAATAGTTTTAGTACATCTCCAGTGCCTTGTGCTCTGGGTAATAGTTTTAGTACATCTCCAGTGCCTTGTGCTCTGGGTAATAGTTTTAGTACATCTCCAGTGCCTTGTGCTCTGGGTAATAGTTTTAGTACATCTCCAGTGCCTTGTGCTCTGGGTAATAGTTTTAGTACATCTCCAGTGCCTTGTGCTCTGGGGAACAGTTTTAGTACATCTCCAGTGCCTTGTGCTCTGGGTAACAGTTTTAGTACATCTCCAGTGCCTTGTGCTCTGGGTAATAGTTTTAGTACATCTCCAGTGCCTTGTGCTCTGGGTAATAGTTTTAGTACATCTCCAGTGCCTTGTGCTCTGGGTAACAGTTTTAGTACATCTCCAGTGCCTTGTGCTCTGGGTAATAGTTTTAGTACATCTCCAGTGCCTTGTGCTCTGGGGAATAGTTTTAGTACATCTCCAGTGCCAGAAATTCAAAGGTAAAGGTTTGCCTGCCCTTTAATGGGCTTTTCCAGAACCTGTTTAAGCCACTGTGTGATGTTATGCATGTAAAACGTATGTAAGTACCTTTGATAATGTGAAATTGAGGCTTAATTGCATAAATAAATGTGGAAACACTGTATGTATCATTTCTTTGGCTGTGCTCTGTGCTCAGATGGAAAGGAGAGGTCCTCTCCCCATCTGTCTGACATTAGTCATGTGGAAAGGAACTGCACACAAGGCCAAAGAGGCTGTTGGTCTGCTTCCTGTCACTGGTCATCCTTGCTCAGACAGCAGAGTCGCCTGTCTGTGCAGTTTTGCCCGAAGGGCCCCATATCCCAGGATGTTGAGCAGGAAGAAACAGCATTTCTGCGGCTACTCTCTGTCTCTGCCCTAATTATTTAATGGAGCACACAGGTTCCATAATTTAACCAATTTCAGCCCCTTCCCCAAGGCTTTTAAGAGAGGGGAGATCAATCCCGACCTGGGCCAATCTTCTGCCCTATGATTAAGTGCTACACTGAGCTGAACGGCTTACAGAGCCAGACAAAGGGGTTTCTCTGCTCAGCCAAGCGTCTGCGTAAATGCCAGGCCGGCATAGGGGTTTCTCTGCTCAGCCAAGCGCCTGCGTAAAGGCAAGGCTGGCATAGGGGTTCCTCTGCTCAGTCAAGCTTCTGCGTAAAGGCCAGGCCGGCATAGGAGTTCCTCTGCTCAGCCAAGCACCTGCGTAAAGGCCAGGCTGGCATAGGGGTTCTCTGCTCAGCCAAGTGCCTGCGTAAAGGCAAGGCCGGCATAGGGGTTCCTCTGCTCAGTCAAGCGCCTGCGTAAAGGCAAGGCCGGCATAGGGGTTTCTCTGCTCAGTCAAGCACCTGCGTAAAGGCAAGGCCGGCATAGGGGTTTCTCTGCTCAGTCAAGCACCTGCGTAAAGGCCAGGCCGGCATAGGGGTTCTCTGCTCAGCCAAGTGCCTGCGTAAAGGCAAGGCCGGCATAGGGGTTCCTCTGCTCAGTCAAGCGCCTGCGTAAAGGCAAGGCCGGCATAGGGGTTTCTCTGCTCAGTCAAGCACCTGCGTAAAGGCCAGGCCGGCATAGGGGTTTCTCTGCTTAGCCAAGCGCCTGCATAAAGGCCAGGCCGGCATAGGGGTTTCTCTGCTCAGCCAAGCACCTGCGTAAAGGCCAGGCCGGCATAGGGGTTTCTCTGCTCAGTCAAGCACCTGCGTAAAGGCCAGGCTAGCATAGGGGTTTCTCTGCTTAGCCAAGGGCCTGTGTAAAGGCAAGGCTAGCACAGGGGTTTCTCTGCTTAGCCAAGCACTTGTGTAAAGGCCAGGCTAGCACAGGGGTTTCTCTGCCCAGTCAAGCACCTGTGTAAAGGCCAGGCCGGCATAGGGGTTTCTCTGCCCAGTCAAGCACCTGTGTAAAGGCCAGGCCGGCATAGGGGTTTCTCTGCCCAGTCAAGCACCTGTGTAAAGGCCAGGCCGGCATAGGGGTTTCTCTGCTAAGTCAAGCACCTGTGTAAAGGCCAGGCTAGCATAGGGGTTTCTCTGTTCAGTTCCCCAGTTTTTTTGTCATTACTCTACATTGCACAGACCACTCTAAAAGCAATACCGGTGCATAATTCATACCCATAATTCCTTGTCTCATGACTCATCATATCCCATCCTTTGCAGGGTTCTGCCAGCTGCTGGCTATGAGAAAGTGCGATTCTGGCCACTGGACCAGCGGTTGAGCTCGGGACTTTGCAGTGCTGAGATATCTGAATTTGTAATATAATCTGACATGTGTCATAAAGGGGAGAATTACCAGTATATAATGATACCAAACTTTAAATAAATAAGTAGCACAGTCAGAATAAACTGCTTACCGTGAGGGCAGGTTGCCAGTTGTCAGTTGAGTGTATCGGATGTGATTGAGGTTGACAGCACTGGGGAAAAGGTTAAAAAATTCTAATAGAGCCATACAGAACAACTTAGATCTCACCTTTCCATGCCAACCATCCAAATTGAATGGATGATATGGAAAATGTGGAATAAAAATATGAAATCCAGGAAAGGGTTCCAGCAGCATCAGGGCTGTGGGTGGATAAATGTGCTCTCATGCTTTCTGGCCAGATCCCCAGCATTAAATCAAGGTTAAAAAAAAAAAAAAAAAAGGGTATGCAAAAATTATGCACAGTGATCAATAAAAATATGTCTTAATTATAATAACAAATCAAAAACTACTCTGGTAGTTCAGGCTAGATGAACAACTTACCAATTGGCTTAAATATATATAGTTCAGTGAACTTTACAGAAAAGGCGAAGGTGATGGAACAGATGAAAACAGATAATTAGAAGAAAACTGATTGCTGCACAATTATTTCCTCTGGGAGGATGTTTGTGCATGAAAAATTACTGTCCACTGCTACAATTTTACCCTTTCTTTTTGCCAGTGTAGTGAGTTAGCACTGTTATAACGGTCTGGGACTGCACTGGTGCCTGCTCACTCATTAAATGGGGACAGGATCACGGACTGCACTGGTGCCTGCTCACTCATTACACAGGGACAGGATCAGGAACCACACTGGTGCCTGCTCACTCATTAAATGGGTACAGGATCAGGGACCACACTGGTGCCTGCTCACTCATTACACAGGGTACAGGATCAGGGACCACACTGGTGCCTGCTCACTCATTACACAGGGTACAGGATCAGGGACCGCACTGGTGCCTGCTCACTCATTAAATGGGGACAGGATCAGGGACTGCACTGGTGCCTGCTCACTCATTACACACGGACAGGATCAGGGACCACACTGGTGCCTGCTCACTCATTACACAGGGACAGGATCAGGGACTGCACTGGTGTCTGCTCACTCATTACACAGGGTACAGGATCAGGGACCACACTGGTGCCTGCTCACTCATTAAATGGGGACAGGATCAGCGACTGCACTGGTGCCTGCTCACTCATTACACAGGGTACAGGATCAGGGACTGCACTGGTGCCTGCTCACTCATTAAATGGGGACAGGATCAGGGACTGCACTGGTGCCTGCTCACTCATTAAACGGGGACAGGACCAGGGACTGCACTGGTGCCTGCTCACTCATTACACACGGACAGGATCAGGGACTGCACTGGTGCCTGCTCACTCATTACACAGGGTACAGGATCAGGGACCACACTGGTGCCTGCTCACTCATTACACAGGGTACAGGATCAGGGACCACACTGGTGCCTGCTCACTCATTAAATGGGGACAGGATCAGCGACTGCACTGGTGCCTGCTCACTCATTACACACGGACAGGATCAGGGACCACACTGGTGCCTGCTCACTCATTACACAGGGTACAGGATCAGGGACCACACTGGTGCCTGCTCACTCATTACACAGGGACAGGATCAGGGACTGCACTGGTGTCTGCTCACTCATTACACAGGGACAGGATCAGGGACTGCACTGGTGCCTGCTCACTCATTAAATGGGGACAGGACCAGGGACTGCACTGGTGCCTGCTCACTCATTACACAGGGTACAGGATCAGGGACTGCACTGGTGCCTGCTCACTCATTACACAGGGACAGGATCAGGGACTGCACTGGTGCCTGCTCACTCATTACACAGGGACAGGATCAGGGACCACACTGGTGCCTGCTCACTCATTACACAGGGTACAGGATCAGGGACTGCACTGGTGCCTGCTCACTCATTAAATGGGGACAGGACCAGGGACTGCACTGGTGCCTGCTCACTCATTAAACGGGGACAGGACCAGGGACTGCACTGGTGCCTGCTCACTCATTACACACGGACAGGATCAGGGACTGCACTGGTGCCTGCTCACTCATTACACAGGGTACAGGATCAGGGACTGCACTGGTGCCTGCTCACTCATTACACAGGGTACAGGATCAGGGACTGCACTGGTGCCTGCTCACTCATTACCCAGGGACAGGATCAGGGACCACACTGGTGCCTGCTCACTCATTACACAGGGTACAGGATCAGGGACTGCACTGGTGCCTGCTCACTCATTACACAGGGACAGGATCAGGGACTGCACTGGTGCCTGCTCACTCATTACACAGGGTACAGGATCAGGGACTGCACTGGTGCCTGCTCACTCATTACACAGGGTACAGGATCAGGGACTGCACTGGTGCCTGCTCACTCATTACACAGGGACAGGATCAGGGACTGCACTGGTGCCTGCTCACTCATTACACACGGACAGGATCAGGGACTGCACTGGTGCCTGCTCACTCATTACACAGGGACAGGATCAGGGACCACACTGGTGCCTGCTCACTCATTACACAGGGTACAGGATCACGGACTGCACTGGTGCCTGCTCACTCATTAAACTGAGCAACCTATCAATGGGTGTTAGGGGAATACAATTGAATATTCATTGTTTTCCAGCACAGCCACATGGCTTACAATGACTTTGCATCCTTGGCCACCTTCAGTTTTAGTAAGCTGGCTGTGAATTAATGGACGGAGGAAATAATGTCTCCCTGTGGCCCAGCATTAGAAAGAGCCAAGACAGACCTGCTGACAGAGCACACCTCTTTCCAGAACCTTCCATTCTTCACTACAGTATACGTTCAGTTCTCATGTTCACAACAGTGTACATTCAGTTCTTATGTGGCGTTCAAGAACCGTGAGACGCATAGCTGACAATCAGATCGTAAAGGTTCTTATCATCAAACCATTGCCTTTGGCAGTCTGACTGTGAGTGATTTAATGCATGCATCTACTCTCTCCTGATCCATTCATACACTAACCCGCCATCACTAATTGGATACCTTTAACATTTATGCCAACATGGAACATACATGCTTTTTTATGGAAAACATTTCAACAAGAAAAGCAATTCACATTCCAAATTTTTATATCCCAGTCAATGATAAGAAGCTATTTAGCTTGAAATACAATTTTTTTATAAACACATTTTAGAGAATTTATTAAGCGCCAGGATTCATGGGAAACTAGATGCTTTTGTAAATCAAAAGTTAAGAAAAGAATGGGACTGAACACAGGCCGTTATATGTTATCCTATTTCCACAGCATCTGCTTTCCTCATCTGCAGTTGGGTGCTGACACAATCTGGCAACATGATCCCAACTCACAAGACAAAAGCATGTAGGTCTCCTACCACAGATCTCAGCTTCTCCTCGTCTCCAACCTTCAATAAAAATGAATATTCAAAGCATCAGCATGGAGACAGCCCCAGTTCATGGTACCACCTGCTGACTGTGTGATTTATTTACCATTGGAAATTAGCCTTGATCTGTTATGAATAAAAGGTTTCCATGGCAAGATGTTATCTGAGAAAGAAATTTCTCTTGGCACCCATTTCCCTTGCTGTGCCTGGCATTGTGTTGAAGTGTTGTGAATGCACAGACTCCTCCTGATTTATGGCATGCCATATCGGAGACTGAAAATGATCCCAAAATGAGAATGAAGTATGCATGTCTTTCAGTGGGGGGTCTAGAAAGAACAGAGTGTGTGTGTGTGTTTCGGGTTGGGATGGGGGAGGGGTGGGGGGTTGGGGGGTAGCGACTCTCTTTGTGATGTAACAGGATGACTGATTTCTTCTCTTTGCACCCAAGTTATATTTTGAAAATTCATGTAAAATGCTAATGACACTGTCAACTGGATACAGATTCTGTGTTAAAATCTGGGATTTGTTCAACATTATTAGTTATGATACACTCAACTACTTCCAGTATTCTTGAGCTGCCTTTGTGTCAAGATCTCTTTGGGGGTTATTGAAAGTTTAAAGAGGTTTAGCCTTAACTTTTGATGAATCATTTACTGCCATGTTATGTCTGTCATTGTGAATACATTATTTTCATTTCAGATTTAAATAAAACATTCATGTTGTGTAATAGCACTGGGATGATACCCAACAGAGCTACTGTACTTTAGAGTGAACTGACTGAAGAATTCCAAATTCATAAATTACCAGTCCCTGTCAATATGTAAGGATGGGGCATTAAACTTCACTAAATAACACTAGATCAGTGATATTCTTACTTTGTGTTAAATAAGGAGGTTTATCTGTCATAAAAAGCTTTCCAGATCTGAAACCTTCCCTGTCCAGTGCGTCTTAAAGGTCAAGCAAGTAGGTCCAAATCCTGTCCTGCTCTACTTATCTCTTATGCTGATGGGCTACATGCATTTGTCAGGAATAAAATCCCATTGTTATTTTTTTGAAATTCCTGTTGTGCTGAGCCTTTCTTCTTTGCCATTTTGTAAGTGTGTTGCTGATAATGGCCATTTATATAATGCAATAATATAGGGAGGAATGGACTAAGCATGGGAGCACAGAAATTATTACATTTTAATTTTGAGAAAGGTCATACGCATCCTCCAAGCTCACATGAGAGAGATTGTTCGGTGCCAAGACTCACTTACAGCTTGAATGTCAGAAATATAATTTAATTTATAGTGTGATAACACAGAGATGCTAAATAAAGCCAATGGCATCCTTTGTATCTAGGGATGGAGTGAGTGAGGATGTTGAAAATACAGACGAGAAAGGTTAATGTTTTGTGCCAAGTGTTGATGCTGTAGAACCACAGGAAAAATCATAGCTAATAAAAATAGAACACATATACTTGTACATGCCTATATGGAAACTGAAAATTCCCATTACCTGGGCCTCAATCAAGTCGATAACCGTAAGTTTCAGTCATGACTCTAAGAAAGTGCTGTTTTTACTCAAAGACAATGTGATTGTTTTGTTAAACTCATCACATGATGTTTGTGCAGAAAATGAAATTGTTCAAGAGCATGTCCAGGTGTTTGCTTAAAAAAAAAGACACCAGCCAATCTAAAGGTTTTAAATGTTCAAAATGCAATCAAAAGAAGACACCAGCCAATCTTAAGGTTTTAAATGGTTATAATGCAATCAAAAGAAGACACAAGCCAATCTTAAGGTTTTAAATGGTAACAATGCACTCAGGAAAACAGAGTGGGTTGTATCGGTCATGTGATGTTTGGAAATACAATTAAATCCTTGTTGAAAGCTGGATTATTGATGTTTTTTTAAGCAAAAGAAAAAGGCTTACTTCAGGGTTGGGAAACTCTGCAAAAAGCTGATGAATTATTAATCTGAGATACTTTACATCTAAGATTAGTATACTTGAACTCTCATCATTAGCATAACCTTTCAGCATAAATAAGCTAATTAGTTCTTTCAAGCAAAAAAAATGCAAATATGCACTGAAATCTTCAACCACGCAATACAAGAGCAGAAGAAACCCAGTGAAACCCCATGCCTCAAACTGCTGATGACAACGTATTCAAAAATATGAAATTATACATGTTTGAGGGACTCTCTTTAAAAAAAAAAAAAAAAATTGGTGTGCAGGGACTCCTATGTTTGGGGGATGGGGGTGGTTTATCCTATAACCAATGGGGCATATCCCCAATGTATCCCACGTCTAGTCACATTTATCATGCCAACATACAACATCCGACACAATGGAAACAATATATTATTTTGCGTGACACTTTCATTTTATTGGCCATTCAACTGCAAGATATTTCCGTTTACATGGTATAACATTGATCTGGTTTTAATGGTTAATTCTGTACAGTAGGTCCTGAATGTAATGTATGTGCAAAAAGCTGTTCCAGCAGACCCATCCTCCTGACCAGGAGTGGCCGCTAGAGAGCAGCAAGATGCTCATCCATAACCTCAAACATTCCACTGTGGCGAGGGATGGGTATCATTATTATCTCATTGATACTGCTTGACAATTCAAGACTTTGAAACCTTTATCAATATTTTTCATTATTTGGAGAAAAAACTTTTCAGAACAAAACTGACATTAATTGTATTGTTTATATAAATAGATTTTTTGTTACAGTTATGAAATATGTAAAACATATTCAGCACCAGCTTTCATTACTGGGATTTTTATATAAGAAACAATGCCCATTATAAAAATCCCAGTCTTGCAATCAAGTCTTTTCACATTTCTGGGTGACATCATTGTGCTCACAACCAGTCAGATTAAAAGACCATCCCACAGAAATTTGATTGGCTGAGGTATCCTCGGAATCATTGGAAGTTAAACGACTTCATCAATAGCCGAGATCAACTTTCATGAAGGGCTAATCGGTTTAGCATAACATTGCTAAGTTTGGGCTTAACGTAGTAAGAGAAAAAGTCAGCTGAGCAGCAGTTTTGTCCACCTATCCCTGGGAGACTGGGGTTTGAGTGCAGGCTCTGCCCCCTCTTCTCTGTAACCCTCTCAGCCTTCCTACTGTCTGAATAAAGAAAAAACATATAAGGAGGACGGCTTGCCCGCGCCCCTCTTTTTAAAAAGAGAAAAAAGGCAAATGAACAGCAATAGGGATTTACATATACGCAGTACTAAAGCTTCATCATCTGCAGGAAAAACTCTTCAGATATATATTTATCTGATATATATTTATCCATGTGCAATGGTCTGACAGTTCTTCCCTGGTTCATGTCAGACTCTTCCTGCAACAGAGTATATGTGCTGAGTAAGTTGGCTGATGAGACAGTGGTTGTGCATGCTTTAATTGCTTTAATGCAGCTAATAAGAGAGTTTGTTGAAGATTCATGTTTGTCATTGAAATTTTTGTAGTGAGATGCAAATTTGAAACCAAGCGTGCACATGAAAATTGCCAAACAAAACAGCAGCAGCAAAGGGAAGTCACTGAATCATACATTATTCATAACTGCATTACTGACAAAAAAATTACAGGACAGCAACAAAAACATTTCAGTTATGAAAAAACTGCTTACAAACCATTGGCAGCCGTTTTAACAGATAAATATTAATAATTTACAAAGATGAGGGATGCGCTTCTGTTTTTTTATGAAGATCTTGGACCTGATTCTGCCGATGTTGCTTTTAATGCCAAGCCAATTTAGGGCCCCCAGTGCTGTTCTCATGCAAAATGCTAGCAGGGGCTTTCATCCTGCTAAATCACAGGGTTCAGCACAGTGCCCCACAGTGTGCTACTGAGGCCTGACTGTATCGTGGCGTACGGTGGCTTCCCTGCTGGACCAGCTCCAACAGAGGGAGGATTCAGCCTGGTCAGGGTGCCCTACTTGATCAAATAGCTCATGACCTATGGTGGTACGAGTTTGATGAAATAGCTCATGACCTATGGTGGTACGAGTTTGATGAAATAGCTCATGACCAATGGTGGTATGAGATTGATGAAATAGCTCATGACCTATGGTGGTACGAGTTTGATCAAATAGCTCATGACCTATGGTGGTACGAGTTTGATCAAATAGCTCATGACCTATGGTGGTACGAGTTTGATGAAATAGCTCATGACCTATGGTGGTACGAGTTTGATCAAATAGCTCATGACCTATGGTGGTACAAGCCTGATCAAATAGCTCATGACCTATGGTGGTACGAGTTTGATCAAATAGCTCATGACCTATGGTGGTACGAGTTTGATCAAATAGCTCATGACCTATGGTGGTACGAGTTTGATCAAATAGCTCATGACCTATGGTGGTACGAGTTTGATCAAATAGCTCATGACCTATGGTGGTACGAGTCTGATCAAATAGCTCATGACCTATGGTGGTACGAGTTTGATCAAATAGCTCATGACCTATGGTGGTACGAGTTTGATCAAATAGCTCATGACCTATGGTGGTACGAGTTTGATCAAATAGCTCATGACCTATGGTGGTACGAGTTTGATGAAATAGCTCATGACCTATGATGATACGAGTTTGATCAAATAGCTCATGACCTATGGTGGTACGAGTTTGATCAAATAGCTCATGACCTATGGTGGCACGAGTTTGATCAAATAGCTCATGACCTATGGTGTTTAGAGCCTGATCAAATAGCTCATGACCTATGGTGTTTAGAGCCTGATCAAATAGCTCATGACCTATGGTGTTTACAGCCTGAGCAAATAGCTCATGACCTATGGCGTTTAGAGCCTGATCAAATAGCTCATGACCTATGGTGTTTAGAGCCTGATCAAATAGCTCATGACCTATGGTGGTACGAGTTTGATCAAATAGCTCATGACCTATGGTGGTACGAGTTTGATCAAATAGCTCATGACCTATGGTGGTACGAGTTTGATCAAATAGCTCATGACCTATGGTGGTACGAGTTTGATCAAATAGCTCATGACCTATGGTGGTACGAGTCTGATCAAATAGCTCATGACCTATGGCGTTTAGAGCCTGATCAAAAAGCTCATGACCTATGGTGTTTAGAGCCTGATCAAATAGCTCATGACCTATCGCGTTTAGAGCCTGATCAAATAGCTCATGACCTATGGTGGTACGAGTCTGATCAAATAGCTCATGACCTATGGTGGTACGAGTTTGATCAAATAGCTCATGACCTATGGTGTTTAGAGCCTGATCAAATAGCTCATGACCTATGGTGTTTAGAGCCTGATCAAATAGCTCATGACCTATGGCGTTTAGAGCCTGATCAAATAGCTCATGACCTATGGTGTTTAGAGCCTGATCAAATAGCTCATGACCAATGGTGGTACGAGTCTGATCAAATAGCTCATGACCTATGGTGGTACGAGTTTGATCAAATAGCTCATGACCTATGGTGGCACGAGTTTGATCAAATAGCTCATGACCTATGGTGTTTAGAGCCTGATCAAATAGCTCATGACCTATGGTGGTACGAGTTTGATCAAATAGCTCATGACCTATGGTGGTACGAGTTTGATCAAATAGCTCATGACCTATGGTGGTACGAGTTTGATCAAATAGCTCATGACCTATGGCGTTTAGAGCCTGATCAAATAGCTCATGACCTATGGCGTTTAGAGCCTGATCAAATAGCTCATGACCTATGGTGTTTAGAGCCTGATCAAATAGCTCATGACCTATGGTGGTACGAGTTTGATCAAATAGCTCATGACCTATGGTGGTACGAGTTTGATCAAATAGCTCATGACCTATGGTGTTTAGAGCCTGATGAAATAGCTCATGACCTATGGTGTTTAGAGCCTGATCAAATAGCTCATGACCTATGGTGGTACGAGTCTGATCAAATAGCTCATGACCTATGGTGGTACAAGCCTGATCAAATAGCTCATGACCTATGGTGGTACGAGTTTGATCAAATAGCTCATGACCTATGGTGGTAAGAGTTTGATCAAATAGCTCATGACCTATGGTGGTACGAATTTGATCAAATAGCTCATGACCTATGGTGGTATGAGTCTGATCAAATAGCTCATGACCTATGGTGGTACGAGTTTGATCAAATAGCTCATGACCTATGGTGGTACGAGTCTGATCAAATAGCTCATGACCAATGGTGGTACGAGTCTGATCAAATAGCTCATAACCTATGGTGGTACGAGTTTGATCAAATAGCTCATGACCTATGGTGGCACGAGTTTGATCAAATAGCTCATGACCTATGGTGTTTAGAGCCTGATCAAATAGCTCATGACCTATGGTGGTATGAGTTTGATCAAATAGCTCATGACCTATGGTGGTACGAGTTTGATCAAATAGCTCATGACCTATGGTGGTACGAGTTTGATCAAATAGCTCATGACCTATGGCGTTTAGAGCCTGATCAAATAGCTCATGACCTATGGTGTTTAGAGCCTGATCAAATAGCTCATGACCTATGGTGGTACAAGCCTGATCAAATAGCTCATGACCTATGGTGGTACGAGTTTGATCAAATAGCTCATGACCTATGGTGGCACAAGTCTGATCAAATAGCTCATGACCTATGGTGGTACGAGTTTGATCAAATAGCTCATGACCAATGGTGGTACGAGTTTGATCAAATAGCTCATGGTGCACTATGCAGTGCATTAAATGTTGTCATTTACTTTTTTTAATGAGATATTTTGTGCAGGTGGGGCTCCAGTTGGAGATGTTGACTAAAGACAAACTGCCAAACTTCAGTCCTCATTTATATTTCACATCAAAATTAATGACAATTGTTGATCTAATACAGGCCATGTCTGCTACCTCCCTTTGAGTACGCCTTCCTGTTGAATAATTAATCTTTCAGTGTTCCCCATATCTTCATGATCCGGTAATGCATCTGAGTAAATCAACTGGCTTTAAGAATGAAAAAACAGGCCTCACATGTTCAACTTGACAGCAAAATGTTTTAAAAGTGAACTCCACAATCCAATATACCCCCTTCATTAGATGTACCTCACTACAGTCTGTAAAAAAAAAAAAAAACATGGATTTTCCTAAGAATATTCTATGAGGAGACTTTATTGGCCAACTGAATGCATACATTTTTACAGGGTGGGGTCGATTTACTGATGCACTTAGAATTTTTTGCACCAGCAAAACAGTTTTGTATTAAGACAACATGTGACTGGATCAAATGAGCTACCTCTACCAATCACAAATCATGTCACCTAAACTGCATGTGCAAAAATCTAAAGTGTGAAAGGCTTTGATTAATCTGGCCTTAGTTATGACATTTCAAGTATTATTTCAATATTGAAAATAAGCTCTTCATTTGTATTTTTAGCTTGTTCACAAAAACACAAAAACCAGAATCTACCAAACGCTGAGATGACTTACAATAGTGCTTTGATAGTCAGAGCACCGTTTCTGTTCTTTAAATAAGCACCTTCATGTATGTTCCCGCAAATCCCTGAGCCTGGATTTGAATATCTTGGCATTGATAAATGCATTGCAGCTCAGATTTGAATCTTAGGAAGTTTTTTCCCCCAGTGATCAATGAACAAACAAATGTGACATGTGAAATTTAGGCAACGTGAATCTGCCGGAACATCAGATAGTGGAGGAAAACTATAGCGCTGGCACATTATTAAAAGTGTCACAGACAGTTGTCTTTAAACAGTAAGTAATCCTAAGTGAAAAGGCCAATTCGTTCCTTCCAGGTCCAGTCTCCCTGCAGATAAACATTTCCTATACCTCCTAATCAAGGATGTGGTGTGCAGAGAGGAGGCTGTGTCCAGAAGAAAGCTTATTGCAAATTGTTTGGCAGAAGCGATCGGGCTTCACTTTGTTTGGCCTGAAAGATGTTAATAACGCACTGAGACTGTCAGCACAGATACTTGTTGAGCCCCCCGGTTCACACTGATGAGTTGTGGCAATAGGAGGTAGTGGAGATGACTCGCTCCATTAAATGCAAATTTCAATAAAAATTCGTGAAGCCAGGCCATTTCCATGTCAATGCTTCAGACAGAGTAATGAGGAGGAACAGCATGATGTCTTCCATTTGCTGACTGACAGAGCTGCTTATCCCAGCAAGAGAGGTACACAGTTTTTAATTATGACCCTGCGTGTCCGCACCTGTTACCTAGGGAGAGTTGACCATCATGGGTGGAAATTTCTGGAGGATGCACTAAACTCATACCTGAGGGAGAGTTGACCATCATGGGTGGAAATTTCTGGATGATGCACCACACTCATACCTGAGGGAGAGTTGACCACCATGGGTGGAAATTTCTGGAGGATGCACTAAACTCATACCTGAGGGAGAGTTCACCATCATGGGTGGAAATTTCTGGAGGATGCACTAAACACATACCTGAGGGAGAGTTGACCATCATGGGTGGAAATTTCTGGATGATGCACCAAACTCATACCTGAGGGAGAGTTCACCACCATGGGTGGAAATTTCTGGAGGATGGACCAAACTCATACCTGAGGGAGAGTTCACCATCATGGGTGGAAATTTCTGGAGGATGGACCAAACTCATACCTGAGGGAGAGTTCACCATCATGGGTGGAAATTTCTGGAGGATGGACCAAACTCATACCTGAGGGAGAGTTCACCATCATGGGTGGAAATTTCTGGAGGATGCACCACACTCATTGGGAACAGAAGCACATACCTGTAGCTGCAGGCCACGTCATGCGTGGGACTGTTTCAGAAGTGTAAATTTCTCATGGAGTCAAAAAAAAAGTTAAGAAAAAAATAAACTCAAGCCCAAAACTGCTAAAATATTTATCTGCGATATACCTCCACCAAAGAATAAATGGATAGGTATTGGTTTTTGGAGGATATTGGTTTTGCTTAATTTTTACACAAGATGAACTGAAAAGACTGGATGGAATGAACAGCCTGGTATTGTTATTGTATGTTGTATGCTGTTTTCCTTTACTACTACTGTTTTACTTTTTCCTTTGCTCCACTAGGAATGGCCAACTGTGACTGTAAGCCCATTGTGGTACTTCTGTGGATTCAGCAAGTACAGACAAATACACATTCTACAAATACGAGTGAATCTCAGCAGAGAGAACTACCACTTGATCTGACCACCATGGTATGAAAACTGCAAACCATCTCTCCATGTACATATTGGGTCTCAATAAAAGTCAGAGCTACTGCAGGTAGCAGCTGGACATCGTAGGGTTGCACGTAGCAGCTGGACACTGTAGGGTGCCCAGTTGCATTTCTAGGTTTCAGGACTTCAGTGCAAAGCTCATGCCATTAGTGCAGTGAGCTGCAGACATTTTGGAGTTGTGTTTTCCCAATTTAATACAAATTTTAGTGTTAAAAATTCATGTTTTAGTATGTAAATGAAAAACTGTAATAAAACATGTTGTTTGTGTTTAATACACAACATTACACAATCTAAGAGCAACTTCAGCATTGATTTATTCTTGTTCATCGGCTTAGATCCAAGAGTATAGCCTATTTTCCTCTAATATGCAGCACTATCCTGCTACATATCCGAATTTGATATATTTGTACCTAAGCAGAACTTATGTATCGCATCATATAATATTGTGAAGATAACAGCAATATATTTTTTACAGTATATTATACTTGAATTAAGGATGCACAGACAACCACTTAGGCATTTGAAGAGTAAAAGAGTTAAGTAAGAAGTGAACCGTTTCCACACATTTTCAGAGGACTGTGAAGGTCAGAAGGATGACTGGAAGCATCCGGAGTGTCCTAGTTCTTGTTGTGTATTAGACTGCAGACAAGGCTTGCTTGCTGCTCTTGCCGTCAGTGATAATTTGAATACGGTTCGGTAGTTCTCTTCCTGTATCACACTGAGGTGTTGCGATTTAATTCCTCCCCCGTGTCCACAGCACAGCGGACAGCTTCCTCCATGGGCCTTAAATGAAGGAGCCGTTCACAGTGTGGGCTCTCGTACCTGGCAAAAAGCGCCAGTAAAATCGCTCATGCTTTTTGTCGGTTTCTGCAAGCACTTTAATTGGCACTCATCTGTCATTTTGGCCCTCTATAGGCAGCAAGTGCCAAGTGTTGATTGACACCCCCCTCTATAGCCCTTCTCTATGAAAGCCATTAAAGTACACTCTGGTCTGATGGCGAGGCACCTTTGTGAGGTCACTGCTTTCTCTCTTTACTGCCTTCAGCACCCCCATTCCCTGCGCAACACTCGGTCAGAACGTTGGGCTGGGGGGGGGGGGGGGGGGAGAGGTGGGAGCAGCGAGCGTCGTTCATGCACATTCTCCTGTGTCATAAAGGCTAGCAGGGAATATCAACATGGGTACTATTCAACCGTGCTATGCAGGACGTTAGCTTTTATGTTTTTCCACTCCTTATCAATGCTTTGTCAGAGAATTATAGCATTCTTTGGCTTAACAAGCCACAGACCAGCAGCTTGTGAAACGCTATCCCATTAGCTAACCTCAGAAGAGAATAAGGGTGGAAAGGGGAGGAAAAACAGCATCAATGCAGAACAGCATCATGTTCCAACGACAGAGAGATAACACCGCTGCCAATCTGAAGTTGTAGAAATGGAAAAGCAAGCAAGCAGTCGGGATACAGCGTGACACATTTGGACTGGTACTAAATCATTTTTTGTTTTTTTTTTAAAGAATGATGTGAGCCATATGGCCCTCAGAATTAGTGCTTTACTTTTCCAAAGCACAGCTCACCCATACCCCCACTGTTTGAAATATGTGCCAAGCCAGATGCAAGTAACAATTTCAAGACTTCATCAATCAATCTTTTGGTCGTTTTGATAAATAACTACTGTTTAGTAACATTTCCTGGCTTGAATTGCACACTGGGAATAAGGAGGACCAAATCATGGATCCAAAAAGGAACTTTTGAGACATTTATCACACTTGGACAACATCTGCGTAAAACTGCTTAAAGCAGAGGCCATTCAGGGCCAGGGTATTTTCTGCCATTTTTTATTTTTATATTCAATTTCCGTCATGGGAAGCCGATTCACGTTCCAGTCTGTAATGTTTAAGGATGAAACGATGTGCTTCACAGGGCCAGCAACTTGAAAGAGTTCATACAATGACAGCTCTGACAGCGCAATCCAGACATTCTGAATGAGGCTGGCCTGAGCCAACAAGTGTGAGGCTAGATATTATATATGGGTATGATACATTACTAACTGTGCCCATCTCACACTCTCAAAAACACACACATCTATATAGCCTTGAGAGATTGCAAGGTTGGCTCTTCAGAGCTGTTTGATAGGAACGATGTCTTCACAGAAATGGAGTAAGTAACAAGTTACACCCCAACATTCCTGTCCTGCCAGGTGTGCTTATGACTGATGTTGGAGTGCCTGAGTTTCCCATGACCCATCCTGACACAAAAGCAGACAGTGATAAGGCAGCGAGTAGCTGCATCAAAGCAGGACGTGCTGTCCTGGTTCAGCCACACTTTGTCTTCCCACATATCAGAACAGACTACCTATCAGCCAGGGACATGGATAACATTATTTTATGTCCATTTTCATTGCCCCAGTGAGGTCTAAGCCTGTAGTATTCCTTCAGTCATTTCTTTCCTAATGTAAAATCAGGACATGGGGGTCATTTCTGTCCAAATGTAAAGTCAGCACATGGGGATCAGGTAGCGGGTTTGGTAGGCTGAGCAGTACGATGGGTGATTAACATCGAAAAGCATTACATGTCAGCTTTAGTTGGCAACAACCCAGCATCTTGCAAAATGATGTCCACTCAAGTCCTGTAAATCCTCCTCGGGTAAACTCGGGGCATTCGTTTACTTCCACAGCTAAGGACACCAGACTCTTATCTGCCTGCCATTTACTGCTGACCGGTCTTCATTCTTTTTGGCACTACCGAAGTCAAACTGAGCCAGCGGAGGGAGTCCAGAGCTACATATCCTCTATTCTGAACACAGATCTGTTGTAAAATGCATTGATGGAGTGTGTTACATACGAGGATTTGAGAACAGATGAAATGGTGTACATACAGCCTAAGTGAGCTACCTCTTTAAATCCCACTGGTTGCATACAATTTATTCAATTTTTCTCCCCTGTCAAATACATGCAGCATTAACACGAAGACACTTTTAGAGAGTTTTAGCATCGCTGCATTCTGATATTTTTGCAGACAGTGCTCCTTGGTATTGGTACTTTGCCGATACATCACTTAAGGCTGGTATAGGCATCATTATTACTGTTTTACGAATGTAAAAGGTATGTCACATATTTAGGCCTGTTGAATGAAGTCTGCATATAGTATTAACGAGTGTACACAATGTGCACAGTGCAATTGTGTCGTTTTTGTACAACTGCCCAACACTCCTTGCTGATTGTCCTTGATGACATAAACAATTTGTTAGAATCAAAAATGATGAACATTGTTATGAAAAAATCTTCTCATGACCCAGTCAGACTGACTTCAAAGACGTACCTATTGGGTTTGAGACTGAGACATAAAATTGAAACATCACCCAAACATACCACTAGATGCCACTTAGTTTTCTACTGAGAAGTTGTAAAAACCATATGGCCAACTGGTCATGCTGTGGTACCCTGCCATTGCTGCTCACAGCTCTATTCATAACTATTGATTCAGTGGTCTCAGTCTCCAGGATAAGAGATTCAAACCACTCATGTGTTCTACTAAGTTCTTAAGCCAAATTAGATTGCCTGTATTAAACACCGATTCACACAGATGGAGAGACAATGATACTAATTCTTACTTAAAGGGCAAAGTGGCAGCAACATTAAACGGAGACAGAATAAGGTGACCTGACAGTGAGGTGTGCAGGCTTCTCCGTTAATGTGGGGTCACTTTTCCAGATCCGGCGGGTCATTCCTGTAAACAGCACTTGCAATGAAAATGTTCAGACTGTACCCTTCAGGTTTTCATTTTGGATTAAGCAAACGGAATTCTTCTCATGCAGTATTGAGAAGAGTGTCGTTTACTTCAAGGACATGAAAAATGGTCTGAATCCCCTTTGATGTTGGATTTTTCATATAAAAAATGCAGACACTCATTGGTTAATTTAAATAAAGGGCTGCAGTTAAACAATGACTAAAAATATTACCGGCAAGCTTAAACAGCTGCTTATGGCATGTATACTGTGCTGGATCCATTTATCAAGTGTTTTCCTACAGTACTGTACTGAAACCTTTTCATATTAAGACCTTATTTCATGCCAATAAACTTGGTTTTCTCACATGGTTGCTTGGATGGTGACTTCATTTTCAAGAGAGGAAAGGGAGGGGATATGTTTTACAGCTCTGAGCAAAATATATGGCAGACATGCAGCGCTTTGCATTTTCATTGCCTGCATTAGGCATGTTATATAATACAATCACGCAGAATTCAATTATAAAAAGAATAAAATACACATGCCGAGCGCCCACTCCAGATTCCTGCAATAACTGCTGCTTATTAAATATCTCAGTGCCTCACAGACATGAAGAGGGATTTTGCATCTGAGCCCATCTTATTTTTTTCTAGTCTGCACTTTTTAGGAAAACCGCTGAACATGGCAACTTGTTTCAATACATGGAAAGCTGAAAGTGGTCACGACAGTCCGTGAAAATGACATTCACACTGTAAATGAAGGTATTAAGTGCAATGTCTAATGTGAGCATATTAAACACCAAAACTGTAAAAGCCTAAGTGTACATATGTATCCTCATGTTCAGTGGACTCGCGTGCCATCTCACACTGGAATGGAGAAAGCAGCCAGAGGCCGCAGTCTGTTTGAAACTGAACATTTTCTAATTTACATCCTCCCATGCAATAATCATGGCGCTGGCCAATTATATGGGGCTAATTATATTGGTCCTTAACAGTGCAGTAAACTTAAGAGATCCAAAATGGAAAAGCATGATAAAAAGAAAGGGAGGTACAGAAAGGAGAAAAGAAACAAACCAGACTTGAGGGCGATGCAGCTGTTGTATGTATAATTGACACAGTCCATTGCCAACACCAACGATAAAGCTAGCAGCGCTAGCACTAACAAAGCAGCACCGGCAACCAGCAGCCACACAGGCACTGAGTCTGTGTGTGTGTAAGGAGCTACAGCCGAGGAGGATGGGAAAGAGACACAAGCTACAGGTGATGCTACCACTAACAATGTTAACGTGAACGAAAGGGGATTCAGCTACTTCAGATGGTCAAAATCACGTGAGTTGGACCTATCACTGGCTGCTTACGCTGGCTGTGCCAGTTGTGATGGGCTAGTTGTGTTAATACAGCCAAGGAATTTGTAAAATTCACCGCCAGTGTTAGCTTCATTTTTGCGTGAGAGCACTAGAAGCAGTACACAAAGACACACACTGAAATGAAGCCAACAGTGAAAATTTTATAAAAAATGAAAACACAAACAAAAATAAATAACTAAAATGTTTAAATAAGCTTGCAAACCACTTTTGGACTGATCAATTGCAAAATCTTGTCATAACGACGTCAAAGAACACAGTCTGTGTCCTGAACCCCCCCCATCCATATCGCTACAGACGGACCCAGACTTAAGATGGGCTTAGGTTCCAATAAACCCAATGTAAGTGAAAAATATTGTAAATCAAAAATGAATTCAATACACCTAACATCAAAGCCTAGCCTACCTTAAACGTGCTTAAAACCTGACTTAACACAAAGCCTATTTCATAATAAAGTGTTGAATACTGTACTGAAAGTGATGCTGTCGCACCATCGTAAGGTTGAAAAATCGGAAGTTGGACCATTGTAGCTTGGGGACCATCCATATATAAATAAGGAAAAGCTAAGGCCTCAACAGGATCCCTGTGGGACTCTCATACACCTCCTTCCGTTATTACTTAGCAATGTATTAATTTCTGTACAAAGTTTAACAACAAATTCATATTTTTCATGTACAAACATTAAACCCAGTTTAAAGATTGCTGAATTACTCTTAATTCAATTGTATCTAATTTAGTGTTATAATAATAAATGCTTGGAGGAGCATCTCTCGCTCTCTCGGGCACACACGCATGCACACAAGCACGCACGCACACAAAAACAGACACTCTCCCTCTAAGGGCGTGCCTCCTGTGAGGTCACAAGTTTTTTTCTTTTAAATAGGATAAGGTTACTTTAAGCAACTTCAGATTCATAAATTAAATCCAGAACAGCTTATTCCATAATTATTCATGGTTTCTGTACCTTTACCAAGTGGACAAATAGTTTAAGGATGGCCGTTCTCAGAAAGAGAAAAATCCTCCCTGCTTCCATCACTCAGTCTTGTCCTCCTTTCCCAGTGAGCCCTAAGATGAAAGCAATCGTCTCCATGGCGAGCAGAGGGAACCATTACAGAAACCCAAATAAATTCACTGGCTCTGTTTCTGCGTTGCTGCAATTTCACAAATTAGCTGGGAAGGTTCTGTAGGTGGGGGCCAGCAAGTGCCCGACAGAGTCACGCAAAGCCTCCCTTACTGAAAAGCTTTAAGCAAACCTTGGCCATGTCCATTAAACCCACCATAGCTGGAACAGCTGCAGGATTTGTTTTAGCGTTCACTTTTGAAAGGTTTCCTGCAGGGGGAAGAAAAACCTCTCAGTGTGTGTGCCTCTGGTAGGACTGGTGGGCACCGCATCTGGAGGTTGTTAAGAATTGTAATGGCAGAAAGATGTTCCGCCTCAAACTCAGGTTGGGTTCCTGACTTCAGCAGAAAACCTGCTCTTCTCACTCCGCTGTCAGTCCCAGAATCACGCTGTTCTATTCTACAGTTGGCCACACTTACACCCACATAAATCTCAGTCATACGAGCAAATATATTACTTAAGGTATACAATAAAATTGCATCTTGATTGTTTTAGTAACATTAGGTTTTTTTGGGAGTGGTCAGTTTTGCATCTGTGTCAGTTTTTCACATATATTCGTGCTTCATGTAGCAAAGCTAACGAGTCTACTCATCATATTTACAAACACTGGGGTTATTGTGGGGCAATGACGCACAGGAATTTCAATGATGAATGGATAACCAAGTTTTCATTTTGCCTCAGAAACTACTTTCATGTGAATTTTAAACAATAGTTTTGTTGACATATCCTCAATTCTAAATAGTTTTCAAAAGGAAAATTGTTACTGACGTCATTTGCATTTTATTGTACATACAATATCCAAAAATATTTTTATGCTTGAAAAGCTGTGACTGCTCAGGTCCACACTAAGAGTGCAAGCATAACCCAAACCCTAACCTCTCATGAGAAATGAAATGTTGATAAGTAAGCATATCTTCAGACATCTACATAAGGGTGCACTTCAGACTTGTTTACATAACTGTTCAGTACATTTTATTTAAAAAAAAAAAAAAAAAAAAAGGAAAGTATTTGGCCTACATATGTCCATTTTTCAAGGACATGGCTGTTAGCAAAGAGCACTCTGATCGACAGTTTCATCCTGCTTCATGGCCACTCTCTCCTTAGTGTCAATTTCAACTTTCACTGTGAGCCATGAGTTGGAAATAATATGAAAAGCCTCTAGTTCTGTAGAGAGAGAGAGCCAGCCATATTTGAGAAGCAAGATGCTCTATTTTAAGTCTTGTGTGCTGCACCTTACCCCATGGTCTTAGGCACAATCATGGGCTTGGTCTGGCCACTTAATCAGTTCAATGACGGACGTCTTATGTGTTAAACTCAGGCACAATGTTTATAAAGTACGGACTTAGGAGATTAATTAAACATGGGTGTGGTTTGGCCATAACAGGAAGTAATCAGTTTGCGTCATATGTCATTGCCTTTAAACACAAAGTCCGTGCCTTGGAATATTGCCATTTTAACGGCGCTATGTATGTGTGGAAAAACAGCAGATGTACTGCAAAAGAAAGAGACTGGCTCATGAATGAGACGCGAGTGCGCGGGCAGAGAAATTACAGAAACAGCAGGCAGCTCCCCGAGGTGAAGCAAGACTGTTCTCCTGTACTGTGATATTTCATTTCCAAACAAATTCACTCTTCACCGGCCAATGGTTTGGAAATAAACTACCCAGGGTACATATACAGCAGCCAATGTAGTATCTATTATATTGTGCGTTTCATAACAATTAATTTCGTTTTGTAGGAAAGATGTGTGTGATCTGATATGTCTTTATCAGATTTTTTTCTCCCTCACAGCAACCCCTCGCTCCAGGGGAAGGCAGCATGAGTGATCCCAAACTTTTCCATGAACCCTGGTTATGCATTCTTGGTTGACAGGTGTTACGGTGAATTGAATGTATTAGACACAATCACAAATGTAAGACAGTAAGGACTATCTAGGCACACTTAATTATCTATAGACATTGCACCCTTACCATTGCGATAACAACTGCAATAAGACTCAACACATGGTTTTTGCTGGTCTAAGCACGATTGCATTCAGTTGCATGCTAGATTGCAAAGCACCAGCTTTCCGCCTGATCACACCTCACCTTAGGACCTACACACTCAGGTGGGTGAAACATCATATGCTATTTAGAGGATGTAGACTCACTGCGCTAAAATGACTGCTATGTGGGGTGGAAACTAACGTAAAGCATAAGGCATAACAGTGCAAGGGGTGTTTTGCATTATTATATGTATTACTTAAAGTTCTCAAGATGAAGAAAATAAAATTCAGGACATTGTTATGCAGAAAAGATTTAAAGCTAAAATTCATATTCTAGATAAGATATAAAAAAGAAAAAGTGAAAAGGTAGTGACAGTAGATAGCTGAGAGTGTGCTACATGAACAGCGAATGGAAAACAAGGACATGAGGCAATCTTTAATTTAAAGTAGGAACACAAATTCTCCAACTACACTGCCAATCCATGTTCAAAATTTCATTACAAACTGAAAAGCACTCATACACGCCATGTGTTTGCACACTTAACATACCTACACTAAATCACACATTCCTCCTTGTGATCCAGCTCAAAGCCAGGGCTGTGCCCAAGACTATGCTGTGTTTATGTATTCATAATACAGCCCTAAGTGTTTTAGAAGAAATAAAACATCTCCACACTATTGCCCTGAGACAGGCTGGACTGTAATGGTAAAAAAATACAATATTTTATTTTACCAAACTAATCTGCTTAAAATGGCTGAAACAAACGGGCCATCCTGTTCCAATTTCTGACTATTTTCTTTTGAAATAGAGACCTGAGTCCCTGTGCTTTGAAGTTTAGTGCTGTGTGGGGGTAGGCTCAATTTTATATTGATTTTCATAAGGGAAAAAACACTTCCTGGTCTGTGATGTGGAAAAGCATTTTTCAAACATGTTTAATAAGCCTTTAATCTCTTGTGTTCCAACACTGTGTGCGCACATGCAGCCAGATAAAAGAGCAAACATCAAGAGTTCAGCTCTAACTCAAGGAGAAGGGAGTAGCCAAATGACACCTTCATTTACAAACAAGAACTTTCTGACCGGTTCCCAACTCAAAACATGTGAAATACTGAGGCTAGTGGTCTCCAACTGTCAAAACAAACTGACAACTAGATGGCAAGAGTGCAATATGGTTGAAAGGCAGAGTAGCTGATGCAAGCTGTTTTTTCAAAGCACTTTGTTTCAAGCACGTAAAAATGCGTCTCAGGATTATTTGTTCAACATAGGGTCAAGAGCAGAAAGTTTCACAAACCGAGCACTGCTCACCCACACTGTCAGTGCGGTCTTCAAACTGTCGTGTGGCCTCTTGAATCTTGTTGTTCATAAACGTTTCAGAAAGAATCGTAGTCTTTTCTATGAGGACAGACACAGAAAACAATGGTACTTTAATTCTCTCGTATCTTCTATTCTTACGCAAAGAGAACTGCATGGCATTGCATGGCCGATCATTGCCTCAAGTGGAATTTCTGTTCAATAATATTTACAACATTTAAACAAGGGAGCATGCATCATTTTCTGCCAGTTATACAAACTACACATTTTCTTTTACTCCATGACAAACAAGTCAATCTCAATAGTTTCTTTCTCAAGAGAAGGATGGTTATGAGAGGAGGATGCCAGCTTTTCAATGCTCTGTTTGTAGAATTTGTAATCATTTAAGTAACTTTTAAATATTTCACAACTTTAATGCACAAAAGTGGAAATGGGAGCAATGTCAAAACACCTCAAATATCTTATTCTGGTGATTCAATTAATACTAATTTTCTTTTTCTCAGTATTTTAGGAAGGTAAGAAAATGATATACTAACTAAAAATGATTGAATGAAAAAAAATTGCCTGAAAACATTGAGTAAAGAAGGGTTGCTGCTACTGGTATGTTTGGGAGACAAGCAGCGAAGCTGCGTAGGCAACAATTGGGATTCTACCTTTTCTTATCATTATTATGAATTATCTTCTTCTGCCATTTGAAGTCCATGGCAGCCCCGAGAACTGTATGGTGAAACGTTTTGAAATTTGGCACACTGACTGGGGACAGTCCCCTGATTCTTTTATCTAAGTTTCATGTCAGGGCCTCAAGCACTCTAGCGCCAAAAATGGGTCAAAGTTGGATGTGTGTTTACCCATGTAACTTTTGAACTGTATACCCAATTTTCAAAAAATGAGACCATTGGATTCCTTGGAGCAAGCCCAGTTCAACGCACCCAATGACGTCAATTTCCACCATGTTGGATTTTCCACCAGATTGGATTTTATAGAAAAGTTTAAAAATTCTTAACAAGCCATAAATTTTGTCCAATCTTCCCCAAACTTAGCACAGATGATCTTCAGACCAAGCCTCACAAAATTTATCAAATGGATTTTTGATTTTGAAACCATTTTGTCCATTACACCCAATTGAAATCAGTGGTGAAGCCGCCAAACAGGAAGTGAAGTCATATCTTAGCATTGCTTTGACATACTGATATCAAACTTGGTAGATGGACCCCTTACTGAGGATATCTCAGTCACACCCAATCTTTGGTCAACTGACATACAACTTCCTATCAGTGCTTACAGCCATGCTTTTAACATGATCAGATCAAGTTGCCATGGTGACTCTGCCCTGCTGGCCTGCATGGCCCCCTCATTGCTGCTTGCAAAGGAAAAGGAAAGTACTTGAAATAGCATATCACTATGGGAGAATGGAAATATATTGCAATTATCTTCACAATATGTTTAGAAATGTACCCTTAAATGTCAGGTATTGTGATATATTTTAAACTTACAGTATTGCCTCTGATGTACTGGCCCGGAGATTAACATGGTACTCTTTACCTTCCTGGGCACATAAACTTTTGTTTGAACTTAAACATGTTCCATATTGACCACACTTGACTTGCGTTACTTCAACAAATATGTTTCTTATTTGCCCTTTAGATATACCTACTAAGATACCGATGCCTTGACCCCAAATTTTAATGTAAAATGTACACACTAAAGTGGTATCGACGGATAACTTCTTAGAATTTGAAATGATGGTTTCTCTTTTAACTGTAAGACAGATTCTTGTAAAGGAAATAAAAAGAAATAAATCACTTTTTTCTTTGAAAGTGTACTGAAATGAGTTGCAGCTTCCATGCTGCCTGTGATTGATTATGTGGATTTTCTCTTCTCGAATGCTTTTGAATGGCCCCAGTACATGTTCGTCAGTATTCACCATGGCACTCTGCATTTGGCCAGAAACTTCTTCACTTCACCATTGGAAATTTGGAAAGTACAGGAGGGAAAAAGCAGACACATTGCTCTGACAAGAAATTAAAATCAGTGAGGTATTTCAGAAAGCCTATCTAAAGACCAGATAAAAGATACTTGTATCTTTCTATGACTACACTTCCCCTGTATTAAGTTGTTTGAGGGGCAAAGTGAGACCTTCAGAATTGTAAGCAGCAGGGTCAGGGTAACTGAAATGTTATCCTGATGTTGTCTGCTCATTGGCCTTCCACATTTGTTACTGATCTGCTGTAATCCCAAGGCAGAAAAAAATCACTTGAAGTGAGTGAGATAAATGCTTGCGGGAAACTATCAAGCTTAAGATTGAATTTTAATGTACAATAAAAACTGCTTTATAGGACTTAATTTTAAAAGCACTCCTTTTCTGATTCAGGTTCCACACCACATAACAGTCACATAATTTAATTGTTGGATGTCGTATTGTAGAAATTAGACCCAAGAGCAGAAGTAATAAACCCTGATTCAAAAAGGTGAGCTGTTGTGCAAATCAGTTTGCATTTTACCAAAACAATACAAAACGTAATCATACTAAAGCTACTACTATTTATATCCATCATTTGAAAATCTTAACTGACCGACACTTTAATATTATTTTACCAAACATACAAAAACAGGTCCAGAATATAAGCCAGAAAGATTTGTCTTCATAAATTTCTGTGTGTTTAAATATAGCAAATGAGAATGGCTTGCTTCTTTGAATAGGTCATTGTGCCATCTACCTTATGAATGTGGATGCTGAGTTTCAGTTATTTTATCTCCTCTTGGTTTCTATGAAAATGCGGCCCAACGGTCCGCTATCGCCAGCAGGGATCTGGAGTGTATGCGCGTACCCTGCCTGAAGGGAGAGAGGGCCTGTGGTTGGGAAACGGTTTTTATCTAACTGTCCATCTGTCTGTCTAACCACAGTGTAAGCGGCCAGACAACCACACCATGTGCTACTCGGCAGCTTTAAAACCCTCCCCTGGTCATTTCTAAAGCAGTGCTGGTTTTACATACACAGTCAAACTAAAATAAGACATGCCATGCTCCTTACTAGAGAAATGTAGTGTGTGTGTGTGTGGGCTGGGCTGGGGGGAGGGGGGGCAGAGAGGGTTAATGTTATAACTGAACACAGGGTGCACGTGCTTCAAAATCTCACGTACATCCTACTTCCAAGTTCCAGAACAAGCATACATAGCCTAGTCACAGCCTTTTGCACACCTATATACCCCATAACAAAACTCATTTACCCTCAAAGGTATATGTAGCATAAGTGGCAATCATAACAAAATAAAAGTAAACTCATAGTAAATGAGTAAATGCCCACTGTGGCTGCAGGCCGCTCTCCTGGTACGAGAGGGACGCAGTGGAAACTAGTTTTTATTTTCACATGAAATTCCACAACCAGCTGAAGCCTCAGAACCCATGTGAGGGGAGTTAGCTGTGTAACCATCTGAGTAACAACAAACACCAACACACACTGTGGCTCTCCAGGACCAGCAACCAGGACCATTCTGGGATATGTCCTTAGCTCTGACTTAAAACCACAGGACTAAAGCTCACCTCATACAGCTGAAGCACTGCTATGTCCTTGTTCCATCCATACACTGAACCAGGGGATATACAATGAGATTAACTTAAATCTGATTTTCTTTGTACTCAGTGTTTACTTGACAAAACCCTTTATTTAAACTAAAAATGCCCACTTTGGGCTTGTTTTCTTTCACTGAACTTAAATTTCATGACACACAAAAGCTAAAGGCTAACACTCATATCTTCACAAGTCTTCCAGAACAGCAGCCTACCAAATTACTAGGCACCGAGCTCCTCACCTTTGGCTATACCATTCTCAGTCTCCAAATGAAAGTGGAAAAAGGCAAGCGTTTGCACCCTGCTATCAGCCATAGATGCCCCCAATCAAACGGGCTCAGCCTAATGACCATTTCAAAAGCACAGCCTCACCTTAGAACACAATCAATCAGCCACCACCTTTGGGAAACATTCGACAGCCACGCCCACCCACGACACCCAAAGCTGCTGCCCTTCGGTACCTCGCTGTGTTCCTGTCCTGTAACTGGAGTCTCACACTGATCAGAGTCAGGGTCTTTTCTCCTCCTTACCAATATAATACAGACTCACAGTTTAGAATCAATTAAAGTCATTGCAAGGGTCTCTGCTTCAACTACATGACTTGGCAATCTAATCCATGTATTAAAAAATAATACTTTCTTATATCAGTGTGGAACTTACTCTAAACTTGGGTTGGGTGATATAACAAAATGTTCCCATCGCCAACAACCGCCACTTCAAAATTACACAGGGGGTACATTTTTTATTATTAATAATTATAAATTATCTTGTTAATAATACAGTGGACCCCCGCTTCTTCGGACTTCACTTCCCCGGACTTTCAATCGTCCGGACAACGTCCGGGGTCCGGACGATTGTCCGATGCGGCTGTGTCTGTCCGAAGAATGACAACTTTGACCGATAGTTTTACTCTCTCATGTATACTGTATATGCATATTGTACCATATTGTAGCCTAGGAGTATGTGTGCGAGACAATATAGGCTGTTTACTGTACAGTACTGTACAGTACTCAATTTTCAAAGTCCGGACTTTTTCAATGTCCGGACATGGCCCAGTCTGTATTAGTCCGAACAAACGAGGGTTGTCTGTAATAACATTATTATTATTATTATTGTGCTGCAATCATCCATGTGGGTTGGCTGCATCGGCGCGCCATCTCTCCCAGACCTTTTTGGGAGACTGAAGCCTCAGATGAGTGGCACCCCGGAGCAGAGAGCAAAAAGCAGAGATGGAAGAGGTGATGGAGAAAGACGATCACTGTAGGCTTGATAACAATCAGAACAGTTGAACCACATGTTTAATTGCATAATAAAGGTTGCTTTATTGTTGACACTTTGAGGGGTGCAAACATGTAAATAACCAAAGGACTTCAAATTGGCAAAATACCGGCAGAAAATAACCACCGGCAATGGATTCCTGATGTACTGATCCTGATCCACTGTTGGTTCCTGATGTATTCGTCACATCGCCCAACCCTATTCCTAAATTCAATTAATGCCCTTTGTTGTACAGACGGAATTTTCCCTAAAAATGTATTGCAGTAACCATATTTAGCCCCTTCATAAATTTGAAAGCCTCATTTAGATCACCTCTAACTTCACTTTTCGCCAAGTCTAAATAGGTTAAGCAACTTCAGTCTCTCCTCATGCATTTTATATTTCATACAAGGAATCAGTTTTGTAGCCATTCTTTGTACTTTTTCCAAGAGCCTCAATATCTTTCTTATAGTGAGTAGCCCAGAACTGCACACAATATTCCAAGTGAGGTCTGACTAAACCATTGTATAATTATTATAAAACATTCTTGTCTCTATAGCAAAAAGTATGGATTATAAATCTAAGCAAATCTCTGCTGGCCTTTTTTTTTTACTGCTGCAGCACACTGCCGAGATGCTGTTAAGCTTTGCTCAATTATGAATCTCAAAAGCTCTTCAAACTGAGCACATTCCATTTTTTTTCTTACCATAAACTAGTCTTATCTAAGGTTCTTATTTACCACATGCAAGACTTCGCATTTAGCTACACTGAATGTCATCTGCCTGGTATCTGCTAGGGCTGCGCGATATGGAGGAAAAAATGTGATGTGATCAATTCATGGATCACCTCGGTGGCAATATGCCATTCAATAAACTCAAGATTAATGTAGCGATAGGCCTATGTAATTGGTTTCAATTATTTTTAAGCACAGCATATCAATCACGGGCGTTATGTTCCTAAAAAACAGCTCGGTAGGTGAAGTTAACTTTGTATGAGGAAAACAGGGTTGGGGTAACCTTAGCCAAAGCTGCAAATATGTAATACTGTATTCTTCAAGCATTTAATTACACACTACACTCTTCACCACAGGCTGAATATTTTGGACCCCTGATGACAAAGGGGAAAGTGGAATATGGGAAATCGCCTTTGCTGTATAGTTGCTGGCTGAAAACTGCTGTAATCTACAATTACATTTAGGCATTTCGCAGACGCTGTTACCCCGAACGATGATTCACCATGACCCTCAGGCTGACTCATTTTGAGAAACAAGCCAACCAGTGCCCTAAGAGGTTCTTTGCCTCACACTGAATGCACTGCTCCCTGCTGTTCTCGCGCATGGCGTCATCTGTGTGCATGCTTCTGCATCGAGAGCTAATTGTGCCCACACAACTATTCTCTGATCTCTACATGTCCAAACAGTTTTCGGCTTATTAAAGTAATTCAATTCTCGCAATACGTTGCACTATGTTCATGGCCAAAAAATTCATTTGCGATATTTTTAGAAAAATGCAGCTCTAGTATCTGGCCAATTCTGCATTCTGGTTTAGTGTATTAACTTAGTTGATTCTATACTGTTAGCTAGACCCCTTAGTTTTGTATTGTCTGCAAATGTTACTATTTTACTCCTCTGCTCTGCATCAATATCATTTATGTATATAAGGAAACGCAAAGTCCCCAGCACTGATCCCTGTGGAACTCCACTTAGTACAGGACCTTGATCTGATACAATTCTTTCCCCAGTTAACTCTTACCAGACTATACCCATTCAGTGATAGTTCCTACAATTCCTACAGATTTCATTTTCAGTATGAGTTTCTCATGTGGTACCTTGACAAATGCCTTTTTGAAGTCCAAATAAATAATTGAATAAGTTTGGTTTGAATCCAAACACACTATATCTTCGTCAGAAAAGTCCACAAGGTTTGTTAAGCACGATCTCCCTATACAAAAACCATGTTGGCAATCATTTGTTATTTTGCCTATTTTTAAAAGATTGCCTAAAAACAACTGTCAATGGTTTGTAAACCATTCCTGCTAGTTCCCTGAGAACTCTTGGATATATACCATGAGGGCCTGCTGCCTTATTTGTTTGAAGTTTTTGAGGTTTATCTAGTACCTCTGAATCACCTTAATGAACAATCTCCATGAGATTCTCAATACTAGTTTCAAACTGCTAAATAATGTCTTATTCATCCGTTATGGATACTTATTTCCAGGATTCCCCGTTTTTCTTGCGGAATGAATTCATGCTGTGCTTCCAGAATGAGCTTTTTAAATATGCTCCACATTTTAAATATTCTTTCACCAAATTGCCATGTAGAAGATGAAATAACTTTATATTCCTTATATACTCTCAAATATTAAAGTCTGCTTGTCTAAAGTTAAAAATTGTAGCACTGAAGGAATATAAATTAACTTTCCAAAAAACTTCAAATGTAACTGCACAAGGGTCAATTGTTCTGAGTAGCCTCTCCGCTACCCTAAGGATACCCTGGCCCAGTGAGGCTGTACCCCTCCACTACCCTAAGCATACACTGGCCCAGTGCAGTTGTACCCCTCCGCTACCCTAAGCATACCCTGGCCCAGTGCAGTTGTACCCCTCCACTACCCTAAGCATACCCTGGCCCAGTGCAGCTGTACCAATCCGCTACCCTAAGCATACCCTGACCAAGTGCGGCTGTACCCCTCCGCTAACCTAAGCATACCCTGACCCAGTGCGGCTGTACCCATCCGCTACCCTAAGCATACACTGGCCCAGTGCAGCTGTACCCCACCACTACCCTAAGCATACCCTGGCCCAGTGCAGCTGTACCCCACCACTACCCTAAGCATACCCTGGCCCAGTGCAGCTGTACCAATCGGCTACCCGAAGCATACCCTGACCCAGTGCGGTTGTACCCCTCCACTAACCTAAGCATACCCTGACCCAGTGCGGCTGTACCCATCCGCGACCCTAAGCATACACTGGCCCAGTGCAGCTGTACCCCACCACTACCCTAAGCATACCCTGGCCCAGGGCAGCTGTACCCCACCACTACCCTAAGCATACCCTGGCCCAGTGCAGCTGTACGAATCCGCTACACGAAGCATACCCTGACCCAGTGCGGTTGTACCCCTCCACTACCCTAAGCATACCCTGGCCCAGTGCGGCTGTACCCCTCCGCTACCCTAAGCATACCCTGGCCCAGTGCAGTTGTACCCCTCCACTACCCTAAGCATACCCTGGCCCAGTGCAGTTGTACCCCTCCGCTACCCTAAGCATACCCTGGCCCAGTGCAGTTGTACCCCTCCACTACCCTAAGCATACCCTGGCCCAGTGCAGTTGTACCCCTCCACTACCCTAAGCATACCCTGGCCCAGTGCGGCTGTACCCCTCCACTACCCTAAGCATACCCTGGCCTAGTGCAGCTGTACCTCTCCGCTACCCTAAGCATATCCTGACCCACTGCAGCTGTAGCCCTCTGCTACCCTAAGCATACCCTGGCCCAGTGCAGCTGTACCCCCCCGCTACCCTAAGCATACCCTGGCCCAGTGAGGCTGTACCCCTCCACTACCCTAAGCATACACTGGCCCAGTGCAGTTGTACCCCTCCGCTACCCTAAGCATACCCTGGCCCAGTGCAGTTGTACCCCTCCACTACCCTAAGCATACCCTGGCCCAGTGCAGCTGTACCAATCCGCTACCCTAAGCATACCCTGACCCAGTGCGGCTGTACCCATCCGCTACCCTAAGCATACACTGGCCCAGTGCAGCTGTACCCCACCACTACCCTAAGCATACCCTGGCCCAGTGCAGCTGTACCCCACCACTACCCTAGGCATACCCTGGCCCAGTGCAGCTGAACCAATCCGCTACCCGAAGCATACCCTGACCCAGTGCGGTTGTACCCCTCCACTAACCTAAGCATACCCTGACCCAGTGCGGCTGTACCCATCCGCTACCCTAAGCATACACTGGCCCAGTGCAGCTGTACCCCACCACTACCCTAAGCATACCCTGGCCCAGGGCAGCTGTACCCCACCACTACCCTAAGCATACCCTGGCCCAGTGCAGCTGCACCAATCCGCTACCCTAAGCATACCCTAACCCAGTGCAGCTGTACCAACCCGCTACCCGAAGCATACCCTGACCCAGTGCGGTTGTACCCCTCCACTAACCTAAGCATACCCTGACCCAGTGCGGCTGTACCCATCCGCTACCCTAAGCATACCCTGGCCCAGTGCAGTTGTACCCCTCCACTACCCTAAGCATACCCTGGCCCAGTGCAGCTGTACCCCTCCACTACCCTAAGCATACCCTGACCCAGTGCGGTTGTACCCCTCCACTACCCTAAGCATACCCTGGCCCAGTGCAGCTGTACCCCTCCGCTACCCTAAGCATACCCTGGCCCAGTGCAGTTGTACCCCTCCACTACCCTAAGCATACCCTGGCCCAGTGCAGTTGTACCCCTCCACTACCCTAAGCATACCCTGGCCCAGTGCAGTTGTACCCATCCGCTACCCTAAGCATACCCTGGCCCAGTGCAGTTGTACCCCTCCGCTACCCTAAGCATACCCTGGCCCAGTGCAGTTGTACCCCTCCGCTACCCTAAGCATACCCTGGCCCAGTGCAGTTGTACCCCTCCGCTACCCTAAGCATACCCTGGCCCAGTGCAGTTGTACCCCTCCGCTACCCTAAGCATACCCTGGCCCAGTGCAGTTGTACCCCTCCGCTACCCTAAGCATACCCTGGCCCAGTGCAGCTGTACCCCTCCGCTACCCTAAGCATACCCTGACCCACTGCAGCTGTACCTCTCCGCTACCCTAAGCATACCCTGGCCCAGTGCGGCTGTACCCCTCCGCTACCCTAAGCATACCCTGGCCCAGTGCAGCTGTACCCCTCCGCTACCCTAAGCATACCCTGGCCCAGTGCAGCTGTACCCCTCCACTACCCTAAGCATACCCTGGCCCAGTGCAGTTGTACCCCTCCACTACCCTAAGCATACCCTGGCCCAGTGCAGTTGTACCCCTCCACTACCCTAAGCATACCCTGGCCCAGTGCAGTTGTACCCCTCCACTACCCTAAGCATACCCTGGCCCAGTGCAGTTGTACCCCTCCACTACCCTAAGCATACCCTGGCCCAGTGCAGTTGTACCCCTCCGCTACCCTAAGCATACCCTGGCCCAGTGCAGTTGTACCCCTCCGCTACCCTAAGCATACCCTGGCCCAGTGCAGTTGTACCCCTCCGCTACCCTAAGCATACCCTGGCCCAGTGCAGTTGTACCCCTCCGCTACCCTAAGCATACCCTGGCCCAGTGCAGTTGTACCCCTCCACTACCCTAAGCATACCCTGGCCCAGTGCAGTTGTACCCCTCCACTACCCTAAGCATACCCTGGCCCAGTGCAGTTGTACCCATCCGCTACCCTAAGCATACCCTGGCCCAGTGCAGTTGTACCCCTCCGCTACCCTAAGCATACCCTGGCCCAGTGCAGCTGTACCCATCCGCTACCCTAAGCATACCCTGGCCCAGTGCGGCTGTACCCCTCCGCTACCCTAAGCATACCCTGGCCCAGTGCAGTTGTACCCCTCCGCTACCCTAAGCATACCCTGGCCCAGTGCAGTTGTACCCCTCCACTACTTTAATCATGTGTAATGTTTTGAATCATATGTAACATATATCAAAACCCTTCATTTGGGAAATGAATCCAGCACTTGTAATTGCTCGTATTTCTAATGGAAAAACTACATTACAAAAATCAATACTCTGGTGAAAATGCATTAGGGCTGCAAGTAACAATTATTTTCATTATCAATTAATCTGCCGATTATTTTCTCAATTAATAGATAAATCCTGTGGTGTATAAAACACCAGAAAACTGTGAAATATGAAATATGCCCATTACAGTTTCCAACAGCACAAGGTGACATCATTAAATGTCGTTTTGTCTGACCAACAGTCCAAAACCCTAAAATATTCAATTTACGATAATGTAAGACCAAGAAAAGCAGCAAATTTTCATATTTGAGAACATAGAACAATCAATTTTTTTGGCATTTTTTTTTGTCAAAAATGATTTAACAATTATCAAAATAGTTGGCTATTAACTTTCTTTTGACTGACTAATCGATTAATTGTTGCAGCTCTAAAATGCATAAGAAAATATTTTTCATGAATATCTATATAATTGTGTTAACTAGACCCTGTCTTTTGAATTTCCAAATGAACTTTGCCTCCTTCATCAGTAAGTTCTACTTTCTAGTGCTTCACCATTTTGTGTATATAGTCATGTGTCTTGAACTAAAGGGAAATTTGTCAAATGAGTATGAATCCAAAATTTCATGAATCGTTGTTCTGTGGGAATGCTGGTTTACTTTAAAGGACATGGGCTGCAATAAAAAGGTGTACTTAAACTGGACTGGAAATACAAGCATTGATGTTTTTCCAGCAAACACGAGTTGGCAAGTTCAGAAATAACCAACATTAACTCTCAGACTGTATTTGTGAATAAAAAAATCAATGCTTGAATTTATCTGCAAGTCCGTTCAGGGCAAATATTGAATGCAAGCCAATGTGCACTTAAATTTCAAATGAATAAATGAATGCCAGTATATTCATTTGTTATATGAATATTAGACTTCCCTAGAGATAGGATAAGTCCAAGACCTTAGCAACATGCATCAAGGCAATGGGTGAATCGTTTTACATTTCACTAAATCCCATGAATCTCTGTTCATTGTCAGAATTGCATTTGTAGGTGTTGGCTTTGTAAAAAAAAAAAAAAAAGTCCGCCTGAGATTTTGAAATATATTTTTGGATTTGGAAAAATCTCCCCAAAAGTATGAAAAAAAATTTCAAGTGAGGCCTGAAGTTTGATCGTCTGATTAAGATTCTCATATTTCCACTGAGCCAGGAGTGGAGGTTACTTCCCCGCGTAAAATAATAGAGAATAATCACTGAAAGAGTATTAAGCCATAGTCAAGTGGTTTATCTACAAAAGATATAAACACTGCAAAGAAAAATAATCACTGCAAAACAGTTACCCAAACGAACTGCCCATTGGTATGTAAAGCAGCTCTGAAGGTCTTGACTGACTGACACCATGAAGCTTGTGCCAGAAAAATCCAAAATCTAAACTATGTCTGATGTTCAGTAATTGCTCCTTTTTGTTCAACAGTGTCATTTAAACTGATCATGATTGACTCTGATCTTAACTAGCATGTTCCCTCAGCACAAAGCCGTGCTGAAGAAACACCTGTAATTGTTAATCTTGTGTTTGGATGCACATTCAATTCCTGTGGTTTCAGTGGCACATTTCTGTGTGCCAACCTCTCAAATGCTAATTTTTAAAAAAAGACAGATGCTTTGACATCAAACACATGCATTCAGATGTTTATCAGTCAATGTATACAGCAAAATGAAAATCAAATTACCTTAATTATCCACACCAAATGCAACTCATATTTACATGCAACCAAACCAATGCAGCTTCTGATATTTCAATACTGTATTCTTGCGTTTTACCTCCTCCGTTTGCTCTGTCAAGCATGTAGGCTGCCATAAGGCTCTAGGGTTGGTTTCAACCAGCCATAAAAATGAAATCTCTTTATTGCTTTCAATCTAGATTCCAATAGTATTCCTGAGAGCCGTCACTGTTTGGACTTTTCATCCACTTAAACAGAACACACTCCATCCAATAGCATTCCTGAGAGCTGTCACTGTTTGGACTTTTCATCCACTTACACAGAACACACTCCATCCAATAGTATTCCTGAGAGCTGTCACTGTTTGGACTTTTCATCCACTTACACAGAACACACTCCATCCAATAGTATTGCTGAGAGCTGTCACTGTTTGGACTTTTCATCCACTTACACAGAACACACTCCATCCAAGGACAACTCTCAGAGCTTTCTGCAAAATATTATGTATGAACGGCCATGACTGTTTTGTGAAATGATGATGTTGCTATGCAACCCACATCTGCTGTGGCCCGAAGGGCCTTTAAGTCCGCCAATTAAGATTTTTAGAAATATTCTAATCAGGGCTTTTGTGAAATCAAATGCATTCTAAAAGGGGCAAGGTTCCAAGTTACTTTTTTTTTGTCATTCTTTAAATATATTCTTAAAATGGTGTTATTCTCTCCTTTACACATAACTGACAGAACTTTCCAGCATAGTGCATTTTAAAAGGTGACATTTAGACTCAAAGGAAAACCTGATTTGCAATTTGTATTAAACTCCAAAGCGGTTCATGTCAGATGAAAACCTCTAGATGATCATTAATCTCAAATCTCTTCAGTGCGCTTAAAAAAAAAATCACAAGTCTTCAAAGAAATCTGAATTGCAAATATGACGATAATAAGCCAGCAGGGAATAACATGCTTGTGTGTTCCTCTTATAGCTTGAGAAATAAGGACACCTGAAGTCTGGAGAGTGAGCCCAGGCTGTCTCACTGGTGCCCACTGTAAACGGCTCAGGACCCAAACAAACTGGGACAGAGCAACGCAAAGGTGATGATTAGCAAACAACCTTCTGTGCCATTCAAATGGAAGAGCACACACAAAAAATGTATCCATGTTATGGAAGACTTTTTAGTGGCACTGCACAGTTCCTCCTTTAAACCCTCTCTGCTCCAGCGTGTGTCTATGTGGGCACTGCCCAGGTCCTCCTTTAAACCCTCTCTGCTCTGGCGTGTGTCTATGTGGGCACTGCCCAGGTCCTCCTTTAAACCCTCTCTGCTCTGGCATGTGTCTATGTGGGCACTGCCCAGGTCCTCCTTTAAACCCTCTCTGCTCTGGCGTGTGTCTATGTGGGCACTACCCAGGTCCTCCTTTAAACCCTCTCTGCTCTGGTGTGTGTATGTGGGCACTGCCCAGGTCCTCCTTTAAACCCTCTCTGCTCTGGCGTATGTCTATGTGGGCACTGCCGAGGTCTTCCTTTAAACTGTCTCTGCTCTGGCGTGTGTGTATATGGGCACTGCCCAGGTCCTCCTTTAAACCCTCTCTGCTCTGGCGTGTGTCTATGTGGGCACTGCCCAGGTCCTCCTTAAAACCCTCTCTGCTCTGGCGTGTGTGTATGTGGGCACTGCCCAGGTCCTCCTTTAAACCCTCTCTGCTCTGGCATGTGTCTATGTGGGCACTGCCCAGGTCCTCCTTTTAACCCTCTCTGCTCTGGTGTGTGTCTATGTGGGCACTGCCCAGGTCCTCCTTTAAACCCTCTCTGCTCTGGCGTGTGTCTATGTGGGCACTGCCCAGGTCCTCCTTTAAACCCTCTCTGCTCTGGCGTGTGTCTATGTGGGCACTGCCCAGGTCCTCCTTTAAACCCTCTCTGCTCTGGCGTGTGTCTATGTGGGCACTGCCCAGGTCCTCCTTTAAACCCTCTCTGCTCTGGCGTG
The DNA here is from genome assembly GCA_019788955.1 of Albula glossodonta. NCBI lineage: Eukaryota > Metazoa > Chordata > Actinopteri > Albuliformes > Albulidae > Albula > Albula glossodonta. The sequence continues at coordinate 302,505 of JAFBMS010000171.1, read as the reverse complement.
TGTCTATGTGGGCACTGCCCAGGTCCTCCTTTAAACCCTCTCTGCTCTGGCGTGTGTCTATGTGGGCACTGCCCAGGTCCTCCTTTAAACCCTCTCTGCTCTGGCGTGTGTCTATGTGGGCACTGCCCAGGTCCTCCTTTAAACCCTCTCTGCTCTGGCGTGTGTCTATGTGGGCACTGCCCAGGTCCTCCTTTAAACCCTCTCTGCTCTGGCGTGTGTCTATGTGGGCACTGCCCAGGTCCTCCTTTAAACCCTCTCTGCTCTGGCGTGTGTCTATGTGGGCACTGCCCAGGTCCTCCTTTAAACCCTCTCTGCTCTGGCGTGTGTCTATGTGGGCACTGCCCAGGTCCTCCTTTAAACCCTCTCTGCTCTGGCGTGTGTCTATGTGGGCACTGCCCAGGTCCTCCTTTAAACCCTCTCTGCTCTGGCGTGTGTCTATGTGGGCACTGCCCAGGTCCTCCTTTAAACCCTCTCTGCTCTGGCGTGTGTCTATGTGGGCACTGCCCAGGTCCTCCTTTAAACCCTCTCTGCTCTGGCGTGTGTCTATGTGGGCACTGCCCAGGTCCTCCTTTAAACCCTCTCTGCTCTGGCGTGTGTCTATGTGGGCACTGCCCAGGTCCTCCTTTAAACCCTCTCTGCTCTGGCGTGTGTCTATGTGGGCACTGCCCAGGTCCTCCTTTAAACCCTCTCTGCTCTGGCGTGTGTCTATGTGGGCACTGCCCAGGTCCTCCTTTAAACCCTCTCTGCTCTGGCGTGTGTCTATGTGGGCACTGCCCAGGTCCTCCTTTAAACCCTCTCTGCTCTGGCGTGTGTCTATGTGGGCACTGCCCAGGTCCTCCTTTAAACCCTCTCTGCTCTGGCGTGTGTCTATGTGGGCACTGCCCAGGTCCTCCTTTAAACCCTCTCTGCTCTGGCGTGTGTCTATGTGGGCACTGCCCAGGTCCTCCTTTAAACCCTCTCTGCTCTGGCGTGTCTTTCACTCAGATTTCCCCATCATGCTCTCAATCATCTGACCCCCAGAGGTCATGAAGGTGGCATTAAGCCAGCATTACCATGGGGCATGGATATGGTAATAGTTAGCTTCCAGGAGGATGGATCCATCCTCCCATTTTTAGTCTTTAACTACATTTTCTTACTTTTTCCTGAGTCATTGGGGCTGTGTGCGAATTCTGTATGATGGTAGAAAAGAGAATACAATTTAGTCCTGCAGTATGCTTACAGCCCACACTTTCCCATACACTGCGGACTGCAGGCTGTAAACCTACATGAGGACACAGTTTGAAATGAAATGTTAGGAAATCTCTGAAAATGGTTCTCTTCAAAAGAACAGATTTAATCCATATTATAGTATGCTGAATCCTCATATAATTATTATATATTGACGCCATGCATAGATACCTAATTATAAATGATTAAACAGAAAATTAAGCTGTATTGTCATGTGTTTGTGTATGTACAGTGAATAGAACATGACAGATGTTTTTCATATTTTTGGAGGGGTCAGTTGGCACAGCCAGCACCCTTACTTCGCTTATCTGCACTACCCGTTTTATGATCTAATTGTATAAAATTATAAAAAAAACATATGTTATTTTTTGAAATCAGTAGTAACAACTATACAAATTCAAGTTCCTGGCAGCTAAATTTTACTGATTTCTCACTACACTATACTGTTTATACTGACAAATACGAGTGCAGTTCTTTGCAGTTGCAGTGCACTATTTTAATGTGCTGACAATCCCAAACAAAAACTAAAACACATTTGAACTTGTATATGCATGTAGCCAATGATGTTGAAGCCCACATCAGGTGCTGTAAGTATTAAGTATCCTGTTAGAGAAATCATGAGGCCCTATACTAGGAATGGATAAAAAAAAACGCGTATTTCAGTTTTGTAAGTAAGTACCATTCATAATTCAGTAGTAGTCCCAAAAGCAACATAAGCATAGACAGCATTGCTGGATTCCCAGAGTCTTCTCCTGAATCTTATTTACTGCTAATTTCTTTTTCTAAAATAACGCTTCAGAGGAACATTAGTCACTCTTCTCAAGGGGTCTCCCTGAGTTCCACAAACGCCTGAATAAGCTTAAATATTTATCTTGATGATATGTGAAAGCAAATGCCTGGATGGCGGGGTTTTAACAGGTGTTTCCGGGGGGGCGCTGTCCTGTGGACGAACAGGGCAGGCTGGAGCGATGACGGAGCTGTATGATCAATCACCCTCAGTCATTCCGTCTTCCTGTTTCAGCAAAGTCTCTTGAAACCACCAGAGCGACAATCCAAAAGACCTCTGTTAATCTTTTTGCACAGGTCAAAGGACAGAAATCCATCATGGCTGCACTTCATGCTAGGTTATTACACTACAAGATTGTATCTCCCACTCTCAGAAGCCACACCAACCGGACAGTGTAATTGCAAACAGCTCAGGTCCAAGAATTGATTTCTTCCATGAAGAGCGAACCTCACAAAGTCCAACTTTTTTTTGGTGTGCATAAGGGTATGTGTGTCATGAATAGTATATGAATGGTATTTTACATCAAAACTGTTAATCACCGAAATTGTCACCAGTAGTGTCAGAGAATTCTTCCAAACCATGTTTACAAGTTTAACTGGTATAATTTCATAATGCAGCAGTTTATATTCACAGTAGAGGAAACATGAAAGGAGATGACACATTTTCCACATTTCATTACGGGGACAAAGCGATGAATCTGTTTCGCAAATCCCCAGGCCTTCCATTTGAAGTGAAAAATGGTTTTTGCTATAACTGGCGAAAGGGAAGGTGGTTCCGCAGCAATTCATTATCGGAGACAGTGGGCATCATTCGGATTCAACGCGTACGAGACTCCCAGAACATATATGACAGTATATTACTCAGGCCTGAATATGCAAGAGACGAACATGACAGCAGACAAGGCCTGCCCTGTGTTTGCAGCCAGCGCGCATTCTGTACGTTATCTTGGCGTCGGGTTTACATCACACAGGAGCAGCTGGCCTTGTTCCTGTCTCGCATGCCTGGAAACATTTTTTTTATTTTGCCAGTCAGCAAAAACGTGAAGCGGCAATTCGAGCAGCCCAGAAGCATTATGGGAAACGTTTCCTAATTTTGAGAGGTCTTGTTTTTCTCACAGATCCAATCATGCGTGTGCAATGATTGCCATGTCTTTTCATACGTTTTATGCAAGGTATGCTAGTCAATGGATAAGAAATTCAAATTCATGTCTGCTTTTGTAGACAGCCTAAAATCTGTCGACCAAACGGCCGTCGCATACAAACCTTCAGCAAGTCACCTGTATCAAAGAGCTCTACTGGGAGGCCACTGAATTTGAATAAAGCACATCATTAATGCTCGTGCTAATTGCACACATTGCAAACTTGATCAAATCCCTGATGCATTTATCAAAAGGTTGTGATAATTTTCACCAATTTCCATATCAATGTATTCAAAAAATGAAATACATGCCTTTGAAAGGAGAGAATGACATGCACACACCAGAAGAGATTGCCCACAAATAAAGAGCTAGAGTAAAAATTTACAGATGTGTATAGCAGCCAAGATGCGGACGCGTTCTTTCTTTGTTGTGGAAAAGCAACTCTGTAAGCACACAGCTGAGCAATGTCAGACCTCTGCCTTGGCAAAGTCATTATATGAATGTGCTTTCTTCCTTTTGTAACTCCACTGTTTTATGTAGTCTCTCTTTCTTACAGCAGTGTCCAGACCACCAACCAATATAGCCATGTACTCTCATTTCCAACCAACATTCTCAGAAGGCACCGCTTTCGAAGAAGCCATTAAAAGGGTGAATAGGTGCGTATATGTGGGCTAATTCAGAGCAGGGCTGTGCCTTGGCAGTCTGTCCTGGCTCAGGGCTCAGTGGTTCTGCACTATCTGCTGGCCATATGCAATTGATGCACTTGTTCCATTCCAGTCATTGGAGTAAACACATTTAGTCTCTTTTAAACAGAAGTCAAAAAATAAAAACCAAAGCAAGTCTTGTTTGGATTTATCAAGTGGTTATAAATCAATATAAGAGAGTCATTTTAGCTGCTATGTGCTTGGTCTGTCCTTGCAGACATGAGAGGTTTACTTTCCAAATGCTTATTCAAGCCTCAAAGGATACTATTTTATCAATTTGCATTCATTTACACGAAGTCAAACCCATGACACTTTCCTAAAAATAATCTAAGGTGTTTCTTTAAAAACTGATTTTTTAAGTCTCACTTTGTGATTTCTTTTTCTCATTTTTACAAGTCAAAAGAAAGCAGCCTCCTGCCCTGCCCCTCCCTCTCTCATTTGGAGAGTTGGATGCACAGGAAAAGTGCCAAAATGTTGCTGTGGGGAGGATGGGGGGAGAGAGAGAGGAGTGACAGAGGAGTGACAGAGAGGGAGAGAGCGGGAGTGAGAGAGAGAGAAGTAAGGGAGATGGAGTGAGAGAGAGGGAGTGAGAGATCCACCATGATCTGTTTGACTGTCCCGTTTCACTACACTGCCGTTCATTATGAGAGAGAAAATCACACGTCATCTGCTCACTCTGCTCCCAGGCGCGCTGCCACCCGCCACTCCTCCTCAGACACACTGAATTACACACCGTCATGGAGGTCCAGCTGGGTGGAAGCAGAGCACATCTTTCTGGAAGAGACGGGAGGGTGTGTGTGTGGGGGGGGGGGTGGCTGTGCTGTGCTCCTCTTAATCTTGCAGGCTATAACCGCCCATCGCCACCAACCCACCCCCAAGCACACACACACCCACCCCGACCCCCAAACACATGTACACACACACACCCACCCCCAACCACACGCACACACACACACACACACACACACACACACACACACACACATCCCCTCCACCCCAAACACACACACACACACACACACACACACATCCCCTCCACCCCCAAACACACACAAACCCTGGCTGGGTTCATGTATCAATGCCAAGTCCAGGGGGAAGCTGGTTATGTAGTGAAAAGCAGGCCCCCGGCTTTAATTGCGTCCCGTTTCCGCCCCCCCGTGCTGGGACAGACTGAACTCCCTCCCACACAGCCTGGAGGGACCGTGGGAGACGGACACGCATCAGACTCTGCAGGAAAAGGACTCTTCACAGAAAGGTGTTAATGAATGTGAAGGGAAGCCTGCTAGGGGTTCATGTCATACAATAGCTATCAAAAACTGCAATATGGGTCTACTAGTCTCATTCTTTAATGTACCATTTTCTCAGAGAACTATGACAGGGTTTCAGGTTTAATATAGTGCTGTATGCTGTGTGGCTGTATAAGTGTGTTCAGTGTGCTATTACTCACAGGTATATCTGCTGTGTGGCTGTATAAGTGTGTTCAGTGTGCTATTACTCACAGGTATATCTGCTGTGTGGCTGTATAAGTGTGCTCAGTGTGCTATTACTCACAGGTATATCTGCTGTGTGGCTGTATAAGTGTGTTCAGTGTGCTATTACTCACAGGTATATCTGCTGTGTGGCTGTATAAGTGTGTTCAGTGTGCTATTACTCACAGGTATATCTGCTGTGTGGCTGTATAAGTGTGTTCACTGTGCTAATACTCACAGGTATATCTGCTGTGTGGCTGTATAACTGTGTTCAGAGTGCTATTACTCACAGTTATATGTTAACAAAATAGCTGTAGGCCTGTGGATTGATCAGGCTGGCACTTGTTTTATAAGCTACAGTGTGGACCCTATGATTGGGTGATCCAGTCCTTGTCATGCCATTGCTGGGTGTGGCCAGTGGTTCACACTGGCACAGCAACAACTGACCCAACCATGCCAGGGGATGATGGGGGTAAGCCGGCTAGTTCCGCTAGTCGCGGTGCTCTCTAGCGGCCACTGCTGGTCAGGCTGAGTGCCTGCACGAGCCGAATATGCTGGCCTCATATTCCTGAGACGATATGGGTAGTATGCGATTGGTGGTGTGTCCCTGGTGCGTTAGGAAGTGAAGGCTTGTGGTCACGGCCTGCTCCAACTAGCTCTGACTCTGACTTACAGGTACCTATGCAAGCACGTCAGCACAATGCCTTTACCCCTTAATTATGCAGTTTTAATCTTTGAGATGAATGACCTCTCACATTATATATCATCTTGTTTTAGCCACATCCTCTGGGAGTCCCCCGTCCAGGAACGCATTGAAGAAAATCTCAAAGCAGGTTCTTCCGAGACAGAAAAGAAAAAAACCATCAAAATAAATTTAGGGCTGCTCCAGCAATGAGATTGAACTGGATTTAATGACACAATATTACCACAGTTTTGCAAGAGCTTAGATCAACTGTCTACACCCACATAATCAAACCAATATGCTCTCCAAACATTATGAAATCCATTCTTATCTGAAGAAACATGAAACCACACAGGAGGTCTGCTGGTATCTATATGATACAGGCTATTCTGGGAATCATAACCAGGTATATTTCAGCTGTTTTCATGAGGTGTACAGTCCTTCCAGACTGCAATCTTAACAACATGCCTTTTCAACCTTTGCTCAGGTTTTGTGTTACGGGTGAGTATCCCTTATCTGAAATTCCTGGGACCAGAAGGATTTTGGAATATTTACATATACAGCCATTCCCCAACATACGTCCGAGTTTCATTCTGACTGACTGGTTGTGTCTCAAAAAGGACGTATTTGGGATCCACTGCGATGATTCTCTGAAGAGTCAACATCAGCTTCTCCCCCTACCAGAGATCTACAGTAGTTTTGAAAGGCCTGTTTTCCTCTATTGAGGCGCCATGCAGCAAGAATGATACGTCTGTTCGACTCCACACACGTATGCAAGCAAACCTTCTGTCTGATGACTCTGAACAAATGCTGAAAACCAAGCTCCCAACGACCATCTTTGTGATGTTCTTCGCATCTCATCAACAAACTTGCTCCTGACGTGCCAGCTATTCTTCAGTCCAAGGCGCAACTTCAGTCACTGCTCCCATTGAGTGAACTGCTGTTCCCATCAGTGGTGAGTGAAAAATGTGTAACACAGATAGTATTTGATGTGTTTACAACCCCAATTACTTCATAAATGTACTCAAATTTAATACAGTATCAAACAAACAGTAGCCTATTTGATGTAATAAGCCCATTTACTTTATTTACATAGCAAGCTTATCCAGTAATAAAGTTTATTTACCCACCCCTTGCTTTTTAAACATTGCTTTTCTACATCGTTTATAATTACATTATTGAACTCATGGACCACTGGCATTACCTTCATGGACCACCACTGACACACACTGTCTGTTTCTTTCTGTGTGAATATTTGAACTTCCATAACTATATATATTCTGTCTTTTTTTTTTTTTTTTTTTGCCTCTCCAGCATCCTGAAAGACCTATTCACAAGAATTACCCGAAGGACCAGTATGAATACTCGCAAGAAAGAGACGCTCATGGCTGCCTGAGAGTTGTGGAGGAATTTTGGAGGCTGCCTTGCACCCTTTCTTGATCTTTTATGCTGTTCTTATTTTGCACTGTTTCATGAATGAGAGTTTTAAAGAGTTTTATTGTATTCGAATTAAGATACAGAAATGTGAGCACATCAATACACTACTGTAATGGCAACAGTTAAAGTGTTCAGTAGTGTTGTATAGTTATTTTGACAAAAAAGGTATTTTCCACGGCACAAGGGTTTTCTGTTCTAAAAACACAGTTTTTCTTGCAGTGTAACTGGTTGAAAACTGCCGTGGTTAATATTGTTTGGCCCGTGACTCGTTATATTTTTCTGTATGTGGCCCACAACCAAAAAAGTTCGGCCACCCCTGATGTAAACAATGCCAGGATATCGTCTGACAGTCACTATCGTATGCACGCAGCCGTTAACACTGGTGGACGTATGAAGAAACGTAATTTTTATATTTACATATATTTTTTTAATTCATACAGTATTTCTTTGGTCATATGTACGGATGGTCGTAAGTTGAATAGGTCAGGTGTGGAATTTTTCACTTGTGGCGTCATGTTAGCACTCAAAATGCTTCAGATTTTGGAGCATTTTGGATTTTCAGATTAGGGATGCTCAACCTGTACCTTGCCATTTGGAACTGCAAAGGTCATACCAGATACATACATTTAAGAAACATGAGAATACAGTAGCCAGAGAAGCTGTCCATTAGGTTGATTGTACAAATAATTCAACATTAGGTCAAACAGGCTGTGATATCACTGATCCACTGGCAACATACAGGGAGTAACTAAAATAATGGAAATTCCAAACATTTGTAAACATATTTTCTTTAAATTTTGAGCAATACCATAAATATCAGCTCTGCAAAACTCACTACATGTAGTTTTTTCTTTTTTTGAGACTGGGTCACAGAGAATGTAGTGTCAGTTGTGTGGTTATGTTTGAAGCTATTGTTTTATGGTTTTTAGGAACAAAGTGTCTGTATACCCCAGTCAGTGTCCTTCAAATCTTAACCAGTGTTCCAGTGAGTTCTCACCTGCCTCAAACACTTTATTTTGCATGTTAATGAGCAAAATAAATAAAGCTGCCATACCTGAGCATGTTCAGATATGATGTCATCATACACAATTAAGGAACAGGTAAATTAGACCCCTAAACATCTCCTTCAGGCAAAGTTAGCAAAATTGCAGGCTTCAAGCCCAAGTGTTTCCCGAGAGCCTTTTTAGCACACATGCCACCTGCAAGCTGGTTATGAAAAGCAGAGAGTGCTTGTTGACGTCAAAGCCACGTTGCCATTGACGTTGCGCCAGTTTCCACCTTTGGGATCAGGATGTGAGTGTGTTCCTTCAGCCTGGGTTTATGAGCCATATCTGCTAAATATTACATTGGGATTGATTTGAGTTCCATTAAATTTCAAAAGCAGGGTCACTCTGAGGCAAAGGGAACGGAAAGCTGCTTGTGCCCAGAATGGCATTTGACATTCCTCTTTCCTGATGTAGTTATTCCCTTCTTTGGTGTGTGTGGTTATGATTTTCAAAACCATTCACACTGACATCGTAAAAAATGTTGTGGTTTCTGTGACTGACATATCTGAAATTATCCGTAACTTTCCAAATTTGCCACATTTTTTAATGTTGGGTGATTCTCATGAAGCCTTTGTGACCATGTCTGAGTCACATTTCACCTCCAGACAAAAACAAGATATTTTTATTTTTTATAAACAAAAGGAGGAGTATTTTCTGGACCACTAAGATTTTTCTTCCATTTTGACCTTTGAAAATATTTCAATAAATTTTATTCATAAATTGTCATTACTCTAATGTGTCTGGTTCAATTACTCTTTGGTTTGCTTAAATTTTTCCAATTTATATAGTATTGCAATATTTCAGATATTTACTTAATTTGCTACTTGCTGTGTTAAAAAAAAAACTTTTGTCCGGACAGAAGATTTCTCATTACCATAGCACGCCATTATGTGCACATTATGGGCACACCTCATGTCACTGTGTGCCAGAAAACGAGAGAAATGTTTCGAATGGCCCTTATACAATCAGAAAATATATGGCAGGGCTTTGGCTCATGGTAACACAGAATGCTATTCTTAACTATTGTGGTGTAAAACTTTCTTGATAAGACTGACAGATAAAGAGCACAGCAGCACAAGCTCGGGTTAAAAGCACAGGGAAAAAATATGAGGAAATGGTGAGCTTCTTGAAGAATACACGTGAAAGGAGAGAGAGAGGTAAAGTACAGATACAACAAGGGAGTATTTGTTCAAGTTAACTGTATGTGAAGTTTTTTTGGAAATAAAGAACATATGTACATAATTATTTGATCACATGTTGAAGCACTGCAATAAAGGTCTTATTATTGTTTTACTATACCTGTGAGTATACAAAAGCATGAGCCACATGAATGAGGAGACTTATTTTTTTCCCCAGAGTATTTTAAAAACATGCTCAGAAATCATGTTCAAAATACATTCAGAAACCTAATTAACTGATTATCTTTCATTTTTATAGGTATCAAAGATGCAAATCTCAGAGTAAACCAAAATCTGCCAGAGACCTTAACCCAAAAGAACTGAAAAGGCAACAACAAAAAAACTGGAGAGAGAATTCTGACAGGTACTACAAGATAAAAAAAAAAAAAGGACAGGGCATTTTAAATCATACTCCACCATCCTTTACTGATGAAAGTAAATAAGATGCTGAAGAAAACAAATAAAATGAACAGAAATGAGAAGAACACCTCAAATGGGTAGGACACAAACTGTATGTACCAGAGATGTCAAGATTGCCAGAACAAGTCCTTCACACCTGTGTTGGACCCAAACATAAAAAACAATGTTGTGTATTGGAAGGAGTGGATTAGCAGATCTATGCCTTACACTAAAAAGATTTCCATTGTGGAAATGGAGATAAAAATCACAGCATTTGAAAAGCGTTTTTCCACAATTGAGAAACTTCTCAGCTTAACCCAAGAAGCTCTACCCTGATTCTGTAAACACATTTAAAACATCAGACATCAATTTGAGTGGATCCAACGCCTGAAGTCAGACCTGCAAGAAAATGAAGTGGTGGTCCATGTAGACTACAGTGAGAATTACAGCTGTAAATGGAACAAAGAAATCAAGGAAGTCCATTATGGAGGATCGCATAAGCAAGTGACACTGCACACTGGTGTACTGTATCTCAGTGGAGCACGACTGGAGTCTTTTGCATCCCTATTTGAGAGCCTCACACATGATGCAGCTGCAACATGGGCACATCTAGATCCAGTACTGCAGTACATCCATACTAAATGTCCACTTGCTAAAAGGATTCACTTCCTATCTGATGGCCCTACCTCACAACATAGGAATAAAACTGCCTTCATCTTATGACATCAACGGTGCCATTTCTAAAAGGCTTTGAATACGGAACATGGAATTTTACAGAGGCCTCACATGGCAAAGGAGCACCTGATGGGGCTGGAGCAGTTCTAAAAACATTTAGCTAATGGGACTGTGACACACAGTAAAGACCTCACCAATGTGAAAGCAGTTTTTGAAAAGCTCATGCAACAGTCATCTGTGAGACTGTTTGAGGTTTCAGAAGAAAGTGTCTCGAAAAGCTCACAGTTAGTTCCTCCATCACTAAAACAGGTGCCGGGCACAATGACAGCACACCAGGTAAGCTCCAATTTTGTATTTTATGTTGAACCTAAGCTGTGAAGAAGTAAGCTGTGTCCTGCTTCTGTAAAACGTCCTGAGACTGCGTTAGTCCCAGAGATTTTTCCTTTTTGGAAAGTGGGTTGTGAAACCCAGAAGGGATTAGAGAATCTAGACACAGAAGTTGGGATGTGGGTTCTAGCACAGGAAGACAGAGGTCTTTTCCCAGGCATTGTTACAAAGGTACACAAGTCAAACCAGAAGCATAGATTCTGTAAATACTACACAGCCAAGCAATATTGTAGCAAATGTGAACCTGCTTACATAATATGAAGTGGCTGATGAAAATGCTCTGCTTCATACACAGATTGTTGCTGAGCAGTATGAGGTAGACACCATGTGCAAGGCAGGGGAGAATAGGTTCTTCACCCCTACAGTTAAGATACCAGGGGACAAAGTCTGGTACTTTCTGGACAACATTAAGGAAGTAATTCCAGAGCCTCTACCAGCCACTTTGTCTGCCTGACATTTTTCTGTTAAATCTGAAATATGGGCAAAATATTCAAAAAAAATATAAACGACTGCCTATACATATTTACAATTGAAATCTCAATGCAGGGATAGATTTGATATAGATTATAGGCATGAGGCTTTGAATGGTGTTATTGGTTCAGTGTTATTGATGTGCTCTAATTGCAGGGGCCAAGTTATAATTAACTTGGTTTTGTTTTATTAATTTTATTGCTCTTTTTGATTAATTAAATGTAATGAATTTTAATTAAAGGAAAAAGTTCATATTATGTAATTAAAGACCTGATATATAGTTAAAATACTGTTGATGTTGTACTGGATCGGTAGTTAAAAGGTACTAAACTCCCCCCCCCCCCCCCCCATGTAATTTATGTTAGTATTTTTTCTTGTAATCTCCATATTCATCAATTATAGCAATGTGTCCATTTTAGAGGAAGCACCAAACTTAATGAAATTATATCAGTCTGCCAAGAGTGTTTTAAAATTTCAATGCAATAAAGATATACTTGTTGTAGTTGAGTCACATCAAATGTTTTCATATTACCATAACATAAAATCTCATCTTCCGTAATGGGTTTCTCATCACCATTATGCAATTTAAAAAACTAAATATTTCCATATATTTACTGTTTGGATACAAGTTTGTTCATTTTGCATAATAACTGTGATTATTGTGAATTATAGCCAGCCTACATTAAAACCTGTTACTTAAAAACACATTTTTTTGTGGTCACACTGAGAACAGGACATAATGGTGTAGCTTCACGATAAGGAGAAACCTTCCCCAGGTCACACTGAGAAAAGGACATTACGGTGTAGCATCACTATAAGGAGAAACCTGCCCCAGTGTCACACACAGACTCAATTAAAAAATATGAGCTAACAGGGCTGAGTGATAACTTTTGACTGTTGTCTTATTTTCCTCAGTTTTGTTCATCCACATACAGCTTTGTCAAGGCCAAAGCCTACAGTTGCCTCTGTTAAGGTTTCCTGCCCGAGTGTGCCCTGGCATTACCCTCACCACAAACTGAAAAGGGTTTCATTCTCAGTCCTGCACTTGATACAAGGTCGTAGCCATTCATATTGGCCCTACTGTGGAAAAACAAACATGATTAAATATTAATGCCATTCCTTCAACAGCATTTCTGAATATGCAGCTCAGTGCTATTGAGTGAAATTCATTACACAATCTGAGTCTCCTTCTGCAGCAAACATTTCATAAACATAACTGCTTCAACTGGGCTTTCATTCACTGCACAAAACTGCTATCAACTCAGTATTGAAACATAGCTGAGGGGGAGAAAGGGAATGAGGAGGAGGAAGGAAAAATCATTTTAAAAAACGGGTAGTATGGGACAGATTCATGAGACAGCTCATCTGAACAACTGCCCTTCCTAATGAACACCTTACCAACAGAACAACGGTAAACAAAGAGGAAAACACTGAGTGGATCTACTCATTCTGCTAAAGCTGCTTATTCAGCCAAAAGTTTAACATGTTGTGTCACATTTAATTGTACCTTATTATATTGCAAGTTGAACAGACACACACAGACATTTTACGCTTTTCTTTTACCCTGGCATCAGAGGAAGCCAACAGATCTGCTACAATTAGACAAACAGAAGACAAACTACAACAAGCTATGAATTACTCTTAATTTAAATGAGGGATTGGTAAATGGGGCGATGGTGAGGACTTTAGCTACCAATTTTGCTAGAACATTTTAACATAACACACCTGTTATGAACACACCCTGAAACGTATCTTTACGCACCAGTCAAATATTTTAAGGATTAAAAAGTGAATCTTATCAAGTGCAGTCACTTGTCCCCAGAATGTAGAGACTGCCAAGAGCTAACTTAACAGGGGGACAGAACTAAGGATGTTGTGCAAAATAAAACTAGAAAAACTGACAGCTGTTGACACATATTAAGTATTAAAAATAGTTTATCAAACCAATTCCCTCCACAGTGAGGCACATTTATAAGTAAAAGAAAACATAATTCAAAATGGAATGAGAAAAAAATATTGAATACATCTACATATGAACATCAGAAAGCTTCTCACTTGGCTTTAGACAGAATTACTACTAACCTGTGTGCTAATAAAATCCACCTGACAATTTATTTCTTTAAAAAAATGCATGCTGCAAAGAAAGAGAATGGCACATGATACAAGTAAGCTTGTTTAATTGGGGGGAAGAAATGCTAACAATAACTGAGGGATGACAGCAGAAAGAAAACAGATTTTCTTCTCTCTCTCCCAGTGAGGGCAAGAACAAGGTGTTGAAATTATTCAGTGCTACAACACTTCGCATCCGTAACAGAGGGCTCCTTTCATCCGCAAAAGTCTTTCAGGCTGTGAGGTGCCGACTATTTGCATGGCACGGGTGAACATCTTGAAGACGTTTTTTTTCCCCCCACAAAAAAAAAAACATCCCCTGCTTCCCCCTAGCAACAGTGCAAGCCTATCAGAAGAGTCCTTCTTTTTTCCCTCCCTAGCCCAGTGTTGTTCTGCAGTCTATGAGCAGACTGAAGTAGGTCAGGCCTGCATTTCTAATGACGGTACGGTCTGGTGACCCTACGGTCCCGTCTGTCTGCCCTGCCCCATAATAACCTCAATTGCCGGGTGACACAATGACATACAACCCTGTTAGAGCGCAGTCAAATCGGCCCGCATTATTCCACTCGGAGCCTCGCTGACAGGCCGCCGGGACTGCGGCAAGGGGGCCAGCATCAATCAAGCACTCATTCAAGTCTTCCTGTGCCTTGCACTCCAGACAGAGTCCTGCATTAATGACCTGCTGTTTGAAAGAAAATACAAACAAAAAAACCTTGTCTTTCACCCTGTCTGACACACAAAAACACACTGACCACCCATTCCCAGGTTAAAGGATAAGGTACAATTTTGCTTTTTGAAATTTAATGACATCTGACTATGCAGTGCTGGCAGAGTAGAGAGAATTGGGGTAGTCACTGAAAAATGACTATCAATATGAGATGGACATGTATATGAACAGTCCCCATATGCCACAAAGGTAATGTTATGTTCTCAGGTTTAAGACCCATTCTGTCTCTAGGCCCACTTCCTCGTATCTGATCAAAGCTTACTTGTCCACCCTTTGCTGGCTGAAAACGGTTTTCTCAATGTCACGTCCTTTTAGGCCCTCACCTCAGTGACACCAGCGGAGCAGGCTCCACCCCCCTGCCCCCCACAGACCGCTCCACAGCGATCATCTGCACCGTCAAACTACCGTTTCCTTAGAGACTGCTGTCCACAGCAAGTGGCTCTTTTTGCTTTTAATTCACATGTTTATCCCCCAACACATCTCTTTCCTCATATGTGAATCTCCACAGAAAGATTTCACATAAAAATATTTTATTCTAAAAATGATTTTATGTAAGGACTCCTGAGTGGCCCAGCCCCTAATTGCCCTTTGTCTGTGCAAACATGGGCATGTCTCAGGCTATAAGGCTATTGCCATTGGTCCCCTGTGTTCGAGGCTACAGAGGCAGGACCCCGCTGGCTTTGTCCTGCTTAGGTTTGGTGAGCAAAGCCGGTTAGGGATCATTAGGATGCATTAGCTCCAGGAGCTTTCCAGGGGCGTACGGTGTTGTATATGAGAGGAGATTACCTCAGCGGAAAAGCCTTAACAAACTGATAACTGATGAGGTCTCCATGTGCTTGTACACTTAAAGGAACCACAGATTATTCCTGTTACTGTCTTCTAGTCCTCTGTGGTGAGCACCACTTACAATTTGATTTCATTAAAGACTGTGAGCTAATTTGCATGAGGCCCAGCCCAGCCCAAACATTGACTTTGACATCCCCCCCCCCCCCTTAAGTGCGGTGACAGGATGGTGTGTGACTCATGACAGAATTTGGTTTGTAATGTGCTGAAATAGCAGGGCGTAATCTCGACGGAGGGCACAAAGTCATCTGTTTCAGTTATTCAGTCAGCTCTGGTCCCATTCCAATTCGCCCGGCTGCCAATGGAACTGCCGTGATTTCAGTCACTTTACTAAGGAGAAACATGTCAAAAAGCTTTCAACAACATTACCCGACTGAAACATGACCTTCAAACACTTTCAGAGTGAAACGTTCTTACAGCAATAAGGGGGATGCAGAAGTCCATTAATACCCGTTCTGACCCCCTATTTTCCGAGAGAGCAGAAATGAGGATAGCTGCTTCGTTTTGATGAACATCGATGCCCTCAGGCCATCTTGGGTACCTTTTTTTTTGCTAGAGAATTCATCCGTCTCAATGGGCTCATTGCTGTTTGGGATTGATGATCAGACACTGCATCCAATCCGACGATCTCAGGCTGATTCTCCCGGACCCAGCTTTGCTTTGATTGATGACGATGCCACTCCCGCGACCAGGGGTCACGGAGGCTTATCCGGAATTGAGGAACACAGGGGTAGCTCTGGGACGGTTCATGATATCGGACTGTCATTTTCAAACATCATTCTTTCTGACTGTAATAAATGATACCAAAAAAAATATCCCCCTTACCTGCTACACTTAAAGATGGTTGTTTTATTATCCACAAAGTGCACAAGACATCCAGAATTTCCTTACAACTATTTATTGCACTAATAAATATTAAGATGTAATTAAAAAAATAAATTAATTTCCCCATATACCATATTGCTTATACAAGTCCTTTGATGTTTTCCTGAAGTTCAAATTTATGTCTGATATTCCAGACTAGGTGCTTCCAAATTCGCAGAAAGTCCTTATCAGAATGGTTTTGAGTAAGCCTCTTACGTGAGCCAAAACCACATTATCCATTTATACACAGTACGTTATGCATTTATTCATATGCTGAGTCCGTGCTTTCCCGTTTTAAGGTTATTTATTGTATGAATACCATCCTCTTAGGCAATGTATTTGCTGAGTTCAGTTTTTTATTGATAGAGTATTTTAGCTTATAATATGTGGCTCGGCTTAAAAGACACAAACACGAATGCCACCCCTCCAACCTCACCGCAATCAGCTTGCTCTATGGCAGGAGACATTTTGGACCATACACTTTCCAAATCCCTGTATTATATGTGATTTTTGGGGGTAGGCATATTTATTGGAGAAAAAATATAAATAATCTCTCATTAAAGTACAGTTAATGTTTTCGTTCAATCTTCACCGCTCTCTAACAAAAATGCAGAAAGTATAAAAACATAAAAAGTTGCTTACTGTAGGATTTATCATGAAGCATGTGAAATTGGTCATTTCAGTGAGATATGGGATAAATTAGGAATATACACAAATATGAGTATGTTATTTGGAAAGGCACAGATAATGCAATGGAAACAGATATTTCTTCCACCCAAATTTTCTCATTATTTGGGGAAAAAAGCCATGATTGACATGTCTGTGCGTCAGCCAGTTATGTTTCTTCAAATCCATTCAATTCATTGAGGATGTCCGCAAGATAAAAGTGCCCATGCTGTTTGCAACATAGGACTTTGATTTCACTAATTAGTCATTTAGTTTACTACACATTACTGAAAAGTGATCGCTATTTAGTAGTTGCCCCCACCTACTCTGACCATTGCTGGGTATCACTCAGGGAAACTCTCGCATCGAGGAGTGGGAGGCATCATGTGTGGGAGCTTGCGAGAAAAAAGTCTGGTGTGGCAACTGGATTTTTTTCAAACCCCCGCAACCTGTACATCAAAATAAAGCTTAGAACATTTAGTTTGTCGTTGTATGTGTTCATTTCCTCCATTTAAAAATAAAATTTAAAAACTTCAAAATAAAACGGGCAAAAAAAATGCCCGATCATGTATTACTGTTATGTTATTACTGTTGTGAAGTAGTTCATGTTCTCTGATGAAACTGTTGTAAAGTAATAATTCAATTTTCCAAAGTGAGCTGCAGTAACGTTAACACATCAAGAAAAGCAAACGCAGCATCATTGGAATTTAAGATTATTACATTTTATATACATCTTTACTGTAAATAGTTTATTTCCAATGCAAAACAATCTTTTGATTTACAAAACATTTTTTTCAGTTTCTGATTGTTGGGGGGGGGGGGGGGGGCTGTTCAGACAGTTCATAAAACTTATTTTAGTTAAAAATAAAAATAAATAAAAAGAGAGAGAGTTATAAAGTACAGTATGAGGATGTGTACAGTGCAGTATAATTATTTCATAATTATCTGCCAATATTAAATCAATTTTATGCTTTGAAGGCAATGCCAATGAATATTAGGTTCGAAAATACATTTGTCCGATTTAACGTAACTTGCGGTATAACCCACGCCCACTTCCGGTCTTCTATCTGAATACAGATACAGAGATGGATCATTTTATTAGTTAAACAGATACATATATAATAATATAGTGGCATACACTATATTATTACTGAATGGTAGTATCCAAAGTACCAGACTACACAATTATACGGTAAAGTTTTGTCTGCTTAAAAATTCTCCCTGATCCAAGATCAACCCTGCCAGTACTAAATATAGTGCAAAGATTTATCATATTTAATTGCATTTCATGTTTTAAAAAAACATTTCAACAAATTGTTGAGATGAAATAAAGACATATTTGAAACCACTCTTGATATGAAAATAATTCATCTAATTGTATATATTGAATTTTAATGAAGTAAAACTCTGGCCTTTCTGTACTTCAGCTTTCATGTTCATGTTGTATTCTGTATGACTTTCACAGTTTCAATTAAACCTTTCTGAAGGCAGGTCTCAGTCTGGTGTGAGGAATGAAACCTTTCTGAAGGCCGTTCTCAGTCTGTGGTGGAGGAATGAAACCTTTCTGAAGGCGGGTCTCAGTCTGGTGTGAGGAATGAAACCTTTCTGAAGGCGGGTCTCAGTCTGGTGTGAGGAATGAAACCTTTCTGAAGGCTGGTCTCAGTCTGTGGTGGAGGAATGAAACCTTTCTGAAGGCGGGTCTCAGTCTGTGGTGGAGGAATGAAACCTTTCTGAAGGCGGGTCTCAGTCTGTGGTGGGGGAATGAAACCTTTCTGAAGGCTGGTCTCAGTCTGTGGTGGAGGAATGAAACCTTTCTGAAGGCGGGTCTCAGTCTGTGGTGGAGGAATGAAACCTTTCTGAAGGCGGGTCTCAGTCTGTGGTGGAGGAATGAAACCTTTCTGAAGGCGGGTCTCAGTCTGTGGTGGAGGAATGAAACCTTTCTGAAGGCGGGTCTCAGTCTGTGGTGGGGGAATGAAACCTTTCTGAAGGCGGGTCTCAGTCTGTGGTGGGGGAATGAAACCTTTCTGAAGGCGGGTCTCAGTCTGTGGTGGAGGAATGAAACCTTTCTGAAGGCGGGTCTCAGTCGGTGGTGTGGGGAAGGAGCTGCCGGCCAGGCCTCAGCTGTGTAAAAAGTACCAAGGCTTTGTTAGCCGGACTGGAGTGGAAGGTGAAGGGCCGCAAGGTTACCTTGAGCTCTACATACCTTCACTCAAAGACAAGGGAGTGATAGCGGCAAATTGAGGAGGCGATATACTGTCTGAGGAGATGGGCAAACTGGAATCTAAAAGCCCATATGTATTCATGGTAAAAGGGCTAATAGGTAAGCTCACAATCTGCTAAGAAACTCTAAGAAATAAAACTACCTTTACAGACATCAGCATCCAAGACAAACCATCATGCATTCCCCAAAGTGGACAAACAAAGCACCCATATGTAATTTTTTTTTTTTTTTATGAACATGAAAGTTGAGGTGGATATACTCTGCATACTTGTGCATACCTTCAGCTTGGGTGGTCATGGTGCATGCTAAAGTTTGAGTTGTGTCCCAGTGACAATGTGCTGGCCAGATCACAGTGATGGTTCCCAGTGATATCCGTCCTGCATGATTGATGGGGAGCCACCCGGCCGAGTCGAAGGGGAATGATGGGAGATGGAAATCAGGAAGGATATTTATTCCCTGCTAAACGAAAGAAGATCTATGTCACACCAGAGTCAAGTAGACGGGTTTCTGAGGAATCCTTGCACACCCCTGTGGGTCCGTTTAAAAAGAAAAAACATAGCAGGTGTTCAAAGCCATCTGACAGTGTTTTATCACCATGTAATATATGGCAGTGTAAAGGAGAATGGAGGACCGTACCATGAGACTGGGAGAATCAGGTTTGGAGCTATGCTCTGAGGCCACTGTATTAACTTTGACCATTTTATTTCACTTTTATAGTGATAGGAATTGAGTGATCTACAGCAGTGGTGACACTCTGCCTTTTTTCTGTGATGATCCTCCACCTTGTCCTGTTGATTCAAATTGTAAGGAATATCAGTGTTAACTGCATGGTGGTGATTGTACTCATTTCTTCCTTCCAGTCATGGCTTATCACGCCATTGCAGCTTGTACCCCTGCACAGGGTTTTCACATTACAGGCCACATAGTACTACAGAGGAACTGGCACTGGCTGGAGAAGAGCTGTA
Source organism: Albula glossodonta (assembly GCA_019788955.1). NCBI lineage: Eukaryota > Metazoa > Chordata > Actinopteri > Albuliformes > Albulidae > Albula > Albula glossodonta. The sequence goes on along the minus strand of JAFBMS010000171.1, from coordinate 282,510 downwards.
TCTCTCACTGCTGATGAGGGTTAGCCTGGCACTTTGGCACATACCAGATGCATCCTCCAATCATATGTGTTCATTAGTTATTTGGCAGGAAATTCAGAATTTCCATTGGATTCACTGTGGTTCAATGGAATATGTGCTGGTCCATACATGTGTAACGATCTTCCAATCCACGGCACTCTGTTTGAATATTTGATCACATTTACAATACGTATCAGAGCCCGACCAATGTATCAACAGGCTGATGATGTCATACTGATAATAGGACTCTGACACTTTATTGGCTAGTGAGGATTTTGAGTGGCACAATTCATCAAAACATCCAGGATTCCCCACACATACATGCAGAAATCTCCCTGTCTACCAAAATAGCAGAAACTGGTGATGCCTGCCATGTGTTAGACAAATAAGAAAGCAAGCTAATTAGTGAAGTTAACCTAGCTTGTTAGCCGGTAAGGTAGCTAGCTGGTTAATTTGTGTATACTATGTTGTCTAGATTAGCATGCTAGGTGGCACTAGCCCATTAGCAATCAAGATTGTTTGTTGAGTTTATGGAAAATTAAAGCAGACATGTAGCTAATTAGATAAAAAGAGTGTATTTTAATCATAGCTAGACAATCAATGCATTGATGCACTGGTGTGACCTAAACATGGCTAGGTAGGTTCCGACGATAAATATTAGTTATTGGAAATCAAAGATCCTTTTTATTAGGATCAGTATCGGTGACAAAAATTGGTCGGACCCCAACATGCACTCTCAACATAAATCATCACCACAGCTAGGATGTTGAGTATTTCATATATAAAATTTAGACAACTGCAGCATTTGTATGATCAAGCATTTGCTACAATTGTTGATGGTGAAGGAATCAGGTGCATTTTGGACAGGCAGTTGAAGTAATGGCAACAACATAAACATCTCCTTTGTTCCTTCGCTGGTACTCATCGTAGCAGCTCACTGCTCTCATGGTTTCAGCAGGCATTGTACCACAATAAACTGAGTACCTTTACGAAAATAAATCACTTCAGGTTACTCCCATGGATGTAACAGAGTTGAGGTCTGTAATGTAGGTCGGCTTCAAAAGTTCTCAATTTTTCATTATAGCTCTTTCCAGTAGCACTGCACAACAAAAGGTGCAATTATCTCACTCAGAGCTTAAGCCTACGATTTGCATCCAAGTTAACTAAAGACACTTCAAGTTAGTTTACACAATGTGGCATCACATTTAGTGGGCATTTACATGAAGTCTCTGGACTCTTCCAGATTGGTAAGCCAGAGGCACGGTGGGTTTTGGTTGGCTTGGATTCATTAGGTTAACACTGAATTCATTCTCCTCAATGCCAACAGCCCACAGGCTACCAGCTGTTGTCAATGAGAAATTTCATCAAAACTGATGCTTGGATAACACCTTTTGAATTGTAGGCTAGAAAACCAGTGCGTGTGAATGCGATTGGACTGTCCATGTTCCGTCTTCAGACCGGCATGTATGTTAGTTAAGTTAGTTAGATTTTCTTGTCCCCTGGAAGGGAAATTCTTTTCCACAGCACTGTACCACACCAACTGTGGATAAGGATGTCATGCATGTGGATGGATATGGTACAGAACAAGGTGTTTAACTCATTTTAAATGTATAAGGCTATGTACTCTGATTACGAATCCTGTCTTTTTCTCTTCAGAAGAAAGACAAATGTAATACAGGTTCAAGAAGAAAACATCTGTGAAATATTTTCAATTATCACTGTTCCATAGGTGAACCTTCACTACACACTGTGCAATTTGATCTAAAAAATACTGTCACCAGGTGTATTTATTATTTTCTGATGCATTTTCCCAGCTATGAGCATGGGAACATTAAGACATTCTTAAATCAATCTTCTACAGATAAATCACATTGCATTTAGATGGAGAAGATGAAGTCACCCATATCTGAGTAGCGGGAAAGATCAACAGGTCTGTTAATATCAGACATTACATGGCCCTGCGTCATACTTTTTCCTTTTTTCCGCATCAAAAAATGGTTTTCATTTTCAGGCAGAGGGAGCTGAACAGTGCCTTGCCCCTATCTGAATGGGCTTTGAGCATGCTCATATGGACACAGACAGGCCCATTTGGAGTTTTTTTTCTTTCCAGATTTATTTTTAAAATTCACCAAATGATGAAAAACAAGCACAACTTTAACTAAAATGTATCTGTAAAGTGCACCCGATGTTCAAACTTCAAAAGTATTCCAGCCAGGACTTATGTCTTTTCAGAGAGGAATGAGGGGGTGGAAATGCTGTCAGTCTCCATATGATTTACAGCATGCCAAAGCAAAAATAAATTTAAATGCTTATTGGGGTGCACAAAAAAACTTGAACTGTTTGACACACTTTCAGCCATTTTAAAAGCCAGGCCTACAGTTGGTATAACACCCAAACTTTACAGACTGCTGAAAGACTTCTTGATCATTTGTCCACCAACACTGCAAAACTGACATCACATTAAGTTTTGAAGCGGTCTTCAGGTTTCTATAATAAGCTGTGTGTTTTTAGTGGTTTGTCATAGTTATCCCTCACTTTAAGGTCACGGATGAATGCCTGGAGAGACCTGTTGCATGATTGCTGTTACTGAGCAACAGTATTTTAGTCGTTCATATTACTACACTGCACAAAGGCTACATTTTGGTTGTTCATATTAATGCACTGCACACAGGCTAAATTTTGGTCATTCATATTACTACACTGCACACTGGCTACATTTGGTTGTTCATATTACTACACTGCACACAGGCTACATTTGGTTGTTCATATTGCTAAGCATTACTACACTGCACACAGGCTACATTTTGGTCGTTCATATTACCACAGTGCACAGGCTACAGCACAGCCCACATCACCTGCATGACCTGTTGGACTGCACTGAATTTAATGATCTGTGGGGGATGGAAATTGCTGGTGCAATGTCTAAAAACACTGCTGTGTTCCACGTGCTGCCTATATTTTCTATTGTATGCTTACAGACATACCAAAGGTTGTATAATAGAGGATTATTTACCTTGTTATGTTGCTCCAAAATATATCTCTCTGCATGTGGACAATAGAACATGCAAGGGAGCGTGTCTGAGATAAAACCTGTAATGTGCGTTATTGTCTTTTTGAGTTTGTACTGTGCCCATTAGCACATTTTAGACAGGCCTCCATGCCTAAAATAGTGAAAACGGCATCCTCTGTTTAAATGTTGGCTAAATGTTCCCTGGTTTCCAAAGTGGAGCCACCCATGCTGCCCCTGGATTATAAACCAATTTTCCACTGCAGATGGAATCCATTACAGTAAATATTTAACGTGTGCGTGTGGTATTTGATTGAGATTACAAACCCACTGCTCATTAAATGTCATGTTATGAGCACCTGAACAAGACCAACCTGCAAAAATATAAAAATCCTAGCAGCTCCACTCTCAGCACATGACAGCTCTCAACTTCAAAACACACCACACAAAACACACCCCCTGGTTTCCTGCCTCCCTTTTCTGATCCAAAATCTGTGATGGACAGCTGGGTATTTGAGGACTGGTTCCACTGTGATTCACATTTATGCAAAATTCAATCTGAGCTTTGAAACAGATGTCCTCTCTCCCACAGTGTGGATCTTGGCTTCAGGAAAAAGCACTTTGCTCCCAAATTGAGGACATCTTTCCTCCAGTATGCTATGATTAGAAATCTATTTATATTGTCTATCAAAAAAAAAAATTCCATCTTGTGCAAAATCAGCAGTACATTTTTTCCCAGGACAGGAATCCAATGACATGTGGCTCTTATCCAGTATGTCTGAGGTTATGTTTGAAGTTTCCTCCCGACGAGACTGAATGAGACAGCAGCACACAGATCTTCAGGCAAGCTGACCCCGTCACCACCGCAGAGACTACATTACCAGTCTAAATCTGCACAGAGACAATCGGAATGGAGCTAATTTGATGAATGAAGGGACTGCAGAGATCCATTGTTTTGGAGGAAGTAAAAATAGGTTAATGACCCCTGTCTAACTTTGATGATGCAATCATCTGTAAAGCAATAATACTCATGGGACTTGCCAGAGCTCTTGGTTGCATTTGCAGTGGAGGGCTGGCTGGGACAGAGATAAAAAAGCAGAGGAGCAGTACAGGATACCAATAAATACAAACACAATCAAAACAATTACTTCAACACAGCTAAGGAGAAAGGGGTAAAGAGTTCTTTTTTTGCATGCCTCTACAGTATATTTTACAAATACAATAAGGACAGTGCTTTGATAAAGCTGTGATTAAACACAAAGGGGAAAATAACATTAGAAGAAGTTACTGGTGTGTCCTCCTGAAGTCATATCTTCATGGCTGCTGTAAATATTACATAAAATATGAGGTCTTTAGCCATCAACAGTTTCCACTGAAAGCCTTACGGATACCCCTGCCATGTCGTTTATGTGCATGGAATATAACGTATATGAATATAATGTATATGAGCACTGCACACATGAACACACTGTCCGAAAGGTCCTGCACTGTGCAGGGCAGGCATACAGTGGCAGGCATAGAGTTGTCCAGCTGCTGCTGGAAAATAGTGCTCACCGGGGCACGTGGAGCAGAGGGACAAAGAGAAGAGGATGAAACAATCAAACAAACCAGGCATTTTGTCCCTCCCCTTGCCTTCCAAAACATAGCCGATCTCTGACAAGGGAGAATATATCAAAAAAGTACGGTGCTTCCAATCCGTCTGTCAGAAAGTAGAAGGAAATGTATCGGGAGTTGCAGTGACAGTAGTCCGATCTGTGCCAAATGATTAATCCAGGAACGAGCTATCCTGCTCGAGCCGTGTGGCTCAAAAAACCCCTACAAAATTTTTTTAAAAATTCATTCCGAGCACCCAGATCCCTCCGTCCCTCTATGGTCCTGCCAGAAAAAACATGTTTAAACATCTTGTGATGCACAGACCGAAAACTCCAGCTTCCCAACCCAAGCACACATTTCCCACAGCCACTGAGGACTACCGTCTCAGGTAAGAGAGAGAAAAATAAGAGCGTGGGAGCTGGTCTTGTTTCAGCACTGGCTGGGTGCACTGCTAGCAGCACTGAGGAAGCAAACAAACAAACAAACATAAACAAAGCCAAAGCTGCAGGGAGAAAACAGGACGATCGCTCGACATGCCCCACCCCCGCCCTGCTCGCCTCTGCAAATTTAGGGCTTTCTTTTTGGCCATTTTTTGGCTCTTGGCTCCGCCGGCTGCCGAATAAGAGATGGAGGCATGGAGTGCTGGCCATCGATGCAGCCCCTCGCACCATGTGACGAACCATGTGACCATAAGAGCTCAGCCCAACAAGTCGATTACAGAAATAACACGCAGTGTGGTCTCTCTCTCTCACTCCGTAAGGGAACGAGCTTTAATGCCTCCGCCTTTGCTTTCCTTCACCGCTCCTCTCCCTGTGCTCTGGGCTGCCAGCTGACGTGCGGGAGATGCTGTTCCACACGCTCTAGGCTGACGGCAGTAATAATACTTCACACGCTGGAGCGCTCCCGCCGGAATCAGTCACCGATGGGACACTAGAGGCTCGGAGGCTGAGAGAGGCTGTGCGAGCGCCAGGCATCCCAGGCTTTGTTTTAGACATGCGGCTTCAAGTGTCAGAAGTGGTACTTTTGAAAAGGAGGCTTTACTGTTTGCCTTGACAGCAAAGGCCTTGGAAATAATCCATATCATTCTTAAGAAAGCACCTTTCACACTCTTGTAACAAATCTGCGTTAAAGTTTTGTCTCTGCATTCTCATTTGGATCGACTATTATTGTTTCCTGCTTTGCCGAGGCATTAAAAGCCATTTTCAATATGCAGTGCAGTGCAGTGAATAGAAATGTCATAACAAATGAAGAGGCATTTGATCTGGTTCATTTTTTCCTCTCCAGGTACGTTGCGGTTCACTTCTGTTAGCCGCTCGACAAGCGAGCGCAATGTTTCCCTGGCGCTAACGCTTTGGACTGTTGCGTGTCTGTGGTTCTCTTTTGACGGACACAAAAGGTTAGAGGGGGACAGGGCTACAACTAGACGCTTCTTCCAGAGGACACCCTGCCAGACCCACACACAAGCTCTGCCATACGTCAGACACGGGTGAGCAGTCGCAGGTCAAACGGCCAGGCTGCACCCCCTCGATCATGAGAATGAAACAGCCCAAGGTCTGGGTCTAACTGCCAGAGCGTTTTGGTGTTTCTGCTACACATGAGAGATTACATAAGTATTACATTTCGTATACGTCACAAGAATTAGATTTATATTCCTGAAATTTTTGTGAATTTTATGAATTATCATAAATGAAGCAATTTCAGCAGGACAATACGTTTTCAAATGTGAAAACATATGTTCAGCTTTCTTCCACACTATTTTTGCTACTTAAGAGGCAACTCTATGTGAAGGTACTCAAATTTTTATGAAGATACAAAAACATTCATATATTGAGCTGTTTACGTGATTTGTGTTCGAAATGCTTTCCCAATGGCTCATTTCCAATATTTATGCATTTCCTCAAAGAAATGCAATGTTATTTCCAAGCTTTTATCAAATGCACAAGTTCCTTGATCGTTTCTGAAGGAATGACTGCTCGATTTCTTACAGTTACTCTTTAAAACAAAGTTTTTTTCCCGGTTAAAGTGTTACGTTTTTGAGGACTTGTGCTCTCCAAGACAAAAAAAAAAAAAAAAAACAACTATGACATGATTATTCTACATTGAAGGTATTGGCAAAATGTGCACAATACATGGCCTATTGCTGAAAAGAAACTTGGTGATTTAATGGCACCTTCAAATTACGTGGCTAACCTCAGACATCTATCAGTTTAAGTATTTTTCAATCCTCCATTTGTTCTCACTTGGCTCGCACCACAGCATGGTGCCTTGCCTGGAATGTTGTGGATGCACAAGAAAAGTGTATGGGCTGCTGAATGGCATGTCTTGCAAAAGTTTCTCAAAGTAGTTCCACTCTCCGTGTATAATGCTGACTGAGCTTGTGCCAGGAGTGGCTAGGGTTTCATTTTATGGGGTGCTCTCCCCATAAAATGTGGAGCTCTCCCAAAGATGGGGTGATCTCCTGAGCTCAGGATGGAGTGATCTCCTAAGCCAAGGTTACAGTGATCTCCTAAGAATGGAGTGATCTACTAAGCCAAGGATAGCGTGATCTCCTAAGGATGGAGTGATCTCCTAAGCCAAGGATACAGTGATCTCCTAAGGATGGAGTGATCTCCTAAGCTAAGGATAGAGTGATCTCCTAAGGATGGAGTGATCTCCTAACCCAAGGTTACAGTGATCTCCTAACGATGGGGTGATCTCCTGAGCTCAGGATGGAGTGATCTCCTAAGCCAAGGTTACAGTGATCTCCTAAGAATGGAGTGATCTACTAACCCAAGGTTACAGTGATCTCCTAAGGATGGAGTGATCTCCTAAGCCAAGGATAGAGTGATCTCCTAAGGATGGAGAGACCTCCTAAGCCAAGGATAGAGTGATCTCCTAAGGATGGAGAGACCTCCTAAGCCAAGGATGGGGTGATCTCCTAAGGATGGAGAGACCTCCTAAGCCAAGGATAGAGTGATCTCCTAAGGATGGAGAGACCTCCTAAGCCAAGGATGGGGTGATCTCCTAAGGATGGAGTGATCTCCTAAGCCAAGGATAGAGTGATCTCCTAAGGATGGAGTGATCTCCCAAGCCAAGGATGGGGTGATCTCCTAAGGATGGAGTGATATCCTAAGCCAAGGATGGGGTGATCTCCTAAGGATGGAGTGATCTCCTAAGCCAAGGATGGGGTGATCTCCTAAGCCAAGGATGGAGTGATCTCCTAAGGATGAATTACTTTGCATCTAGAGTGATTCCTGTGGTTAGCCATGTGATTGTGTTGGAGGTCACAGAGCACACAGTGAAACATTAGAAAGACAGCATCATCCATACCAGCTTCACTAAAGCCTGGTTCACTGGCTTAGTTAACAGTGTGATCTTGGGCAGCAGGTGGGCAGCTGAAATCTCTGAGCAAAGGGGCGTACATGCGTCAGGACTCACAGACATCATCATTTTGACATATGCTGTCCAAGAATCTAGGATGTCTCATTTTCCCTTTGTTGTTTGATGGTTGCAGATGGCAAACCCGTTGTCATTGTGTAATTAAGAGTATGACAGCAAACTCAGTTTAGAATGGTAAAATATGTGGTCTGCCACAGCAGTTAACAGTACTTGCTGCTTAAAAAATGCCAACTGTGTCAGTCTCAAACTAGCAAAGTGTGTTAGAGCTAACAATGGTTCACACTGGGTGTAAGCCAGGAGGTAACAGTGGGCCTGAATTTAAATGGAAAAAAACTCACCTTTTTCATCGAAAAATGTGTTTTTGTTAATGTCACGGGTAATAACATGCACACTGATTTATGTTTAACTTCTTCCAGTTGAATTTTGACCTCACAGCCATTGGATGAAGTAGTTAATTTCATGAGTGCTCTAGACCAACTAACTTCTTCTGATGAGAGAGGAGGTAAAAATGTCAAACATGTGAAATGTACTTCTGACCTTAACATAAAGCTGTGGGCAGACAGAAGGCCTGTCTCAATGGCTTGACTCATGAAATGGCACGTGAGGAAGGGTGAGGCCTGTTTGTACACCTGTGTGTGGTCAGACTTTCGCCTCGCAGATCCCAGGCAGGAAGCCCGCTCTGTGAACAAACCCAGCGAGAGGGGAGCTTTGACACGGTGCAGTCCATGTGAGGACGGGGAGGGGAGAGGACCTGCCCAAGGGGGCACAGCCAGATGGACCCTGCCCCCTGCCCCTGCCCCTGCCACAGTGAAATCTTTCCTTCCCATATGTGTGCACAGAGTACACCTGGCTGGGTAAGGGTTAAAACAATGCAACACAAAAACACTCACATGCACATAAACACACACACATACACACTTATACAAACACATACTCTAACTCACATCTATGCATGGGCACATAAATTACACATATGAGTGCACTCAGAGAGGCACACAAGCACACAAATATATATGCATGTAAATACTTACAAAAAGACACATACATTCACACATCTACTCATCATTCAACCAAATACAAGTCACTGCACCTATCAAAAATGTTTTTCTCACTAGTCAAAACAAACATCACTGATGCTACTATGGTTGCTCCTCCAATTTTTGGCTGAATGAAATCTAACATCAGCAAGAGTCCTCAAGAATGCATCTTTCCTCAGCTTGCAGAAAACAGACTTTTGGAAAACATGGTGTAGGCAGCTACTAATACACCTGAGTAATATATTCTGTTGAACGATGGTGAATCAATAGGATTCATTTGGTTTTAGGTGCATTTCACAGCAGATACAACATAAAGATGGTTTTGCACCGAGAGGCAGACATGAATGTATTTGAAACTTCCATGGCTGATATATCAGAATATTCTTTATTTCAGAGGCTTAATGCATGCAGTTATTGACTGGTGCTGTACTGCACAATGCAGTGTGTGGGAATCATTCACACCCAGAGGAAAAGGGAGTGGTTTTGAGCACAATTTACTTTAATCAATCATTCTTGCCTCTTACTGTCTGAACGTAAAATATGTATGCCCTGGCACAGAGTACAACATAGAGCTCCAGAATATTCCTGTTCTCTCTGATAGGCCCCTGAAGAGCAGTCTAAATATGCACAGTAATGAGAATCATTTGATTCATTATTTATGAGGCTTTTCCCAAAACAGTCCTAAACTATTGCTGGTGTATCCTGCCCCACTACCTCCCCCAACCCCCTACACACGCACACACACACACACAAAGAGATAAACCTATAAGCACATATATGTGTATTGCCCCTTTTAAGACACCAAAGGATATTTTGTATTGACCATTAATGAAATTCTATGCCCAGCTCCTTTTAAAGAAACTGTGGTGTGTACACTTGTCCTACTGGGGTCATATCTGCCTTCGCTTGGTTGTCATAATTTATAGAAAATTGATTGCGTCCCGTTCTCTGAAGCCGCATTAATTGCATTCTCACTATAATTGAAGAAAATGATAACCTTATCTTAATTAGAAGTAAGCTGCAAGAAATGCTGTTAAAAGCCTCCTAGGATTAACCACCATATTTAAGCTGGACCCTAAGGTCTTTTTTTAAGGCAATGTATAATATATGAAGCCTGACTTCTGCAGTAAGAGGGGATGTAAGGAAATGAAATGGAACAGAATCCACAAGGCCACAGTAAGTGAGATAAACACAAATACTTTGGTACCCCTTTGTGTTAGTCTGCATGGCATGTTTTCAGCACTGTTTCAATCTCGCTGCACACAATCATTTATTCAAGGCAGCGATGTCCTGTTTTATGTGTAATTTCAGGAGCAATAAAATGTCATAAGTGAGCAATAGAAAGTTATGATGCCTTTCTAGAGTTTATCACAGCTGCAGGTATCCCAGAAGTCAAAAGTTAGAATTGAGATTTTAAGTTTTCAAAATGTCATTAGTTAGAATTTACATAATGGTTGACACAGTTTAAGACATGCCTAAGAATGTAATTGGTTAGTACAAATTTTAATTGGTTATTCCAATATAGGGTAAAACACTAGCAAAAAAGAAACATGTTATGACTACATCTTTAAACTATGAAAAGATGTTAGAATCAAAACATTTCATGTAGCTTAAGATGAAAAGTTAATAAATAAGAACTGTAACCACTAATTAGTTTTCCAAGAAATGACAGGGTCTCTGACTGAGAATCGATGCATCATAAATCTAATTCACTGTGCAGTGATCACATAACTTCATAGTATGCATGGTATGCTTCAGGACCAATCATACACTCCAAACAGGAGTGTGGTGTTACGGACTTCTAACAGCTATAGCAATGCTCAAAGAGTTTTTCTAAAAACTTTCATGTGATCACCAAGAACTGTACTGAATTGTACTGTCTGCCAACTTTAACCATTACTAAGCTTCTGATACCTCTTCAGGCACTGTGGAACTATCATATTTAACGCAATCACTTAAATGGTTGGTATGGTGATGCTTTTTTGTCAAATGAAACGGGACGGTGCATGGATCAAAAAAAGCATGGTCAGGCTAAGATAACCAAACACTTTCTGTCTGAAGCCTGGAAAATGGGATGGACAGACACAGACAGTAGGAAGATCCATGATATCCAACTGATGGAGGAGAAAAGAGTGGAGAGGAACAGGAGGGACCAAGATAAAGGGGCAGAAAAGGCCAAGATGCTAACAATGACAGGAGAAAGTGATGCTTTTGCTGAAAGGCAGGGTAAAACCAGAATGGTGCTTAGCAACAAGGCAAGTCAGCATGTGCTGAGGTTCAACCAATCCAACCTTCAACACATGTATCTTTTAGGACAAATGCAACTCAATGAAAACACATTTTGGCCTTTTAATTAGCATATGCTTTTGTAATTTAGAATGAAAAGAACATATCCTGAAGGACATGTTTGCTTCACTCCAATAAAAGGGAAAATAATGAAACAAACCTATGTTGTTCTGTCAAGTCTGTTATGATCAATCTGCATAATACATTAGTGTGACTGAGTGTGTTTGACTGGATCCCAGAGCCCAGTACAGTCCAGCCCTCTTAGCTGTGCTCAGGCTGTGCTCTGGGGAAAGTACAGTACAGCACAGCCCTGTTAGCTGTGCTCAGGCTGTGATCTGGGTAAAGTAAAGTACAGTACAGCCCTGTTAGCTGTGCTCAGGCTGTGATCTGGGTAAAGTACAGTACAGTCCAGCCCTCTTAGCTGTGCTCAGGCTGTGCTCTGGGGAAAGTACAGTACAGTACAGCCCTGTTAGCTGTGCTCAGGCTGTGCTCTGGGTAAAGTAAAGTACAGTACAGCCCTGTTAGCTGTGCTCAGGCTGTGATCTGGGTAAAGTACAGTACAGTACAGCCCTGTTAGCTGTGCTCAGGCTGTGCTCTGGGTAAAGTAAAGTACAGTACAGCCCTGTTAGCTGTGCTCAGGCTGTGCTCTGGCTAAAGTAAAGTACAGTACAGCCCTGTTAGCTGTGCTCAGGCTGTGCTCTGAGGAAAGTACAGTACAGTCCAGCCCTCTTAGCTGTACTCAGGCTGTGCTCTGGGGAAAGTACAGTACAGCACAACCCTGTTAGCTGTGCTCAGGCTGTGCTCTGAGGAAAGTACAGTACAGTCCAGCCCTCTTAGCTGTGCTCAGGCTGTGCTCTGGGGAAAGTACAGTACAGTACAGCCCTGTTAGCTGTGCTCAGGCTGTGCTCTGGGGAAAGTACAGTCCAGTACAGTAATGGTATAAGAAACTTTGACATGTTAGCTTCATGTCCAACACTGAGATGTAATCCTACAACAGTATGTGGAGGGGTACTGGACTGTAAACATGTACAGTTAAATTTACGTACAATATACATATTTATGCTTAATAATTCAGAATAGTGTGTGGCAGTGAGCATGCCAAGACAATGTAGACATTCATTTACAGTGCCATGAAAAGTATTTACCAACTTTATATTAACAACAAAATATTACCAAAACCATTCAACTGTGTCACAGAACTGGATTACACAGTTCAACATGAGATTAGAAGTGTAAAGCGTGTTTCTGCTTTAAAGACCAAAAAGGTGTCTTCCAGAATGATCGAGGCAAGGTTATCCCAAAGCTTAAAAACCTTAGCTCTACCACCGGATTTCTACGACAAGATGTTTCTTATCAAATCAAGATAGTTTATCTTTATCACCCAGAAAGGATCCTCCAATAGGACTCAAGAGATCACTCATCTCATGCGGTGCCTTATAGGTTAGTAAAATGATATTCTAATCACGTCAATATTTAATTAGCAGCCAACGAAGAGATTCAAGAACCAGTGTCAGCCAAAAGCTTAGCTGCTGCATTTTAGACTCACTGTAGGGTGATAAATCCAACTGCACGAACCAAACAGTTTGAAATTCTTTAACTGCAAGACAAAATTGTTTGTGACCCATAGACTAAAAGTCTAATTCAAGTTATAATATATTTCAACTCCAGTTCACATTCAAACAATATTAGTACATTCAATGACATGACAAGCATTTAGTAGAGAAACTTAACAGAAACTTACAGCAATAAGACAGACGCATTGATGAGGGTTGAAGTGCAGGGATACCATACATGAAGAAAGCACAGTCTGAGAGACCACAAATGTTCAATACATACAATTTAGGAACCTTTTGATTACCCTGTCAAGATAATTAAATAATCAAGTTGCTAAACAATGACATTATAAAATATCATAGGACATAGTGGAGCAAGGTGTAAAATCATCCAGAAAGAGGCGAAGAGCCCCAGAAAAACATTCAGGGATCTGCAGGCCTCTCTCACCTCAGCTAAGGCCTGTGTTAATGACCTGAAGAAAGGCACTGGACAGCGATGGGAATCAAGGCAACATAAGGGAATCAAGTTAAAATACTGCTCACTAAGAATATGAATGCTCATCTCAGGTTTGGGATGGTCCTCAAGAGCTTTGGAGCAAAATGCTCCATGAGTCAAAAGTGGAGATGTCATCATGCCCCATATACCTGGTGGAAATCAAATACCGCATTACACAGTAAAAACCTCAGGCCAATGGTCAATTATAGTGCTGGTAGCATCACACTGTGGAGATGTTTTCCTGCATCAGGACATGGGCTACTTGCCATTACTAAAAAACCATTAATTCTGGTCTATGTCTGAGAATTCTGCGGAAGAATGGCAAGCTATGTATCTGTGAGCTGAAGCTGAGGCACAGCTGGGTCATGCAGCAAGCAAATGATCCAAAGCAAAAAAGTCCACATCAGAATGGCTGAAGAACCACTGGTTTCAAGACATTGTTAGTTTTAAGTTTTGGTATGGTCTAGTCAAAGTCCAGACCTTAACCCCATTGATGTAGTGAGGCAGGATTTGAAAGAAGCAGTTCATGCACAAAAATCCATGAATATTACGTTTGACTGTAGTGGCTGCTGCAATAGTTGGTACAACCAGTTTCTGAGTTACCAAAAGTCTGTCTTCAGGTTCCCTTTTATCTAATAACAGGTTTTTGGTTGAAGACATGATAACATCTATCATTTACCCCTAATATATCCCTTCGCAATAGTACATCTGGCCAGTCGGTTTCAAAAACATACTTATGCAACATGCTTTAAAAAGCCTCAAAGACGGAAAACTCCTGATATCGCCTCACTGACAAAGACTTTTCAGCAAACTGCATTAACCCTGATCCAAAATCATGGGTGGGGCTCAAGGGGCCAAGCCCGCCCTGCAGCCTCCCTCTAAACAGGAATATTTCACTTCAAATACTTCACTACCTATTACCATGCAATTTAAAATGTCTACATGCAGTTAAAAAGTTAAAATAAGAAAGGACTAACCACGGCTACAAGGAATCACTGTCATTGTAGCAACAGTTTTTTTACTCATTTCAGTTGATGGTGGGGAGAGTTAGGTAGTTCTTAGGTAGAATTAGATGGGTAGATCACTAAAACAAATTTGATTGATTCAGACTGAAGAGCTAGTTGGCTACCAGCCCATTAATGCAGTAATCCAGCTGACATTTTCAACCCTGGAGCCACAGCAGTCATCTTCATGGATTCATTACTAACAGCTAATGTCAGGCTAGCAAGTAAATAATCATGTCTGTCTTGTTTATTGACTGTTAAAAATGGTGGCACTGCCACAAGTTGTGAATCCTGCAATTCTACTCAAAAAGCTATAAAGCTAAAATAGATTACTTATTCGGCATCTTAACCTTCTATTAGACATAATTATAGCTCACAAAACATGATTATGTAAATGTTAAGAATGATACCTGTAATTGTTTATCCCTCTTGCTACTTTATACGCACAACCATGGGGCAGTCTTTCCCTTGCAGAGGAAGGTATGCAGTTAAGTTGTCAGACATGTCAAAATGCAGTTATATAACAATGCCTAAGAAAAGTGCCCTGCAATGGCACAGTACCAGTGAACACCATCAGAAACTGTACTTGGGTTTGACCTCCCTGTGTATTTATATGGCTCCTCATTAACTCCCCTGGCCAGCTCTACTGATGATGCACAAGAGCGGTGAATTACACGGATGATTGATTTACAGTCTTCCAAAACCCCATTCCTGCTGTGCTGGGATTTCAGACAAGGCTGGGGATGACATCATCGGCTGGTAGAGGGGTGCAGGAAGGAATCAGGGATCGGCTGATGCTGGCTTGACAGGACTGACATTGATGGGCTTGAAATGTTCGGTATCACTTTCACATTTATACAGCACACCCAATTATCTCTTGTCATAATTCTTATCCATACGGGGTTCATGGAATAATGAATATTTCTTGTCCATTGCAATCAAAAAGAAAGTTGATCTGGGTCCATTAGGAGGTTTATGGCAATCGTTGACTGGAGTCTGATTGTGGAGCAAACCTCAGAGAAGGGGCAGTGTAGTACAGTCTGTCACAGCAGTAATAATATACTACATGTGAATTAAACTTCTACAAATAAAATGATCCTGTTTTAACCATCTTAATAGGTTTGCTTCTCATTAACCTTGTATTTGAGATGTGCCAGGGAAGAAAATGTGGCTGGATTGTTATTCTGTTATTCTTTTAAGATCAGAAGCACAAGGTCAAAAAAGAGAGGATTCGAGAGTTAAATGTTGTCAAGTACACAAAGCACACAAAATCTTTTCATTTTCTTTGGTAAATATAAACATTTTTGTTGCCAATGCAGCAACATGCCAGTTGATTAATTTCATTAGCTAGTGTAGACACATACCACAGCAGCTCTCACAAGGTAGTTCCCTTGTTTAAAAAAAAAAAAAAAAAAAAAACACACACACACACACACACACACACACACACACACACACACACACACACACAACCTTTCAAGCAAGAGGAAAATGTACTGCAAAACACCATCCTTATCCAGTTTGAACAGCTTGATAATTTAAGGAAATACAATTTATATTAAAATTTGGTACCTACCTTTGAGGATAATAAAATAATCTTATTCTTCGCCACAGTTAAAGAATTTAGATAAGAGGAGATGATGATGCTGGCTAAAAGATAATGGTAGTTCCCAAACACAAGGTTTAGGTCTGTTCTCCAGGTGTCTGTGTGATTGATCTTGAGTACACTGCCCAGAAGTGCATTCTGGGAAACCAGGAAGAATTTTGCACCTGTCATGGAGACACGTGGCACCATGAATGACAACCGATGGAGCAAAAAAGCGCAGGGAGGCAAGCAGCTGCAGGTGTGCAACCTTTGGCCCAGGAAGTGCTCCACTGCGGATTACCTTCATTTCCTCCTGATTGTACAATCACGATTGTTACCATCATCATCATCACCACCACCACCTGGTCTCCTGATTGGCCTCACCAATTATCCTGGACTTTCCCTCTACCTGATATGAAAATAACCAATAAATTAAATGCATCTTACATGGTGCTGGCAATCTGCCACCTAGCCCTCTCAAATCTGGTTAAAAAGACTATTCCTTTCAATAAATTCTGTCGCCAGTGTCCCCCTTGTTTATCTATGTTTTCATATTCGGTTTTTTTAAGGAGCACATGAAGACAGGCAGGCTGGTGAGCTGCTGAATGAATCACACCTACATGACAGAGAGCATTAAAATAAAAAATTCAGTATGTGGAATACGCCTGTCTGTGGATAAGGCTTTGTGTCTTTCCCTCTTCTTTATATGGGGGGGAATAGGGGGGAGCGGGGGGGGGGGGGGGGGGGGTCATTATTTGGCTTCTGGCAGCATGGATGTCATTTCACACTCTATTCTTTGAGGGAATCATCACTTCTATGTATTGCACAGAAATGATTTGGGAACATAATAAACACAATATAGTCCAATGTCAACCCGAGCTCACTTTGTCATTTTTGTTGCTGTTTAATATATACATCAATCTATCTGCCTGGCTGCCTGCCGAATGATAAGAATGATTTCCAGTCCAAATTTCCCTCTGAATAAAGTTTCCATTTTCATCTGTCCTTACGGTGGTATATAGATAATGCATATTCTCTTTTTCGTTTCACCTTATTATCTTGAAGCGCTCAAATGGTAATTCTGCCTATAGAAGCCCATCCTGCCTCCTCCCAACCCCTCTTCCCAAAAACACAAAAAAGAAAAATAAATAATAAAATGGGGAAATTTTAATATCCTTTTTAAAGGGATAGCGATTGGCGTTTGCCAGGTTTCCATGGCAACCCTTCCAGACTCAACAAGAGATGACGGGAGGAGGCGAGACCCCCAAAGGATAAGCATAATTGCCGTCAGTCTGTCACAGGGGCTCTGCGAGAGCAGCTGCTCGGCACAAAGAAGACAAAGAGGGGGAAAGAGGGAGGCTGGAACAGCGCTGGCTGGAGCAGCGCAGGTGAAAGAATGCAGTGTTTATACCTTCACTTATTTTGCCCCCATTTATGGGTGCCGGTACTCCGAGGCCCAGTTCAAGGCAGGAACATTTCTCCCAGCACAATGTTTTGTGGCCCATGTGTATGGATTTATGGTCGCATTTGCTGCAACCCAAAGTCAGCACAAGACTCCCAAAGCCCAAGTCCTCATTTAATCCACGCTGAAAAGCACTCAAAGCAGAGGAAAGGTATTTTATCCATGCATCTTTCTGTCATTTAGACTGACTGCCTCAGTTAAACACTACTACACATTAACATACATGCACGGTTGCTGCTGCATACTAACCCCACATAATGAACCACAGGATTTAAAAGCCACACAGTGTACCCACTTAAGAACAGAGCCATTCCCCTATGATTATATTGCTTTTTTACCAGCAGA
Organism: Albula glossodonta; assembly: GCA_019788955.1. Taxonomy (NCBI): domain Eukaryota; kingdom Metazoa; phylum Chordata; class Actinopteri; order Albuliformes; family Albulidae; genus Albula; species Albula glossodonta. The sequence continues at coordinate 264,746 of JAFBMS010000171.1, read as the reverse complement.
ATACTATTTGAAGTGGAACACATTCAAATGACAGAAAAAAAACATGTTTGTGTCAAAAAAATCTTTCAAATTTTCATAAATTGCAGGTACATTTTAAAAAGTTCTGCTCAATTTCACCACTGCTTTAACGAAATACAGAAACCATAGTAGTACACAGAGTAACCATAACAGCAGCATTACATACGTCAATTCATAGCACATAAACCACAAAAAAATGCTGCATTTGAACCTTAGCAAAATGTATCTACCACATGGTGGTGCAGTGTTAACATCTTATTTCAGCCTAGGTTGTGCTTTAAAAAAGAATGAAACTAAACATAAATGAACAATTTCACTCACACTGCTAAGTCTATTTTCCTTCAGCTTTTTTGAAGAACTCTTACCAGTTTATACTCATTTGTCTTCCAGCGTTATTTTTTCCTCATCTTTTAAAGGTATTCAGAGTGCAGAGAGATCTTAATACAACCTGAGTGGCTTTACTTTGGTTCACTCTGAGACTTTCGAATGATGCAAGCAGTTTTTCACTGGTGAAAGTAACGTCTTTTAGCTGCTGTGTTGTCGATTCTGTTTACCTGAGCATTTTGATAGGTCTGCAGGCTACAGATTTCAAACTAAAATACTTCTTTATTAGCTTATTTATTACACTAATTAATGAATTGTAAAAATGCATAATGTTTGACTTGGCTAGAAAGTATCAATACTCAGAGTGCTTCATTATTACATGCAAAAGATTTCTGTGAAATAATTTTTGACATTTACACCATATAGCTGCCAGGTTGTGAAAAATGTGTCTGTGAACCTGGATTATTTAATTTTCAACATTAAATAACTGCATATTTCCTCTTATCTCACATCTAATGGCCATGAGGAGATGGGAGAGCTCCCTTTCAGCTGAGAATCATTAAATAATGGGTCAAAAAAAACAGACTGGAGGGTACAGGGTTAGGCTTCGAAAATTCATATTGTGTAGTTCTGAAAAACCAGTGACAAATCACCTCAAGGCATTATATTTGAGTGAAAGAGTTGCAAAGACTGAATTTGTTCACATTCAGGGCACAACCAAAACATATGAAAGAGAGAGGATGGTGCAATGTTTTGTCAGGTCCAATCTTCACATGTAGGATCCTCCTCCATGGGTATTTTTCATCATGTGGATTTTAAAAGTCTCTTCATGGTGCTGGGCTGTTTCTTAAATCATATAAGCATCTCCCCATGGTGGACATGTATAGCAATGCAAATTACAAACATAATTTTAAGCCTAGATACCACACCTGGTTTTCTATATATACACACTGCAACACCTGGTTTTCAGTGTGTACACTACCACACCTGGTTTTCTGTACATACACTACCACACCTGGTTTCCAGTGTGTATACTGCCACACCTGGTTTCAAGTGTGTGTACTACCACACCTGGTTTTCTGTACATACACTACCACACCTGGTTTTCAGTGGGTACACTACCACACCTGGTTTTCAGTGGGTATACTACCACACCTGGTTTTCAGTGGGTACACTACCACACCTGGTTTTCAGTGGGTACACTACCACACCTGGTTTTCAGTGGGTACACTACCACACCTGGTTTTCTGTACATACACTATCACACCTGGTTTCCAGTGTGTATCCTACCACACCTGGTTTCCAGTGTGTATACTACCACACCTGGTTTCCAGTGTGTATACTACCACACTTGGTTTTCTGTACAAACACTACCACACCTGGTTTTCAGTGGGTATACTGCCACACCTGGTTTTCTGTACATACACTACCACACCTGGTTTCCAGTGGGTATACTAACACACCTGGTTTTCTGTACAAACACTATCACACCTGGTTTTCAGTGGGTATACTACCACACCTGGTTTTCAGTGGGTACACTACCACACCTGGTTTTCAGTGGGTACACTACCACACCTGGTTTTCTGTACAAACACTACCACACCTGGTTTTCTGTACATACACGACCACACCTGGTTTCCAGTGTGTATACTACCACACCTGGTTTCCAGTGTGTATACTACCACACCTGGTTTTCAGTGGGTATACTGCCACACCTGGTTTTCTGTACAAACACTACCACACCTGGTTTCCAGTGGGTATACTAACACACCTGGTTTTCTGTACAAACACTATCACACCTGGTTTTCAGTGGGTATACTACCACACCTGGTTTTCTGTACATACACTACCACACCTGGTTTTCTGTACATACACGACCACACCTGGTTTCCAGTGTGTATACTACCACACCTGGTTTCCAGTGTGTATACTACCACACCTGGTTTTCAGTGGGTATACTGCCACACCTGGTTTTCTGTACAAACACTACCACACCTGGTTTTCAGTGGGTATACTACCACACCTGGTTTTCTGTACATACACTACCACACCTGGTTTTCTGTACATACACTACCACACCTGGTTTCCAGTGTATATCCTACCACACCTGGTTTTCAGTGGGTATACTACCACACCTGGTTTTCAGTGAGTATACTACCACACCTGGTTTTCAGTGGGTATACTACCACACCTGGTTTCCAGTGTGTATACTACCACACCTGGTTTTCTGTACATACACTACCACACCTGGTTTCCAGTGGGTATACTAACACACCTGGTTTTCTGTACAAACACTATCACACCTGGTTTTCAGTGGGTATACTACCACACCTGGTTTTCTGTACAAACACTATCACACCTGGTTTTCAGTGGGTATACTACCACACCTGGTTTTCTGTACAAACACTATCACACCTGGTTTTCAGTGGGTATACTACCACACCTGGTTTTCTGTACAAACACTATCACACCTGGTTTTCAGTGGGTATACTACCACACCTGGTTTTCTGTACAAACACTACCACACCTGGTTTTCTGTACATACACTACCACACCTGGTTTTCTGTACAAACACTACCACACCTGGTTTTCAGTGGGTATACTACCACACCTGGTTTTCTGTACATACACTACCACACCTGGTTTCCAGTGTGTATCCTACCACACCTGGTTTTCTGTACATACACTACCACACCTGGTTTCCAGTGTGTATACTATCACACCTGGTTTTCAGTGGGTATACTACCACACCTGGTTTTCAGTGAGTATACTACCACACCTGGTTTTCAGTGGGTATACTACCACACCTGGTTTCCAGTGTGTATACTACCACACCTGGTTTTCTGTACATACACTACCACACCTGGTTTCCAGTGTGTATCCTACCACACCTGGTTTCCAGTGTGTATACTACCACACCTGGTTTCCAGTGTGTATACTACCACACCTGGTTTTCTGTACATACACTACCACACCGGGTTTCCAGTGTGTATCCTACCACACCTGGTTTCCAGTGTGTATCCTACCACACCTGGTTTCCAGTGTGTATACTACCACACCTGGTTTTCTGTACATACACTACCACACCTGGTTTTCTGTACAAACACTACCACACCTGGTTTTCTGTACATACACTACCACACCGGGTTTCCAGTGTGTATCCTACCACACCTGGTTTTCAGTGGATATACTACCACACCTGGTTTTCAGTGAGTATACTACCACACCTGGTTTTCAGTGGGTATACTACCACACCTGGTTTTCAGTGAGTATACTACCACACCTGGTTTTCAGTGGGTATACTACCACACCTGGTTTTCTATACGTACACTACAGAATTAATTGATGAGAATATAAAGAATTGAGTGAATCCTGTAAAACTCAGACAAGACAAGATGTCAGATAGGCCTGTCACGATAACCACTTTTGTTGGACGATATATTGCAATAAACAATATTATTGTCATTTTTTGACCATTTCATACCACTGATATAATGCTAATATAATAGCATAATAGGGCAAGTATACCCTTTCAGAGAGTAATGAGCTTTTAAAAAAAAAAAAAAAAAAAAAAACACCTACTAGCCTGAAGTAAAACGTTATCTTCATCCGTCGCTGTCTGCTCTGTGTGTGTGGAGGAGCAGCGCTGAATCTACGCTGTGAGCATTTATACCTGTGCCCGGTCAGCCTGCAAAAATAAACAAAGTTGGCGGCCGTGTAGACGGTCGTGTTTGTATATAAACTGTAATTTGGCTTTTTTCACTTAGATTTTTAAAAAGTTACCTAGAAATAGACACTGTACAATCTGATAACCCCGTTATTGTAACTAAAGAATATGTCTGAGGTGATTTGTGAGGCATCTGCCAGCCAACTATACAAGCACGTTAGCAAGCTTGCTACGCACAAAGTAGACAGCTTGCTTGCAAGTTAAACAGATTCAACACAAAACCATCAGCCTCCGCCTCCATCACAGAAAGCAGATGAGAGGACAGAAGCAGCGCGACTGGCTAAAATGTTGACATTCATTGTTATGTAAACAAACATGCATGAAAACACAATGGGCAATATTGAGATCAGCAAAAATGATCGAGGTCATGTCCATATATCGTAGGACAAGTCTATAATGTAATTATCTTGACAGGCCTAATGTCAGATTATTTATTCAAACTGTTGGTCAAAAGAACTCAAGTAGAACAAAATAACAAATTAACAACTCTTTCTGACATTGCAAGCCCATTATGCCAGTCATTGAAGGGTTTCTCATATGAAGAGGAGGCAATAATGTCACGCACGAAACAAGAAATCCAGTTTTCCTGAATTGAGCCAACATTCTTGGTCAATGTTGCATCACAGACTTTGTGAAACTGTGCTGATGACACCACCTTAGCTAGCGATGTAATGGTTATAGTCAATGGTTATTGACTCCTCTCTATTTGTAAATTAGAGGAAAAAATGGATATTCATACTTACAAAGAGATCTTGCTTTGAGTTATAATCAGAAAATTATTCTAATGTATACTGTTATAATATTTTTAATCCTCGGTTTGACATAACTGACCCTGAATGAGTGGTGTAACTTCAGCAAGTCATCACTTGCACTGTTCCCATGTTCTTACCCTGCTTAAACTTCATGTGCGGTAGGGAGGCTGAATGCAGACTTTAGTTAGGTGCACGTTCTCTTACAGAGAAAGATCCGGCATATGTAAATGGAGAATATGTTCGGACAGCTGGTTGCTGCTTTTCATTTCTTCCAGACAAACCTCATTTTGAATATACATCTGAAAAACATTGGGGTTAAAGCCAAACTAAAACAATGTTTTAAAGCTGAGGTCCCAAATACACAGAATTCAAGCACTACTTGAAAATGAACAATTCTGTTCCAAGGATAGATTTCACCAGTACATCCAGGGTGTTCCTTCAGCTTTGGATATAAGGAAACCCTTTTCACCATGGCACATTTGTATTCAGACTGCACTAATCCAATACCAGATGCTCTGATCTTGTACCTACTGAATGTGCGGTTTATTCTGAGACCTCCGCATCAATCCTGGGTACAGGTAGTGGACTGTGTACGCTGGCTGCACTCCACAGAGAAAATTACTTTATGGTCAAAAATACATTTTGAAAAAAAAGGTTTATTTTAGCCGTTTTCACAAGCTGATGTACTCTCTTGCAAAATGTGCAAGTACACACAAAAAAGTGATCAGGTAAATGAACAGCTGAAAGGTAACACACTTTCCAGGTCAAATAAAGATGTTTGACTGACGTTCGATTCAGAATGGGATATGCAGGAGGTAGACAACTGTAAACGCCAAACAACATATTCATGGAAGTACCAAACAATGTATCAATATGTATTAAACAGAAAGCAGTTCTTCAGTCTCAAAACTATGATGTTCCTTCAAAATGATGTTCCATTATTTCATCTTCCCCAAGTACTTCCACTCTTAACGCTGTATGAATTCCCCCTCTGCTAGTTTGGACACAGGCACGTCTCCCCGAGGCAGTAAGAAAGAAATAAACACACAAAAAAAATACAAGAGTCCAATACCCCTGCCAACATGTCTAGTATCTGAAAAGACATGGAGAAATAAAATTCAAAACATATCATTCATCTTTACTTATTTTGGCCAGTAGCGCTATAGAATTTACACCCCCAATCTGTGTCTATTCCTTTTGCCCAGTCTGTGAAAAAATAAAAAAATAAAGATTTATAAAAGTACGAGCTGTACACAGCCAAGGGTCACCCCGGTGAACTCCAAAAGAAGGCCATAAAGCAGGCAGGGCCTGTATAATGGGCCATTCCTCATATCCACTGCAGTAAATGTCACACAAGCTTCCTCGCTGCAATAAATTCTAGTTGGAGGGATTGTCAAAAACATCTTTGCTCGGTCAAAGGACCGCAAGGAAGAAAACAGTGTTTTAATATTACAATGGTGATGCTGTCGGAGAATGGTTTACTGTATTGCCCGACACTCCTGGTTCCTGAAATACAGTACGCTGTCCGTACTGCAGGTGGATGTAGTATTTTTTCCCACTTAATGATGAATTGATTTTCATCTTGTGGTAGACGGATACTCTCCCACAGGAAAGGACACGGCACATCCAGGAATAAGCAAGTTATTATAACCTGGAGAACTTACCATTTCTATGGACTCTGTGTCATACTGCAGAAGTGTAGGGCAGTATTGAAAAAATATTTAACCTGTATGTATAACATGTACTGAAGGTGGTGCACGGGCCTAGCTTCAGAAATCTGTGCCTGGTGTCCCACAGAACATAAATAAATAAACCAAGGAATGAATGAATAACCCAATAAAAGGCACAGAAGATGGATGCTGCATGGCTTTGAAAGACAAAGAAATTAGGATTATATCTAAAGGGAAACATGTATAATGTTAAACTATTGATTGTTAATAACCCTTTTGAGGTTGGAATGCAGTTAACTTTGAAAGGTAATCTGTTTCTACTGAGATTTCACATTGATTAAATTTTAATGAATATGCTTTGATAAAACAAATCTTAGTAATATCCATTTAAAGAGCCTTGTTAAATATTAAAGACTGGGCCCTGCTCCTCTTTGCCTCATAAACAAATGTAAAACAAACCGATAAAATCATAAAATGCAAAATGGATCTTACGCATTTGATCAGTCTTGGTCGCCTAAGCATTATAAATATGCTGCAATGGAAAGCAGTATACGGCACAAACTGGGAAAAATCTGCAGAGTTATTATTCTTCTGAATTGTATTTGATGTCATTGTTACACTGATGCCATTGTCATATTTATTGTCTTATTTATGATCTCCTTACATAGTTGTGAGAGTTCTCAGGTTCCTTTTTTCAGACATAAGGGAACATATTTACTGAGAATATATTGCCTTATAGAGGGATAAAACATGGACGCAACGCATTGTGGCATATATTGTAATTATTTCCCAGGTAAAAGAGCACTTCAGCGTTATTATAAAGTTGTTTTCCTGAAAGCTCTTTCTTGGGTACCTTGGGCATTTTGCCAAATGCCCAATGAAATGAGCTAAGCCTCTTCACAGGCATACACAATTCAATCAAAATGGACTTCTGACTTTTTAAAGGCACATGCACAGAACAAGTCAGTGCCTCCTATAATGACTGCATTTCTATGCTGAAGCTCTGGTACGTGTTTGGTTTGGCTCAAGGGGCTTGATCGGCAGATTTTTCTGCATCTCATCATGCCTGGGCAACTGCCTGAGTATTTTCAATGCCTGCAGTTCTTATCAGAAAGTTTACTTCCCAAATGCAATGACTTGGGCTTAGCTGAGTGAAGACAAGAGAAGCAGTGGGTGACAGGACGCACACACACACTTTACATAATATTTCTCACACACGCACGCACGCACGCACGCACGCACTACACATTATATTTCACATGCTCTTATCCAGAGCAACAGGGTTTACGTTTCCACGCACTATCCATTCATACAGCTGGGAATTTTACTAAAGCATTTGGGTTAAGTACCTTGCTCAAGGGTATGACAGCAGTGCCTCTCCTGGGGACTGAACCTACAGCCTGTGGCTCCCTATATGGTCACACCACTATGCCAAACTGCACTGCTGTCCTCCGCTTTCGCTATGGTGGCAGCGGGACAGGCCTGAACTGGAATATGAATGATCATTCCAAATCGGGGGGGAATTAGGACTCTCTCTCTCCCTCTATATATATATATATACATATATTTTTTTTTTTTTTTTTTTTTTTAAAGGGGGGCATTTACACATGCAGCGACTACATATTTATCATCCCAATGCATCCTGTCTGGGGTTATTAATATGTATATATATAATTTTGCTCCACAGACGTTCCCCTGACCCACAGACACAAGTTCAAGTGCACGGAAATAAAGAGGCTGAAGTGTTGACATATTATGCATGCGTTTCCCCCGTAAAGAGCAACATATTTGCATACCGTCTCCGACTTCCATCACGTGCCTTTTCCTGTTTAGTTACCAGCACTCTGACCTTGGATGTAGGTGAGGGAAAGTTAAACTTCACCTTCAGCACCCATCACATGTTGTCTACCTTCTGTAGTTTTTTCTTTAGCAATACCCACGATTGCCCCGTCTAGCTTTGGTCATTCATGGCGTTATGTGGTTATAAAATTCATTGTCAAACGCACATAATTGTGAATGTGTTTAAACGTCCACACTAACAGCAGCCATTTTGGAAGGCAGGGGATTTCTCCAGTTTGGGCTGTACCATTACTGCAAATTGTCCAGCTTTGGGAAACAGCGTTTTGAAGACTCTAGTCAGATGGGAGGTCTTATTCTTACTTAACACACTGAAACATTTGTGTGTCATTTACACACTGTGCTGATAATATCTGATGCCTTCCAAAGCCATGATTCCAATGTAAAGTGTACAGAGACCCTTCATGCCTCAGAAAAAAAACTGATTGAAAAGAGGTATTCATAATCTACAAGATCAAGCAGATGCCCATGAAAAAAGAATGTTGTGCTTAAAAGTAACGAGCACAGTTTTTAACAAAATCCTCTTGAAAGTGTTCCCTGAATTATATGAAGAAATTAAAAAGCATAGACAATCTTTCAATGATCTGTTAATTTAGTTATTCACATGCTTAACTTTTCATTTGTTTTTCCAGCATGTCAGATGAGCCTGACAGAGAAACACAAATCGGATGAGGATGGGTTTTGAGATGATTTGTTTTTATGCTCAGCAAATGTAGTTGGTGAATTTACATGGTCTACCCCACACAAAGGCAAGCACCTGTTCATTTATGTGTGTCTTTTATCAGGATAAGGACAGATGGGATTCATATGTAAATGAATCCCACTTTCTTTTGTTAAACTTTGTCAATTACTAATAACTATTGCTTCACATTTTAGCCAATTTTATGTATTTATTAAGCCTGTTTATTAGTTTAACCATAATTGTGTAAAATACAGTTTTACTGCCGCTGTTACTTTTTAAAGTAATAATTCCCTAAATCTCGATGCAGAGTAGTGTTACAAACACAAACATCCATCGTATTGTCGTTTAAAGAATTTATTGACGAACCGGATTCTATGCAGGAGCATCCAAATGAACATAGCTTGTTAGTCTCATAACACACCAGAACTCATTTCTGACGTGAATAACGTCACAAAGCATATCAATGCACTCTCATTCATGTCAATGTGGGTGCAAACTTAAATTGTAACTATATTCGTAAATATAACGACCATTCTCTGGTTTGCAGATGTTTCTCCAGACTCGGAAAAGGAGGGGTGCACTCTCTTACCAAGTGATCAAACTATTGTAAAGACAACATAGCTAATTTTTTACAGTTAATAAATTTTATGAACTATAAATGCCAAAAAATACATTCCTAGTTAGTTTAACTTGGATAGGCAATATGGCATTTTTAATGCCTATCAATAGGTAGCTGGATACCTTTGGACGTTTGTTACCTACCAAGCTGCTTGTTCAAATAAGCCTTCACAAGGTATCAGATACATACTGGTAGGACTGAAACCTCTACGATAAATAAAAAAAGCAGATTTTCAGAGAGGAAGAAACACACACATTTTGAATGTTTGTGCCTTTGGGTGATATGATGCTTGTGGTCACAGGTGAACAAACTCCTCCTCTCTGGCATTGTAGAGGGGTGGGCTTACTCCCTCTGGCCCTGCTTTTCAGGCTCATTAACCATCCTGTTATTACTGCATGAATAGTGTCATTTCATACCATTTTCTCTCACAGCCGCACATTTCTCTGCTTCTAACTTCTGAACCCATTGACAATATGAAGTTTGCCATTTAATACATTTTGTGTACCAATTCCTCCCATTTACATTTGTTCACCCAAAAAGTCACAGTCCCTTTGTTTAGCTCATATTATAAAACATAACTCTATTGCTGTGTTTGTGAAATGTGATATTCTATACAAATACTAAGTAGAACTCCAAACACTGTGAATCAACTGTGCAAATAGATGGAACATTCAGTAATACCTCTTTGCTGCTGACAGTTCAAAGACGTACAACGGACCAATTTTGAATATTAACAAAAAGTTAAATAATGTCAATGTTGTGTGGGACAGGGAGAGGTGGAGGGAGGGGCAAGCTCCTCCTCTTGAGCTGCTGTCAGTTCCTGTGTCTCCCTCAGTCTCAGCCTGGAGAGACTGCAGGAGCTTGAACATCAGTGGCCTCACTAACAGACAGGCTCACCTCAGGAAGAATGCTCAATCTAAACGCTTGCACTTTCCTTCAATAATGCCACATATCTAAAGCACAGACCTTCAGGCTGGAAAGAGGACTTTTGAGCTTTTGTTCATGGTTTTCTGTGGCTGTGCCGGTTTGCCATTTGTGACTTGTACCTGCTGGTGTTTTTTCTATGGTTTTGTTTTGCTTTACTTTCCCAAAAAGGGCAAAATAAAAAGGCTTCTAGCCTATTTATGCTGAAAGTTTTATTGTGTTTTCCTTCCACTCAACACCTGGCTCTGTGGCTGCACCTGTCACTGTGCCACAGTTGACAGTCAGACCTCAGACTGTCTTTCAGCTCCGGATTCAGAGAGTCACCCTGAGTCGGGTCATAGAGGTGGATGGGGACAGGATGAGGTCCACTCACCATGAGCCAGGTCATAGAGGTGGATGGGGACAGAATGAGGTCCACTCACCATGAGCCAGGTCATAGAGGTGGATGGGGACAGAATGAGGTCCACTCACCATGAGCCAGGTCATAGAGGTGGATGGGGACAGAGTGAGGTCCACTCACCATGAGCCAGGTCATAGAGGTGGATGGGGACAGAATGAGGTCCACTCACCATGAGCCAGGTCATAGAGGTGGATGGGGACAGGATGAGGTCCACTCACCATGAGCCAGGTCATAGAGGTGGATGGGGACAGAGTGAGATCCACTCACCATGAGCCAGGTCATAGAGGTGGATGGGGACAGAATGAGGTCCACTCACCATGAGCCAGGTCATAGAGGTGGATGGGGACAGAATGAGGTCCACTCACCGTGAGCCAAGTCATAGAGGTGGATGGGGACAGAATGAGGTCCACTCACCATGAGCCAGGTCATAGAGGTGGCAACATTAATATAAGAGGATACTTTTGTACAACATAATCTTATACAAAGTAATTTAAGTAGTTGCTAAAAGTTGGAAAAGGCATCAAAAGGATGTGAAATTCAGAAAAATTTCCTCGGCTTCATACTGACCTACTGAGTTAATGACTATGATGGGTAAATTCAAACAATATGTTCTTACCTAATATTGCTAAAGATTCAAATCCAGTAAAAATGACAATGTAAAAACAAGGTTATTTCATTGATTTCCTTCTTTTCCCAACTTCTAACATTAATAAAACTGTTTTCCGTTTTATTTGGGTGCCAAGAGCTTTGATCACACAGTCCTTTTTTTTGTTGCATTTATTGAGGTTTTTTTTTTTTTTTTCCCCCCAGTGAAAGAGTTTGTATTCCTCCCCTCCCTGCGTGTCCCAGTTAAGATGCATTAACTGAGATCACTGTGGAATCTGAGGCAGCTGGAGCTACTTTTGTGAATAGTCCAATTATTACTCGACCATTAGCATCCTTTCTCTGAACCCCACCCCCTACCCCCATTTTTCACATACTGACCATGTAGAGTCACCCGATTTCAAATCCAATACACCCATATTGCGCTTAATGAAAACGGTTCCAAATGTGAACCGGATCGATTATGATTGACAGTCTCCCAATGCTCATTGATTAGTAATGCTTCCTTATAATAAGTGCATTTAGTGTGTCCGGCGAACCCCATAAATTAGCGCTCCATCCTCCATACATCTGTTTGGACTCATTAAGCACCTGCCTCCAAGTGGGCAACTGCATGGACGCCTAAAACTCAAAGCTGCTTCTTTCAGGCAATAAATTAGCCACCAAGGACAGTCTTGAGCTGAGCAGATGTCCCAATCAGCTTGGCTCAGCGCTGACCTGTCGAGCCCCCCCCCCAACCCAAGCCCCCCTTCCCCTTCGCAAAAAAGACTTGCCCAAGTTCACAGACAAACACTAAGGGGCATCTCTTTCACCCCGAGATGTCGCCACGTCAAAAATGGTACATAGTAGCTTATTTTTCCAATGTATCCGTCAGGGAGGGACGGGATAACTATAAACATTCTCTGCCGATATGGGTGAGCACTGCGCTAAGGAGACATGCAAAAGACCTTATGCACAGGAATATGTATCCAGGGGAATGGAGGAAACCCAGGAAATATTTAATGGGTCTGCAGCTAACACACACATTTTCTGGCCCTTAAGGCTTATGTTGCTCTCACTGCAACTGGTTTGTGAAATGACTCAAATTGGGCTCCTAAAGAACACATAAATTAGCAGAGCCCATGGCAGATGCAGCTCTTGGCTACGATCACACAGCTGCAGCTATTACAGCCATCATCAACAGATGACTAACAGGAGGCAAACCATTTGTTGTCCTTACAGAAATGTTGATTACAGAAATTGAGAATTTTATAATGAATGTGCATTCAAATTTCATTGACTTTAATGTATTAGTTGCCCTGCGCAAATATATGAAGGACTTGCTGAATTGCAATTTAACATGCAAATGAGGTATTGTGCGGGTCTCAGTTTGCGTGCTGCATTCCCGGCACCCTCGCCAAACTGTGTGGCTCCATTAATGAGACATTCATAATACCAATCCAGACGAAATATTGCTTTCACAAAGGAAGCTATGCAGGAAATGCCAGGCGCACCAAAGCAGATTTACAACATTAATTTTGTTATTGAGCAATATCCAGAGGAATCATCTAAATTATAGATGGAATAACTGCTGACAATATATATGACCTTACAGTGATATACCATATTCACTGAGAGTACAGGGGTGACACCAGTCACCAGATACTGTCACCCAGCAGCAGGACCATAAACCCCATGCAGGGCAGGGCATGGCTGGCTGTCTGAGCAATCAATAAGCAGCCCTTTGTCGGGATGCAGTAAATCTGGGCTCACACAGAAGCAGTCTGTTGATAATAACATCTATGGAACATGTTTTTTTCTCCTCTAGTATAAACAATGATATGATTTCACAACTACTTGTATTATAGTGCTGAAAGGAGATTTTGACATAATGAATGTGTGTGTATGCACAATGTCAGGAAATTTGAAATTCTGAGATGTACAGCAATCTAATGAATCTCAATCTTGTATTGATTGGAATCATTAATGAAATTTTTGCAGTGCAGGTGGAAAAATTGCTCAATTCAGCAGTTGGTCAGACGCTTTATTCATTATATCTGTTTGATTCTGAAAGCATTAATAAAAAGTTTTTTTTCTGATGAAGAGAGCAAGTTAAATTAGTAACATATTCCATTCAGTTTGACTGTATTGACATAAATTCCACAACTATTTGATATGTTGAGGATTTACAATCAATCAGGCACTGCAGCAAGAAAAGGCTGAGCCGCACACAAGTGCCACCCAACTCTGAATAAGATTAGAAGAGTACAACATTTACCCAATGTTTTATCCAATATGACAAACTACCAACCTACTTTACATACCTCTGCACTGTCACGTCTTTTAGAAGATACAATACAGCAAGGTCATATGTAGCAGAAATTTTATGAAGTAATAACAGTGAATTCAGCAACAGTACTGTCACTATGTGCTCACTATTGTTCATGTTTTTTGTGTACACTAAAGCTGTTTTGATCATGCTTCCATTCAGAACATCCAGCTACGTTTCACAACACATGGGCTGTGGTCCCATATCCGCCAAATGCAAGAGCAGGCTGCTATCAGTGTGTCCTTACATTACAATACAAACAGGCTGCTATCAGTGTGTCCTTACATTACATACAAACAGGCTGCTATCAGTGTGTCCTTACATTACATACAAACAGGCTGCTATCAGTGTGTTCTTACATTACATTACATAACATACAAACAGGCTGCTATCAGTGTGTCCTTACATTACATACAAACAGGCTGCTATCAGTGTGTCCTTACATTACATACAAACAGGCTGCTATCAGTGTGTCCTTACATTACATACAAACAGGCTGCTATCAGTGTGTCCTTACATTACATACAAACAGGCTGCTATCAGTGTGTCCTTACATTACATACAAACAGGCTGCTATCAGTGTGTCCTTACATTACATACAAACAGGCTGCTATCAGTGTGTCCTTACATTACATACAAACAGGCTGCTATCAGTGTGTCCTAACATTACATTACATAACATACAAACAGGCTGCTATCAGTGTGTCCTTACATTACATTACATAACATACAAACAGGCTGCTATCAGTGTGTCCTTACATTACATAGTGCCAAACCAAAGCTAACCATATTTCCAGATATCAAATACATAAGCAGCATCACCAATGCTAAAGTTATCATAAAACCCATAAAAACTTTGACCTGAAATGGGATGCCAGTGCTGTCTACAGTGGTGTGCCCTAGCCCTGTATTGGAAAACAATCAACAGCTTGGCATCAGGGTGCATGCCACCACTAGGGGACCAGTAAAGAAAGACATCCGAACTGGGAAGTGCAACTATTCCTGTGGAGGACAGTTAGCTGGATTACTGGGAAGTGCAACTATTCCAGTGGAGGACAGTTAGCTGGATTACTGGGAGGTGCAACTATTCCAGTGGAGGACAGTTAGCCAGATCACTGGGATGCGCAACTATTCCAGTTCAGGAAAGTTTGATTGAGCCAGTTAGAATGAACAGATCAGAGACCTCTTTAAGGTGTTGAGTTAGAAAATCAACTGGAGGTAATGTGTAGCTGTTCCACTGTCTGCGCTGTAGGCTAGCAGTAAGCATTTAAACTTGATGTGAGCCAGGGGCCAGGTGTAGGTGGACAAAACAATATACACACTAAAGACTAAAGACCTACAAGCCATTAATATACAAGTTATAAATATAAGCCATTACATATTCAATTACCTGTGGAGATCTCAGCTGCGCATCTCTGAGATCACACTGTGACCATTATGTAAAAAACAAAGCAACCAAATTAACAAAATGATGTGACAAAATCAAGTGGGTAAACATCTTGGTGGAAGAACATGTTGAAAAATAAAATGTGAAAATAGTTCTGCGTAATGAATTTTGGAAAAGGATGTATAATAATGACCAAACACATCAAAGCAAATCAGTAAAGTCTGTACTGATATTCATGTTTGTGCATTTCTCTTTTGGGGGGGGAGATGCAATTAGTGCTTTCATCATCTAGAAAAACTTAAGTAAATGCAATTAAAAGACGTTAATCATCGATTGATAATAAATAATACCTGCTGATGTGACTGTGAGGCAGCTCTGGAGCGGTCATAGAGAACAGACTGACATGGCTTACGGTTCCTTTACGTTTTAAAAAAGTGCATCTCCTGAGAGGACAGTTTCATAAAACATTCCAATCCATGCAATATTGAGTGTAGGTCAATTTCTTGCATACATACACATTTATGAGAAACATTTAAGACTCAATATACTGAAGTGCGAACTGTCTAAACATAATACAGTATATATATTGTCTCAATTACTTTGGAACGCCCGTAAAGAATTCCCATCGGGTATGCATGATATGGTGGATTACCTTTATTTCCGAGCTGCCGTTTTGTTCAAGCCCTGCAGGCCTTCCCCGTGTTCCACTGTGTCAATATAATACAAAATATATAATTTTTATTTCTGCACATAAATTAAAAGTGAATTACTGAAACTGCTCAATTCTGAGTTGTAGTTGTGCTATTCACATACATACACACACATATAAAATATATAAAGCCAGGCACTGGACTGTAGCTTTGGGTTACACCACTCCAGAGACTGGATCAGGCCACAGGCAGGCTGCCCAACAGGATGAGTGGATCAGGCCACAGCCAGGCTGCCCTGCAGGATGAGTGGATCAGGCCACAGCCAGGCTGCCCTGCAGGATGAGTGGATCAGGCCACAGGCAGGCTGCCCTGCAGGATGAGTGGATCAGGCCACAGCCAGGCTGCCCTGCAGGATGAGTGGATCAGGCCACAGGCAGGCTGCCCAACAGGATGAGTGGATCAGGCCACAGACAGGCTGCAGAGACTGCCCTGCAGGATGAGTGGATCAGGCTACAGGCAGGCTGCCCTGCAGGATGAGTGGATCAGGCCACAGGCAGGCTGCTGAGACTGCCCTGCAGGATGAGTGGATCAGGCCACAGGCAGGCTGCCCAACAGGATGAGTGGATCAGGCCACAGGCAGGCTGCTGAGACTGCCCTGCAGGATGAGTGGATCAGGCCACAGGCAGGCTGCCCTGCAGGATGAGTGGATCAGGCCACAGACAGGCTGCAGAGACTGCCCTGCAGGATGAATGGATCAGGCCACAGGCAGGCTGCCCAACAGGATGAGTGGATCAGGCCACAGACAGGCTGCAGAGACTGCCCTGCAGGATGAGTGGATCAGGCCACAGGCAGGCTGCCCTGCAGGATGAGTGGATCAGGCCACAGGCAGGCTGCTGAGACTACCGTGCAGGATGAGTGGATCAGGCCACAGGCAGGCTGCCCTGCAGGATGAGTGGATCAGGCTACAGACAGGCTGCCCTGCAGAATGAGTGGATCAGGCCACAGGCAGGCTGCCCAACAGGATGAGTGGATCAGGCCACAGACAGGCTGCAGAGACTGCCCTGCAGGATGAGTGGATCAGGCTACAGACAGGCTGCCCTGCAGGATGAGTGGATCAGGCCACAGGCAGGC
Source organism: Albula glossodonta (assembly GCA_019788955.1). Taxonomy (NCBI): domain Eukaryota; kingdom Metazoa; phylum Chordata; class Actinopteri; order Albuliformes; family Albulidae; genus Albula; species Albula glossodonta. Next base: position 247,694 of record JAFBMS010000171.1, on the reverse strand, counting down.
TGCTGAGACTGCCCTGCAGGATGAGTGGATCAGGCCACAGCCAGGCTGCCCAACAGGATGAGTGGATCAGGCCACAGGCAGGCTGCTGAGACTGCCGTGCAGGATGAGTGGATCAGGCCACAGGCAGGCTGCCCTGCAGGATGAGTGGATCAGGCTACAGACAGGCTGCCCTGCAAAATGAGTGGATCAGGCCACAGGCAAGCTGCCCAACAGGATGAGTGGATCAGGCCACAGACAGGCTGCTGAGACTGCCCTGCAGGATGAGTGGATCAGGCCACAGGCAGGCTGCCCAACAGGATGAGTGGATCAGGCCACAGACAGGCTGCAGAGACTGCCCTGCAGGATGAATGGATCAGGCCACAGGCAGGCTGCCCAACAGGATGAGTGGATCAGGCCACAGACAGGCTGCAGAGACTGCCCTGCAGGATGAGTGGATCAGGCTACAGACAGGCTGCCCTGCAGGATGAGTGGATCAGGCCACAGGCAGGCTGCTGAGACTGCCCTGCAGGATGAGTGGATCAGGCCACAGCCAGGCTGCCCAGCAGGATGAGTGGATCAGGCCACAGGCAGGCTGCTGAGACTGCCGTGCAGGATGAGTGGATCAGGCCACAGGCAGGCTGCCCTGCAGGATGAGTGGATCAGGCTACAGACAGGCTGCCCTGCAAAATGAGTGGATCAGGCCACAGGCAGGCTGCTGAGACTGCCCTGCAGGATGAGTGGATCAGGCCACAGCCAGGCTGCCCAACAGGATGAGTGGATCAGGCCACAGGCAGGCTGCTGAGACTGCCGTGCAGGATGAGTGGATCAGGCCACAGGCAGGCTGCCCTGCAGGATGAGTGGATCAGGCAACAGGCAGGCTGCAGAGACTGCCCTGAAGGATGAGTGGATCAGGCCACAGGAAGGCTGCCCAACAGGATGAGTGGATCAGGCCACAGACAGGCTGCAGAGACTGCCCTGCAGGATGAGTGGATCAGGCCACAGGCAGGCTGCCCTGCAGGATGAGTGGATCAGGCCACAGGCAGGCTGCTGAGACTGCCGTGCAGGTTTTTCTTCTTCTAGTGTTATAGTAAACGTAGTGCTGAACATTCATTGGTTCACACCAACATGCCTTTTACCAAGTCTGTCGCCCACTTGTTTGTTTACTTTTTTGTAAAAGTTTATTTGCGTGTTGTTAGAATCATGGACTACGTTAAGAGTGGCGGTAGCTTTCAAACATAATAATTAACTGAATCTCTCTGGTACAAGAGACAGAACTCTGTGGGAAGAACTGCTGAGAGATTACTTTCTTCAGGTGGAGGAGGATAACATGCACCTTGTGCTGTCAGACTTGGAAGATGAGGACAGCAGTGATGAAGAAACCATTCCCGACTTGGATAAAAAGTATTGCATGTGAAAGAGGTCACAAAGCGGATTTTGAAGAACGACAGATGATAATGATGCAACTTTCATTGTTCTCACTAACGAAGCCGAAGATACAATGCAGTTAGTTGACGTTACTGACGCTGACTGTGACCAACAACTTACAGAAATTCTCAATTTCACCTGTTGTTGCGGTCGAAAACGAAAAGAAAACTCAAAGCTCGGCCAGGAATCCTGTACAAACAAACAGCCTCATGAACGCATCTATTAGCTATGCTATTTGGTAAATGCGTTGTTACAGCCAGAAAAGGACATGTTCACTGCACATAAGAATTTTTTGTTGTACCTTTTTGTATTTTATTATAAGCTAGTGTTGTACGTGTCATTAAAATTGTTTGTTTCATAAATATATTCAGACTATAACCACGCACCTCTATTTCATGTGCCCAGACAATCACTGTAGCCCTCCCTGTTAGTCCTCCACCTATAAAAATGTAAATAAATCCCCACACCACCCCCAAGAACAATGGGAAGGATTCTCAGCCATAATCAGCCATTATTCCTCCAGCCTTTCAGATGCAATTGCATCCTGGAATAGCTTTTTGATCAGCGCTGAGTAGGTGAGAATGAGAGCAATGTCACGTTGAACAAACATCACTACTCTCTCCAATATAAAACTATAAGGAGAGCAACTGTTAATGTACTGAAGTCACAGAATGATTAAGAGACATGCAAAGATAGGCTGGGAATGAGAAGAGTTGAAAGAATCACAATTTACCACTAAATTAATGTTTTAACTTGAATTATGTTTTATCATATTTTATATAAACTTATGATTTTTTTTTTTAAAAACTGCAAATTCAAAATGACCTTACTAATTGATTAAATCACTATCCTAATCTAACCATTATAAGCATCAATTCCTTTTCTGAAAGTGATTTTTGTGCAGAGAATGTATGCAAAAATGAAAAAGGCTGTTTCCTCAGAACTGCAGTTTGCAAAAGTATAATGTTCGATTGAACACTACAGTGAAAGTATTTCTTCAATCTTGGCAAGTGATACCTCATTTTGTAGCTCTGAATCTGTATTTTAGTATCATGTGATAAAATAAAAATGTGAATTTTATGAATGTGCCCCTCAATTATACGTTCTGTCACATATAAGTTTAGCATGGAGACCTTTTGCCCGTCTTTATTTCACTCAATTAAAATTTTCTTCCTCCCTAGTTTCTTTCATACAATTGAATTCTTATTGAATTCCTGCAATAAGGGTACAGTCAATCAAGCTACAGCAACCTCTGGACTTGGTTATTCAGGAGACTGCAAGGTAAAAATGGAAATAGTAACAACTATGAGAAATAAAGTCAGAATTCTGAAGAAATAAGTCACAATTGCAATCACCAATCAACTCTTCACTTTAACGTCAACTTACAATTGAACAATTCTGCTTTTCTCTACTCGTTCACCAAATTGTACCAGTGAAGATAAAAATGAACACTTGCATTTAACAGTGTACTAGTAATTACCAAACTTAAGGACAAGTGTAGATTGAATCGTGGCCAAAGTCAGGGTATAGACAAACTCAGAACTGCAAGAAATTAGGTCAGAATTCCTAAAAATTATGTTGCTATTACCAGATATAAGGTTGCCGTTCAGCAGACTTTTTTCCTGTGACAGAGATTGACTTCTACAGCTTACAGCAATAGTCACCGAGAGAAGTTTTTCAAAGACATGCAGAGAGAAAGCACTGAAAGTGTCTGCACAATAAGGTACATGTGTGAATACCCCTTAGCAAAATGGAGCATATATATTATTTAACTGCACACAAGATTAAACAATTCTACACAACTAAAAACCTGCATGTGCGCTAACTAGTACAGCGTATCTAATGGATAATGTTTTTAAATGTGACTATTCAGTGGAAAGCAAATTACTAACATTGCATTTAATGTGACATTTCATTACCCAACATTCCAAGACCTACCTGTGGATTCCTGACCCTCAGTCAGTTTATTTTCAGAATAAAGCCGGTACTTCTGTCTTATTTACTACCATACAACAGACAGTGTAAGACACCCAAACGTGTGGGCAATCCTGAGCGGTTCCATTCTTGATTAAAGTTGCAGTGTCATATGGAGTTAATTACACACCTAACAGATGAAGGACATTTGCCCTTTGCCTTTTACAGTGTGGGAAGCTGCAGGTTTCAGAAGCACTTTAAATTTAAGAGAAAGGTAAGCTTCACATGGAAAAACAACACCTTGGTCTGTATTGTAATGTATTTTGAACGTGAATGTGATGCATGTACTCTTTTGCAGCTATTTTTGTTTGAGTGTTTTACAGCTCAGTGTTATGTTTGTGAAAAGAATCTTTTAACACTGACAACATTGTGAGGTTCTGAATGTAGGATAATTTAACATACTTAACAAGTTCTTAAACACGTTCTTGTATTCATGATTAAATTGCATCATGATGATTTTCACTTGTGAATTTTCAACCGCGTTTCCAAACACAGAGTAAAGCCTTTGGTGAACATCTAACAGCATGAAACCCTCATGCAAACAAGCAGCTTCAGTGGTCACCCATGGCGTAACAGAGGAACCCAGCCTGGCCAACGAGACCATGGAGTTCCATGATGCTTTGCAACCTTAGTACAATCCGTTATACTCAGAGGTAGTGTACAAAAAGGTTGCCACTTATTCCTGGAGTAATGGGCCTCGTTCATTCAGAAACATAGATGACCAAATCCAGTTGACTTTATCTGTGAGTTGCCCAGTGTTAACATGCTGTAGAAATGCCCAGGACCTGAGTTTATCTGCTGTTTTAGTGAGCTGCATGGCACGCCCCTCAACACCATCAGCTTCTGCCTGCCTTCCTGGGTCAGCTCCAAATTCCTGCCCCCCCCCCCCCCCCCAATACTCTTGTCACCAAAACCTTTTACTATTATTTTGTCAAAAAAAATCTTTCAGCTTTCTTGCATAGGCTCTGATTCCTTGCAACATCTCAAGTCACGGTTTTGTTTTTTCTCTTCGATATAAAAACCTGGACCTCTGTATGAAAAGCTGTATCACTTGTAAAACTTTTCTGTGGATAAATTTTACGGATAAGAATACAATATGAAACACAACTTGGTTAATCACAAGTCAGCTGAAACTGACATTGACTTAACCTGATAAATATCATTTAAATCCTCCCTGAAACTTCTCCACCTTCTTTATTTAAGACAGGGGCTACTGCCATAAGCAGCAGGGGGGCCAATAAAAACTGTAGGTTGTAATCCAGAACATATCCATTTACAGAACATGACAAAACGAAGATTCAGTTTGTTATGCCATTTATTGCATTTATTGTTCTTAATCAAGCCATTTAACATTTTATCTATGTTTTTATTTATAACAAATTAGAGACAAGGTTTTTGCAGGGATGTGAGAAATCATTTTCAATCATCAGTGCCAGTCAGGATGATGAACTAAATGTTGAAGTCATCCTTAAGCATTCTTAATTTCCCCTTTTTTCCTTTTGCTAATACATCTCCATTCTCTCACAAACCAAAGAAAATAAAATGCAATGCCACCTAGCCAGCCTGGCTCACTGGAGGTCCATTTTCCATTCAGAGGGTCTGAAATGGCTGCTTGGATCAACATGGCCTATAGAACTGAAAGGGCTGTTTGGATCAGCATAGTCTGTAGAACTGAATCCATTATGAGGGTCTGAAATGGCTGCTCAGGTCAGCATGGCCTATAGAACTGAAATGGCTGTTTGGATCAGCATAGTCTGTAGAACTGAATCCATTATGAGGGTCTGAAATGGCTGCTCAGGTCAGCTGTTAAATACCTGTTTTGGGGAAGTCTCTGTATCCACACACTGATACACGACAGCGAAACTTTCTTTCGTGAGGCCATAACTTTTTAGAAGCACAGGGTAAAGGTGTTTGCTACAGTTGGGCTACAACTGATCAATCAATCCGTTTATTAGTGTATAGCAATGTGCATGAGTGCAAAACTTTGAAGAACATTTTAATCCAGTAAAAACCACAGTTTCCCAACATGACTTAAACTGTACAAGCTTATTCATAATAGTGGCACTTTTTCAATTGGGTTTGTAATGTTGTGTCGCAAAGCTGTAGTGCAACATACAAAATCACTATGGGGCATAATTTTCAAAGACAGTGTAATTAAATTTGAAAACAGACTAGACAATTAACTTTTGGTTAAAAAAGCCATTAAATGTAAACAAAATCATTATGTATACTGAAAAATGTTGTTACAACTGGGATGCAAATATGTGGTACAATTTCAGAAAAGAAATGGTTCAAAGTAAAGTTTAATTACACTGTGTATAATGGTGACTTGGCATGATGCTGTACATATAAGTGATAAGGTATAAGTGATATAAGTGATAAATGAAGCACAAAGCAAGCCCCTCTGTGGGATTTCTTCCCCCTTCCGCACTCGATGATATCGCAGCGCCGAGCTGGCAGTCCGCCAAGACCATGTCACATACTCCAGAATCATTGGGTGTTCGCTGCATAAACCGTAATAACCCACTTAGCTGAAATCAAATCTGCCTCCATTTAAACATAAATTGGGTTTAAAGACAGCGCTCCTAAATCAACAACATCACCGTGACAACAGCGTTCCGCAGATTGACTTAAAAATGAATTCCAGCAATGGCAGGCATCACAAAGAGAATATTTTAAAAAGATTTAGTTATTATCAGTTACACTCACATGATAGGGGGTGTGCCTTTTCAGCATTCTGAATAACTACTATTGGGTAAACTGTAAACATTTCAGCTCTGTCTTGATAAAATTAAGCCATCCAAAAAGAAGTCTCATTCTACGTCTTTTCCACTTTGGTATTAGATGGTTGGTCGTTTATATGGAAATGAGGTTGTAATCCATTAAGCCCATTATCTGTTTAGGTGTGTGGTGATTTCTTTTTTTTGTGAAATGTTATATTTGGCACAGTGATCGTCCCATATGCTCAGACAGGAAATGTATTATCTACAGTTGGTCATTTCACTTCAGTTCTGAATTGGTGTGGTTTCTAATCCATAAAACAAAGTTAAGCCAATAGAAAGGCTATCACTCTAGACTGACTGCAGGTGTAGCAGCAGGCAAAGCATTACAGTCAGAGAAAATATTCTATGCGCTTATAACAGTAGCCTAATTCTTACGACCCATAATATTAATTATAATATGACATTACTTTCATAAGCTAAAAAACTGATTTTGTAGCAGAAAAAGTACACTTTTAAGTATGCCACCCACATCACATTTGATTCAAATGTAAATGGCTCACATAATATGGCACTCCTTTCATTTCATTTCACTTTGTGAGACATTGCAATTTAATCAGCTGCAGAGGTGAGTATCTTGTGTTCCAGCGTTAAAAGAACAGTAATTTGAATTAGGGATGCACCAACTGCATTTTTCTTTCCCGATCACAGATTTTTTTGAAAGCCTGTCCTACCGGCACCGATCCTAGCCGATTCCAATTTTCTTCAGTTTCATGTGATCGACAGCCTACACAAACACATTTTTGTAAATGTTCTTTTATAACGATTTTCTGCATATGAAATGTTAAATTACCTTTCCAAATGAAAAAAAATGCACCAGGTTACAGAAATAACTTGAAATTTTTTCTACCTAGCCAAATGAAAAGTGCAACAGGTTTTGTACTAAGTGCAACAGCAAACATTTTGCAACAAAAGTCTGCTTGGTTATTGCCTTGCTTCATATCATACAATCACTTTAACATTAATGGCGAGTTCCTCTTCATAAAGAGAAGCGTTTCTGCCTCGTCACTAGATCCAGTCTGTTTCCTCTCTCATTTACCACATGTCCAGCAATACTCTCAACACTTGTGCACTGGGCAGACAGGTAAGTACGGGCAAGTACAGGAAGCAGTTTTTATTGGTCTGCCAATAGACCAGTGCTAAATTTTACAAAATGTAACATGAGCTGAGCTACATCTGAAACATATTATTTGACCAAACCTACTTGTCTCTTTTTCTCTGTGCTAAAAGTACAGGAATCACAATTTCTCAGCTGAGTTAAGGATCATGTAAGACAGGTGCTTCTACGGTGTATCGTAGCCCTATAGGATGATTTTCCGTCCAATAAGGACACTTAGGCAACAATCAGAAGCTGCATAATGGCCAATGAGATAACACGTTCAGTTATCATGCTTATCTCCTATACATTTACTAAAACAAAGTTTCAATAGGTCACATGAAATCACATTACACATGAAATCTGACATGCTTAACAAATACTTGTATAGAATGAACTTCCTTGCATAAAGCTAAGTGGCTAAATTATCTTGCTGGCTTGCCAGCTAATGTTAGCTCATTAGCAATCCATACGAAGCAGAGCTGCATACCTTTAACGAACATGATATGACAGACACAATTAAATTAGAATGTGCTGATAAACAATCAAAGTGAGTAGTGTGTTATAGATGCAAGTGTAACAGGACGCGTGTGCGTCAGTGCGTGACGCACAAGTCTGGTAGATCAGCACATAAAATCGTTTATATTTAGGCTGATCTGCTAGTCGCCGATCAGGGCTGACCAGGGTGAAAACTGGCCCATTCCAGTCACTGGCTGAGAGATTGGTGCAGCTTCATTTGATTGGCTGATGAATATAACTGTCAGCATCAGCAGTTCTCTAACTGTGAAAGAAAAATCAGGAAGAAGTTGCATGATCAATTTCATAGCTTCAATAAGGCTACCTTCATTTAAACTGATCTTTGCGTGTAACATATTGATGGCTTTAAGGAGTAATGCCAACATGACAACACTGCCTGATGCATCACTCCTTAATGATGCACAATAGAAGACTTTTTGAAAGGACTCAACTAGGGCTGAAATGGTTACTCAAGTAACAAGAGTACCTTGAAAAGTAAAAAACAATTCAAATGTACCTTGAAGCTTTATTAATTTTTTTCCCCGTTTCCCCATGCTGCAGACCAGTGCTGCAGTGTATCAACATGGACCTTTAATAACTTGCACACTGGAAGATAGCAGAAAACTGTGAGGAAAGTGTGAGTGAAAAGGCATAAAAATAGTTGTGCTCTTACTAGTTGTGCTATGCTGAAATTCACGACACCTGTTGAATTAAACAGGCTGGCAGAAGAGCCGGTTAAACTGAACGCCCGTGTATTTTGTCTGTTCATTTTCACTCTCCAGAGTACAGAGTCCTGCATGTTAATGCCTTCACTCTCTAATCAAATTCACGAATAGTACACTAACTAGCGACTAACTTTGCTCATAAAAATCGCAAGATTTATCATAATTATGATGTCCAAACAGACATTTAAATGTACTCTGTATAACCTAAATTAACCAATATATACACCATCATTTTTTTCTGGAAATGTTTTCACAGCTTCAATTGGGAGAAACGCAATCATGTGTTGTGTTTGACTGTCCAACAGGAAGGCAAAATGCTCTGTGTATGAAAGACATATGATACGAACTGGCTTTATTTGCCCCAAGGTTTCAAAATCAAACTCAAAATCCCATCAGAATGCTGTATAACTATGACAGAGCCTGTTGGAACACTTTCAATGCCCCATTGAAACTATCGGCAGTGCTTCATAAAACCTTCTCCATTTGCAAAGTATCCTGCTGAGCAACATAATGCTGTTCTGACAAGAAGTCTATAGCTCTTCCCTGTACATCTGTGGGTTCTTTTAGTTCAAGACCTTGCACTGATAGCAAGCGGCGTTTCTTTTTGCTTACCTGTTTTTCTCTCAAGCCTATAGAATAACTTTGAACAAGCATCCATTTCAGATGCATTTACAAACCTGGCTCTCACCCACACTCACATCAGGTCTGCCAGTGATGTTTTTTTTTTTTTTTTTTAAATGGTATTTTAGAGCTTCAACATGCTCCATTTCCAGTGGTCGCTCACAACTGTTTCCAGCTCCACAACATCGGCCCTCAGGCTTTCACTGATGGGAAGATGTAATGTAATGTAAGACGCTACTGGTGAAACTGAAAGAACACTGTTTGCAAAGCAGCCTCAATTTTATCATTCATATCACAGAACATATGTGATTGGAGGAACAATAAGACTTGTCAGCTCTCTGTACACCCCAAAAAAGCAGAACATTCTATAAACTTTTAATCATTCAGCTAGTATAAAAATCCCATTAAGAATTCCATTGTTCATGGATAATATCATGAAAAGAAAGCTATCACCAAGCAATGATCAGAGAGTCTGACTTGCCTTGGGTTGGTCAGCAGCATTTGAAAGTTCTGCAATGCTGTTTAAAATGTTCAATCGAGTCTGACCCGGCAAAGGTGATGCACCATTCCTAGAGAAGGCCCAGCTAAACAGACGGAGGTCCCATTAATTATTCAAACGTGACTGTGTTTTTCTATAATCTTTTGTATCAGAAGAGTGAGGTTCTATATTGGTTGTTCCTATCAATTCTGTCATCAGATCTGCAACGAATGTTACTCACATGTAGCCATCTGTCTGATACATTTGCAACATATTCCTGAAAGTCTCTAAAAACAAGACTCCCTAAACACTGCCAGTTCAGCATACATTAACAAAAAATATAAATCTCAGCGCTCAAGTTTTGTGCTCCTCTCAACTTGGCACATTACCAAGGTCATGTGATATCGTCAAAAATAAATGCCACACCTCTTCTCAGTAAGCGTCCATGATCTGGAATTACTTTCCAATTTCGTCCAACAGTTTGCAAAATATACCAGTGTGCTCTGAATTTCCTGTAGGAAATTATATTTTTGATGCATCAGGTCACATCGTAGCCATCCACTTCCAGTTCAAACATCGCCAATAAGCCAATAAGAGAAGCACAGGAGCAGCCATAGTAAAAGGCATAGGTGATTCTCTGTATAATGCTATACAGACACTATAATGTCTGTCACATTTTACAGTTTTTCCACCATGTTTTTTAAACGTTGTGTTTTTGGTCTGAATACACGCTCTGCTACCTGCTTGCTCTGGAAAAGAAAGCAACACATTCTATGAATAGGTCAAGGGCAGAGAAGCACTGTTCTACAGCCAGGTTTTCCTTCCCTTTTGTGTGTTTGGCGAGACACTGTCTCTCTGAATGAAAACAGCAGTGTAAATAGCAGTGTGAATCTGTGTACTTAACAAAGACAGAACATTAGAACATAAAAATGTCTACAGACAACAATAGGCCAGCTTTTTTTGTATTTTGCTAAGACATACATATTTTTAATACAACTTTTAAAATAATTAAAATAAGTTAAAATGCGCAAATATAGCGAGAGAAAATCATTAATTAGTAACCAATAATAGCAAAAGAAAAGAGTTGAGAAGACTCCTTTGAGCATGAACACGATCTGAGAAAAACTATGATGCAACCACTGTCTGGATCATTTCCCTGCAGTCTTAATCAACAGTATATTCACACTTATACTCCAGTCCGATATTTCACTCCCCTTTTATACTCATAATCTACAAGCAGGGAGACAGAAACCTCGGCCATTAATGAGAAACACTGACTTTATTTCGCATTGTTATACAAGGAATGGTAAAGAACGATTCTTTAATTTGCTTTACATATGCAACTGAAACTGGTTTCTATTACCCAGACAATCCAATTTTACCATAGTATTTGATTTTAGGGAAGTGAGATCAAAAGGAAATTAATTAAATTCCCAACATGGAGCTTCGAGGAGCCCCCCAGACATACTCATGATGGTCAAACCAATTTGCTTAAGTGAAATAGAACTGGGATAATCTGTTCTGGTGCATTGCTCTCCACAGTGTTCTATGATTTTTTTTTTTTTTTTGTTCCCCCACATTGACGATTATTGGACAGCTGTGTTGCAATGTCATCCACAAAAATCACATAACTTCATTTCACATCATTGGGTCTTGATGATCAATAGACATGGATTTAAGACACAAATACAAAACCCCCCCCCCCCCCCCCCAACAAAACAAAAAAAAAACACCTCTGGTTTTGATGTGCACAGGGGAGACACTTGTGTTTATTTGCATTTTTTATATAGCTTTTTCAATCACCATCTATAAGTAACAGGAAAGAAGTTACCTGATCAACTGTATAACTAATATCATTAGCACATTTTTAGTTATGCAGTAGCAGCACTCGTCCAGTTAGCGAAATGCTTATTTTTCTTCAAGTTGTCTGTTCTGCAACAAGACGCAAAAACGTGGCAAGGATATTTAACCAGGATTACAACTACACTTCGCCCTACAGCAACTACAGGCACACAGTATTACAAGCAGGAGTTAACCCACCCCTTGTTCCTGTTCCACGTAGCCCTTGGCAATGTTATGTCAAATCTAAATTTTTATGTCTAATTTATGTACATTTTTAACACATTCTAGTAGAACATGTTTTAGAGTATGCAGTTCTTCATCTGCTTATTTTTGGAGACATGATCAACCTCATAAATTATAAGAAGACTTTAATTTTGCACAACCTGTCTACATTGTATAGGCCTAAAATTTTTCCTGCAGAGAATGGGAGTGACAGAATCTCTATTCAAGACTGACTTTGCTCCTTTGGCAACATTATTCTGTATGTATGCCATTGACTAAGGGTCACTGGTGTATTTTACTATTGATATTCCATGCATACATTCCCTTTAGTTTATCCTTCTGTCTGTTTAGCCAGAGCCTCCAGACAACGGAGAGAAAGTTCATTTCTCAGAGCTCCAGCTTAGCTTCAATTGCACCAAGCTTTCTATTTAAATGTTTCAATCCCGTGCCTGTCTCTCATGACACTCTGACTTTCAGGGGAGCAGCAGAGGTCGTGACCTCTGGAGCAGCAGAGTAACCCGTGGAGCTTGCGTTCATAATGGTCTAATTGGAGCATGAGCAGGGCCTCAGTTTCCTACACCAGACAGACTCTTCCAAAACATTTAGACCATCACACTGCATTTCAATCATCTCTGTGCCTCCTAATTTTGCCAAGGTTTTAATGTTTGAATTCACAGTTCTACTGAACTGTAGAACTCATTTATACAAAGAAAGGCTTCTGCCATTTAAATCATAATTGAGGCATAGAGATGCAATATTTTATGAACACAAGTCTGCTGCCAAACTAAGAGACAAGCTACAGTTTCTACAGGAACATACTGTCTGCATTCATTTGTGTATGGAAATATTTTTCTTTCAGAAGAACTGATACAATGGTACACTACAAGCATATTTCCATATTCATAGTCATTTCTTCAATTGCAGATCAGAGATTAAGTTAATTCTGCCATAATTGTAAGGTAATGAACATTTTTATAGGACAACATTAATATCAATGTTTTGTTTTTATATTAATGTTTAGATTGTTGGAGATAAACTCGAATAACACAGATGATCTAACTTGAATGTGTCCAAATCGTTCATGTCGTGAAGAAAGTCTAATATCTGCACAAAATATTTTTCCATTCGCTTAACTTAAACATCTGACGACTGATAAAGCATGAAAAATTGTCCTTATTAAGTTTTGCCAGTACAGTATTTCCACAGTTCCACAGTAATGCATTTACATGCAATCACAGGTACAGTCTTCCCCACAGCCATTTCCAACCACACAAGGTGGCAGCTTACACATGAAGTCTGCTGGGTGACTGTGTCTCACTGCTCAGCAGAAAGCCCTGCCACTGAGCACGCTCTGTCTGGGTGACTGTGTCTCACTGCTCAGCAGAAAGCTCTGCTACTGAGTGCTCTGTGCCTGGGTGACCATGTCTCACTGCTCAGCAGAAAGCCCTGCCTCTGAATGCACTCTGCTGGGTGACCGTGTCTCACTGCTCAGCAGAAAGCCCTGCCCCTGAACGCACTCTGCTGGGTGACTGTGTCTCACTGCTCAGCAGAAAGCCCTGCTACTGAGTGCTCTGTGCCTGGGTGACCATGTCACACTGCTCAGCAGAAAGCCCTGCCACTGAGCACGCTCTGTCTGGGTGACTGTGTCTCACTGCTCAGCAGAAAGCCCTGCCCCTGAACGCACTCTGCCTGGATGACCGTGTCTCACTGCTCAGCAGAAATCCCTGCCTCTGAGCACGCTCTGCTGGGTGACTGTGTCTCACTGCTCAGCAGAAAGCCCTGCCTCTGAGCACGCTCTGCTGGGTGACCGTGTCTCACTGCTCAGCAGAAAGCCCTGCTACTGAATGCGCTCTGCTGGGTGACTGTGTCTCACTGCTCAGCAGAAAGCCCTGCTACTGAGTGCTCTGTGCCTGGGTGACCGTGTCTCACTGCTCAGCAAAAAGCCCTGCCACTGAGCACGCTCTGCTGGGTGACTGTGTCTCACTGCTCAGCAGAAAGCCCTGCTACTGAGTGCTCTGTGCCTGGGTGACCATGTCACACTGCTCAGCAGAAAGCCCTGCCTCTGAGCACGCTCTGCTGGGTGACTGTGTCTCACTGCTCAGCAGAAAGCCCTGCTACTGAGTGCTCTGTGCCTGGGTGACCATGTCACACTGCTCAGCAGAAAGCCCTGCCTCTGAGCACGCTCTGCTGGGTGACCGTGTCTCACTGCTCAGCAGAAAGTCCTGCTACTGAATGCGCTCTGCTGGGTGACTGTGTCTCACTGCTCAGCAGAAAGCCCTGCTACTGAATGTCCTCTGCTGAGTGACTGTGTCTCACTGCTCAGCAGAAAGCCCTGCCACTGAGCACGCTCTGTCTGGGTGACTGTGTCTCACTGCTCAGCAGAAAGCCCTGCTACTGAGTGCTCTGTGCCTGGGTGACCATGTCACACTGCTCAGCAGAAAGCCCTGCTACTGAGTGCTCTGTGCCTGGGTGACCATGTCTCACTGCTCAGCAGAAAGCCCTGCCTCTGAGCACGCTCTGCTGGGTGACCGTGTCTCACTGCTCAGCAGAAAGCCCTGCTACTGAGTGCTCTGTGCCTGGGTGACCGTGTCTCACTGCTCAGCAGAAAGCCCTGCTACTGAGTGTTCTGTGCCTGGGTGACCATGTCTCACTGCTCAGCAGAAAGCCCTGCTACTGAGTGCTCTGTGCCTGGGTGACCATGTCTCACTGCTCAGCAGAAAGCCCTGCTACTGAGTGCTCTGTGCCTGGGTGACCATGTCTCACTGCTCAGCAGAAAGCCCTGCCTCTGAATGCACTCTGCTGGGTGACCGTGTCTCACTGCTCAGCAGAAAGCCCTGCTACTGAGTGCTCTGTGCCTGGGTGACTGTGTCTCACTGCTCAGCAGAAAGCCCTGCTACTGAGTGTTCTGTGCCTGGGTGACCATGTCACACTGCTCAGCAAAAAGCCCTGCCACTGAGCACGCTCTGCTGGGTGACTGTGTCTCACTGCTCAGCAGAAAGCCCTGCTACTGAGTGCTCTGTGCCTGGGTGACTGTGTCTCACTGCTCAGCAGAAAGCCCTGCCACTGAGCACGCTCTGTCTGGGTGACTGTGTCTCACTGCTCAGCAGAAAGCCCTGCTACTGAGTGCTCTGTGCCTGGGTGACCATGTCTCACTGCTCAGCAGAAAGCCCTGCCTCTGAATGCACTCTGCTGGGTGACCGTGTCTCACTGCTCAGCAGAAAGCCCTGCCCCTGAACGCACTCTGCTGGGTGACTGTGTCTCACTGCTCAGCAGAAAGCCCTGCTACTGAGTGCTCTGTGCCTGGGTGACCATGTCACACTGCTCAGCAGAAAGCCCTGCCACTGAGCACGCTCTGTCTGGGTGACTGTGTCTCACTGCTCAGCAGAAAGCCCTGCCCCTGAACGCACTCTGCCTGGATGACCGTGTCTCACTGCTCAGCAGAAATCCCTGCCTCTGAGCACGCTCTGCTGGGTGACTGTGTCTCACTGCTCAGCAGAAAGCCCTGCCTCTGAGCACGCTCTGCTGGGTGACCGTGTCTCACTGCTCAGCAGAAAGCCCTGCTACTGAATGCGCTCTGCTGGGTGACTGTGTCTCACTGCTCAGCAGAAAGCCCTGCTACTGAGTGCTCTGTGCCTGGGTGACCGTGTCTCACTGCTCAGCAAAAAGCCCTGCCACTGAGCACGCTCTGCTGGGTGACTGTGTCTCACTGCTCAGCAGAAAGCCCTGCTACTGAGTGCTCTGTGCCTGGGTGACCATGTCACACTGCTCAGCAGAAAGCCCTGCCTCTGAGCACGCTCTGCTGGGTGACTGTGTCTCACTGCTCAGCAGAAAGCCCTGCTACTGAGTGCTCTGTGCCTGGGTGACCATGTCACACTGCTCAGCAGAAAGCCCTGCCTCTGAGCACGCTCTGCTGGGTGACCGTGTCTCACTGCTCAGCAGAAAGTCCTGCTACTGAATGCGCTCTGCTGGGTGACTGTGTCTCACTGCTCAGCAGAAAGCCCTGCTACTGAATGTCCTCTGCTGAGTGACTGTGTCTCACTGCTCAGCAGAAAGCCCTGCCACTGAGCACGCTCTGTCTGGGTGACTGTGTCTCACTGCTCAGCAGAAAGCCCTGCTACTGAGTGCTCTGTGCCTGGGTGACCATGTCACACTGCTCAGCAGAAAGCCCTGCTACTGAGTGCTCTGTGCCTGGGTGACCATGTCTCACTGCTCAGCAGAAAGCCCTGCCTCTGAGCACGCTCTGCTGGGTGACCGTGTCTCACTGCTCAGCAGAAAGCCCTGCTACTGAGTGCTCTGTGCCTGGGTGACCGTGTCTCACTGCTCAGCAGAAAGCCCTGCTACTGAGTGTTCTGTGCCTGGGTGACCATGTCTCACTGCTCAGCAGAAAGCCCTGCTACTGAGTGCTCTGTGCCTGGGTGACCATGTCTCACTGCTCAGCAGAAAGCCCTGCTACTGAGTGCTCTGTGCCTGGGTGACCATGTCTCACTGCTCAGCAGAAAGCCCTGCCTCTGAATGCACTCTGCTGGGTGACCGTGTCTCACTGCTCAGCAGAAAGCCCTGCTACTGAGTGCTCTGTGCCTGGGTGACTGTGTCTCACTGCTCAGCAGAAAGCCCTGCTACTGAGTGTTATGTGCCTGGGTGACCATGTCACACTGCTCAGCAAAAAGCCCTGCCACTGAGCATGCTCTGCTGGGTGACTGTGTCTCACTGCTCAGCAGAAAGCCCTGCTACTGAGTGCTCTGTGCCTGGGTGACTGTGTCTCACTGCTCAGCAGAAAGCCTTGCTACTGAATGCGCTCTGCTGGGTGACTGTGTCTCACTGCTCAGCAGAAAGCCTTGCCACTGAGCACGCTCTGCTGGGTGACTGTGTCTCACTGCTCAGCAGACAGCCCTGCCTCTGAGCACGCTCTGCCTGGGTGACTGTCTCACTGCTCAGCAGACAGCCCTGCCTCTGAATGCGCTCTGCTGGGTGACTGTGTCACACTGCTCAGCAGAAAGCCCTGCTACTGAATGCACTCTCTGCTGGGTGACTGTGTCTCACTGCTCAGCAGAAAGCCCTGCCCCTGAATGCACTCTGCTGGGTGACTGTGTCTCACTGCTCAGCAGACAGCCCTGCCTCTGAGCACCCTCTGCCTGGGTGACTGTGTCTCACTGCTCAGCAGACAGCCCTGCCTCTGAGCACGCTCTGTCTGGGTGACTGTGTCTCACTGCTCAGAAAGCCCTGCTACTGAATGCGCTCTGCTGGGTGACTGTGTCTTACTGCTCAGCAGAAAGCCCTGCCCCTGAATGCACTCTGATGGGTGACCATGTCACACTGTTCAGCAGAAAGCCCTGCCACTGATCACGCTCTGCTGGGTGACTGTGTCTCACTGCTCAGCAGAAAGCCCTGCCCCTGAACGCACTCTGCTGGGTGACTGTGTCTCACTGCTCAGCAGAAAGCCCTGCCTCTGAATGCGCTCTGCTGGGTCACTGTGTCACACTGCTCAGCAGAAAGCCTTGCTGGGTGACTGTGTCTCACTGCTCAGCAGAAAGCCCTGCCTCTGAACGCACTCTGCTGGGTGACTGTGTCTCACCACTCTGCAGAAAGCCCTGCTACTGAATGCGCTCTGCTGGGTGACTGTGTCTCACTGCTCAGCAGAAAGCCCTGCCTCTGAATGCGCTCTGCTGGGTGACTGTGTCTCACTGCTCAGCAGAAAGCCCTGCCCCTGAACGCACTCTGCTGGGTGACTGTCTCTCACTGCTCAGCAGACAGCCTTGCCACTGAACGCACTCTGCTTGAGTGACCATGTCACACTGCTCAGCAAAAACCCCTGCTATTGAATGCACTCTGCTGGGTGACTGTGTCTCACTGCTCAGCAGAAAGCCCTGCCCCTGAACGCACTCTGCTGGGTGACTGTGTCTCACTGCTCAGCAGAAAGCCCTGCCTCTGAATGCGCTCTGCTGGGTGACTGTGTCTCACTGCTCTGCAGAAAGCCCTGCTGCCGAGCACACTCTGTCCGGACAGACCGCACAGGAAGTGTCTTCCTCTGACTTATGTTTATGCAAGGTCAGCATGTGGACTGCAGAGCGAAAACCAGTGGAATTTTTAGGGCAATACTTAAGGACATCAGTTTAGATGCAAGGGTCTTTCCAAGCTGTCTTTAAGGAACTGACCAAATTCTAAACTTTGATTATAATTCAGATATTTAAGAGATTTCAACATTTCACCAGCACCAGAGATAGAAAGTTTAGGGTAAACATTGGCTTTCAGAGTACAGTTGATGTTTACCTTGTTTTCTAATTATTTTAGCCCTCAAAATTTTAGTATTTTTGTTGCACTTGTGATAATCTTTTACTGGCAGTTTTAGCTCAATCAGTGCACTGTGAGACACGGTATAAACGTTTCCTCGATCGGTGCGCTGTGAGATACAGTATAAGCGTTTCCTCCATCGGTGCTCTGTGAGATACAGTATAAACGTTTCCTCCATCGGTGCTCTGTGAGATACAGTATAAGCGTTTCCTCGATCGGTGCTCTGTGAGATACAGTATAAGCGTTTCCTCCATCGGTGCTCTGTGAGATACAGTATAAGCGTTTCCTCGATCGGTGCTCTGTGAGATACAGTATAAACGTTTCCTCCATCGGTGCTCTGTGAGATACAGTATAAACGTTTCCTCCATCGGTGCTCTGTGAGATACAGTATAAACGTTTCCTTGATCGGTGCTCTGTGAGATACAGTATAAGCGTTTCCTCCATCGGTGCTCTGTGAGATACAGTATAAACGTTTCCTCCATCGGTGCTCTGTGAGATACAGTATAAGCGTTTCCTTGATCGGTGCTCTGTGAGATACAGTATAAGCAACTCCTGCATGAAGACCATTTCCAAAAGCTCATAAGCTCTGTTTCTCGAGTTTAGCTTACCTGGTTTACTGCACACTTGCACTTACACATGTACCTTTGCAACCCCAGGAAATACCTGTTCCATCTAAACTTCATCATACTATACACATTTTTAAAACACTCCACCAGATATTCACTTCTAACAGTTTGGAAACACAATGCTTTACCATGGACCCAAACCGTGGTCATGGGCAGAAGGAATGGCCCAAATGCTTTGCTGTCCCCCCAGAATGCAGATGTACCACTTATATATTGACCATTGATGAAAAAACTGAAGTACTCAGTTTTGACAGTCCAAACCCACAGTACAATGTAAAAAAGGTTTTGTAGCTCTCTGCATTCTGTGTGTGGAATAGTTATTAATTTACGTTTGTTCACACATTTTTTTTGTTCTGAAACAAATACAGCAGCAATAATTTGTCTTGGTGATTGCATAATGAGTTTGGACAATAAAAACAGAGCCTTAACATCTCTGAAAAATCACTGTCAGGAAAGTTATAAGAGTGAAATACATGCAAAACAGACTTAAGGATTTATCAACAGATGAGTTTCTCCCCCCTCCCCCACCCTTTGGTCAAATAAAGTACAAATAAACTGGAGCTTTCTTTTAAGGAAGAACAATGGGACAAAAGTCCAGAACCATGCCACTCCTACAGTGGCACTGAACTGATTTTACTGGAGTGTAAACTAGCAGCAAAGGTAATGAGCTCAGCAGATAGGACCCGAATAGAGGCTGAAGTCAGTTTCCTTTGAGCACAGTTCAACGGAAGGCCCCTCTCTCTCTCTCTCTCTCTCTCTCTCTCTCTCTCTCAGATGGGAAAGGAGCCAGACAGGCTAATGGACAATTATAACCACCACTGATACTGCGCAAACCATTTCAGCAAAACATTTTAGGAATTCTCTCTAAAGTGGATGGAAATTAATAAATTATACCTCTACCCCTTTGTAGTAATGATGGGCCATCCACTGAAACTCAGATTTCAGCAAAAGCACTGCACCAGCTCATCCTTAAAAGTCAAACATGAAAATCTCAAGAAAAAAAAATATGTTGCAGTCTTTAAGGAAAAAAATGCTGCTATCTTTTAACAGCAAACATTGTGTCAAGGTCCATAAGGGTACAGTAAGTAATATCACCAAATAAGTCTGATCATAGAGGTTTGATCATACCCGACAATCAAGCTGAAGTTGGCAAATCCTGAACTTGAGCATTTTTTGCTATCAAAGTTGACAACATTAGCGCTGGGAAAACGAAGAGTTTAAATATTCAAATTATATATAAAATGAAATTATGCTATTTTAAGCTAAAGATTTGCCTGCTTTAAGATTTTATGGTTTGATCAAACCTCAGATTGTGAACTGACTCCTTGTGAAAAGCTGTATTTCATAAAATGTAATATTTTGACAGCAGAACACAAAAAAGCACTGGACACCTAGCCTCTTTCATGCAAATATAATTAGTTCACTCATCCAGTGGCTAGCTGTGCCACATCATTTCTACTTATACTCCTTTTATCTGCAGTGATTTGTTTTTCAGATCCTACAGGACTCACTATTTACTCTCAGTATTCAACACTCTACAATTCCACATGACAACCATATACCTGTTGCACACACTTATGCTGTTTACAATCCACAGCTATGCTACAGCTTCATCATACGTTTATGAAGTATATGGGTGCAACTGGCTGTTTAATGCAAAAATGTTTTCTTTCCTCAAAACCATTTCAGGCTTTCCATTCGCAACATTTCTGCCCAGACACAAGGATTTATGATGGGTGGTCTAATGAATTCAAGCTCAACAGGAGCTTTTTCATGTTGTTCATGTGCTTAGAACACAAAGGTAAGTTTAGTTCTATGATCTCTTGGTAAATAAGGGCCAATACTTCTGTTCCATTGAATTCAATGGGTAAACTATGCTTATTCAGCAAACCTGCAATACGATCTAAAACCTCTAGGTGCTAGTAGACAAGCTACAATGTCCCGCTGTTAACCAAAAGAATCCAATAAAAAAATTAATTTAAAAAAATCAATGAACTGAATCCAAATACGTCAAGAGGTTCTTTGCTAGAAATTTCCTCCTCAGTTTGACAGCCAAACATACTTGGCCTGAGACATACTTGGCCTTGCATGAGAAGCCGGAATCCTAAAATTATGGCCACTGGTGCACTGTAAATTAATCTCATCTAAATAATGGACCGTATCTTTGCTGGGATTCATTCAGCTACATGGATGTGCATACACAATTTCCAAAACGTCCTTAAGAATTCCAGATGTGTGAAATGAGTCTGTCCAAAGATCAGATGGCAGCAGCCTCACTGAACACAAGCTGACAGAATTGCATAATTGCAGCTATTTCGCAGTTGTTTAAATTAAGATTTTTTTCAAAACAATTATGCATCTGTGTACAGAACTACAGGCTAAATGGGCAGGCCTGTTAGCTTCTCAAGCTTTGCAAACACTGAGTAACCGTGCAGTAGCTTCCTCTAGGCTATTCAGGTGTATTGACTTAATTTAACATTAAATTAAATGTGTTAACATTTCCAGAGTTGTGGGATTGAGCATTTTGGCCCACAAATTGAACGTTTAGCTGCAAATTAACATTTATATTTCAAAGAAATTGAGCCTTAACCATGATCTAATTTCCATAACATATGGTACACCATATAGGTGATTTGCTTTTAAGCAAATCATATTTATCTTTTAGAATATTCTTGTTGACACAAAACAAGGAAAACATCCACAAAATCATTCAAACAAAAGGGTTTTAAACATCAAGGTTACTATCCTGCTCCTGGGCCGTCTTTTACATACAAATCTGATCTGAAATTACGTGAGGGTAAAAATAACCTTTTGCAATTGGAATTCCTTCAGTCTTGACTGAAATCAACCAGCATTCAGACGCATGCAAACTCCTGATCTGAGGTTCAAACCTTTTTGGCAGTGCAGCTGTACCACACTTTTAGTAGTGTTAATATAATTAACATAAAATTTATATAGTTGGCATGACATTAATATGTCCCAAAGGGAATGACATATAAAAAGTGCTGTAACTGACATGATGAAACCAAAATGTACAAAACTTGCCCTTTGATAAAAGCTGAGACTCTGCACTTTGTCTACATTTGTGAAGTGCAGAGCAAAATCAAGAAAATATGTGCCTTTCTCCGAACCCATAGAGGGCACAGTAAGTAGTACTTACTGTACACAAAAAAATAATGAGAAGCTCAGGAAGTGAGGTGCTCATAACAGAAATAATCTCTTGTACTGTATGCCCTCTTGGTGCTTTTGTTCTGGATGATGTCATAACAAGGTCTTTTGGGTGGACCCAGAGACAGGCTCTTGTGTTTTTAAGGCCAGTCTCCATGACCATCTGCGGCGCTGTCAGACCTGCTGTAATTAAAGGTTATGACAGCGGAGGCTCACAGCAGGGGTTCCGCCTCTACAGTCCTCCAGCACTAATACAGCCTGACATCCATTCAGAACAATCCAAACTGGGCCTCTCCTAAGGAAACATATGCCAACACTGCTTCAGTCCAGCCATTTCTGGCCAGATTGGGATTGGGCAAAAACGATAACCAAGGTAGACTGGTGTTGTAAAAAATCTGCAAATGCCCCTTCTCAGGACTTAATATCTTCTGAGTTGGTGCTTTCCTTGGGCGATCTAAATAGGTCACTTCTGCGCAGGGCTGGCCCTGACGAAGCCCTGATAATCTCATTCCTTACACAGGTCTAACATGTGTACTACCCTGCAAAGTAATCACTGATACTATCCTTGGGCTGAACGATAAGCCTTTAAAATGTTACCACAATGAATTTAGACAATTTGGCGATAACGATAACATATACCGATAAAATGTGCGGTCTCAAGTCTGAATGAAATGCGGCCAACATTGAACAAATACAAATACAAAATAAAGTCAAACACATCAGTCAGTAAACCAACTGATGTGTTTACCGAATGCAACTTTCTTTTTGGGATTAAATCATTAACGTTGCCATCTGCAGCTTTGCTCGTCCCGCTCTCCATTTTCACCAGCAAGTTAACTTCCATACCAGCCGCAGACTCTGCTTACGCAATTCTCGTGAGGCAATAGACTAAATCTTGTGAAGTAGGCTACAAAGCACATTTAAAAACACATCATGCTTAATATATATTTATCGCGTTAAATTACTATCTATCGTGAAAATGAAAATGACGATAATATCGTGATACTCGTGACATTGTGCAGCCCAACACCATCCTAAACGCCCTTGTGTCAGTCACTGGTTCAGTGGCATTTTCCACCACACAGCTATTATAAAAAATAAAGAATGTTGAATGTTTTAATCATTTTTAAGCAAATAAAAGAACTCTCGTTAATCATCTCTGGGAATTCTTTAATGCCATCTTCAAGATATTCTACACATACAATGCTTTACTTTTTAAGAGCATAACTCAAAGACTCTTCTGAAACACTTTGTATTAGGAATCTAAAGCCCAGAGCAGTCATTTTTTGTAGGAAACTAGCATGAACAGGCTCCCTCCATAGCATGTAAAAATTCTGCCTGTAAACCACTTACTGTGAAATGCGTTTCTGACTGTAAAACGCTGACTACTTAACACACTTCTACCTGTAAAACACTGCCTGTTAAACACATTTCTAGGGCTGCCCCCGACTAAAGATTTTCCTAGTCCACTCTTAGTCGTTAGGTCTAGCCATTAGTCGACTAGTCGTCGCACATTTAAAAAACACTGACTGTTAAACACTTGGTAATTGAAGGCATCTTGCATCATCATCCTGGCCAAATAATTAAGCTGATTGCAAATACAAAAAAAGTCATGCCAAAAGTGTTTTGTGAATGATCAAAGTCATGCAATGCAGGTTTTAAAGGTGGGCAGGTGATCTGCAGCATTGAGAGGACATGGGGAAAAAAGTGAGATCTTTTTCATTGGGGGGCACTGCTGAAAGCCAAACATCCTCCTCATTACAGCATTAAATCTTCATTATCCCTCATCAATCCTTCAATAGAGACGATGTGATCAACTTGCCGATGAACCTTGTGTGCTCTTTATATCATGAAAATTAGAGGTAAAAACAGTGGTGGACTCTTCCATTAACCAATCTCCATTTACATTATAGAACAAACAAATCATTAAGTTCAAATGTTTTCATAAAATGTTCCCATATTTAAGTTATTGCCCATGGCCAATGAATACTCTGCACATCAAGAAATAATTTTATTCACTATGCCTTGCTAGACATGGTTAAAGTTTGCCATCAAACTATATCTACAGCAATATGTCAAATTTGCTATCTAACATAAGTTTGCTCAGTGACCACAATGCTTAAAGATGGCTTTAAGACTTTACTGCCGTCTCTGTGATTCCAGAGCACAGGGGTGGCATTAAGACAGAGCCACATGTCTTAGAGGACATCACCCTGAGATTAATCAATATAATCTGCCCATTTAATAGTGTGCTATGATTACATGGAATCTGAGCTTCACATGTCAAAATCAGACACAGGGCAAAATGAATGAGGGCAAATAAGGAGCAGTTGGACCAGCACAAAGTCCTGCATAATAGCGTTATAAAAAAAAACAGCAGTAAGGACGGCGGTCCAGCAGCACAGAGTGGCCCAGTGAGGCCCAGCCAAATGCCCCATGTCTCACATCCAGCTGCGCGAGTGCACCTTGCAGAGCTTTGCTTTGCCAAGAATCACAGCTGGATCGGGGAGAACATGAAGTTCAGCATCCTGCCTTGAAAAACAGTTATTCTTTCCTGTGGGGCAGCAGAGTGCGAATGAGAACATGGTTTTCCTGTGTGGCAGCACGGAGCGAACGCGCACACAATTTTCCAGAGCGACAGTCATGGCCACTCAAGCCAATTCCTGAGGTACCACACGCTCAGCTGGCACCCATCACCTTGACTGGCACAAGATGGTTTAACCGTTTGGCTGTGCTCGGTAGTTGGGTATGCGTGAGGCGGCTGGATCTTCTCCAGTGGGCAGCCTGCCGTAAACGTTTGCTACTGCAGGTGTTTCGTAAACGTTTGCTCCTGCAGGTGTGTTGAAACATTAACACGCACCGCTCATAGTTCTTTGAAGTATAGACTGACCATTCTGATGAAGAGACTGAATACCAATCCGCTGATTAATTCAACAGCACAATCTGTGCTCGGTTATTAACCTTTGTTAAGTAATGCTTTACTAACTAACCCAATACTCTCAGTCGGTTTGACTCCCTCCTTGCCAATGAAGTTGAATAAAAGCTGTGTTCAAGGGCATGTTCAAGTCATCTGTTTCATATATGATTTTCTTTTTAGCGAATATCTTTTTCTGCAGGGAAAAGAGGTTCTCTTCACATAAACTGAGCCACTTCTATCGGACAAATTGCCCTTATCTTTATGGTCACTCAGCGGTAAAGAAGAGATTTTTGAAGTGGGGGGGACCAAACTGTGAGCAAAAGGACCCGGGGCTAAAGAACCATACAGTTTGACATCAGTATAAGTAAGTCTATAAGGAACATGTTCAGTTTTTCAGTTCATTGATCGGAATGAACTTGCCAAATTGTGGGAAAAAAAAGCTCCAGACCAGTATTAATGGAATCAAGGCCAATTCCTCGAGTTTCTGTGGATGTTGAGGTGATGAGTGTAGATAACAGTTGAGACCAAGTACTCTAAGTGAGCACAATTTCTCCTCATTAGCTTTTCATATCGAATTTAATCAGCATAAACAATCACTCACATCTTATTAACATTTATTCGGTTCGGCTTCCTCAGCCTGTCCAGCTACATACATATTGTTCATGATGTAAGGATTACAGGTTCAGCAACAGATTGTTATTTGTTTTAAGAGGATATATATTTTTTTTAATTTTACCATCCCAAAAGCTCACAATGAGATGTATTGGAAATTCAGCGCTGAGGACAAAGTACCATGCTGGCTTAATGCCTTTCAGTAAAAGTGAATACACACCAAACGTAAGTGCTGAAATAATGACAAGTCCTGCCAGCCAGTCTGGACTCACCCTTTACAGATATATGCCTGGGACAGACGAGACAGGTACCCTCTGCAGCCCAGACTAGTGTGCATTCAGGACTGTGTGAAATTGACACAGAAAGGGTTTCTGCTCATTCTGAATGGCAAGCTTCCATGCTTTGGCGTTATACTGTGTTGGGGAGTAGTGAACTACATGCAATTAAACTAGTAGTTTAACTACATTTTGCAGTAGCTTGCTGGTAGTGCAACTACATTCATATTTGCATAGTGATTCACGTAGTTAAATAACTTTTTTTTGCCATTTTTTGTGTAGTTAACTACTGAAACTACAAACGATTCTGGTCCATAAAAGGTAAGATTTTTTTTTTTTTTTATTTGGCCATTGCTCCTCTACTGTAATTGAACCCCCAGGCAGCCACCACCACACACCTAACCTTTGTGTAGTGCATGTGCAAAAGGGAGGGTGTTACTCGGTGCTTGCACAGCAACAACGTCATCATGTTACCTGTGAAATCACATGCCTGTATGGTAGGTTTTGCGTGTGGAGCTAGTCAGTGTAATGTATTTGCTTAAGTACGGTCATGGTGATTCTTCCTCAAGCTGAGTTTTGGAAGACTATCAGAGTTGATTTCCAATATTACCGTTGATCAATATGGACGAATCATGACCCTGTCCATCGGGCAACCACATTTGTCGGTGTCATTTGTGCGTCGCAAATGAGTTGCCGCTTATTGAATGGAAACTCTTACGATTTACGTACGCATACTCATCCACTGACAACATCCTTTTTGCAGTGTGAGTGTAGTTGTTTGCACCAGTTACAAACGGAAAACCATTCACCGCTGCAAATGTGCAAATTTCCTTTTGATGTTTGCCTGCTCACCGGCTGTACAGGGGAATCTGATGTACCTCAAGCTCAGCAGAGTGATGCCATCCAACACCTTGACCCAACCCAATCCGGTCTGCTATTTCCTACTGGAAACTCCCCGTGGCCAAGAACCCCAGAGTTGATAGAATGTGTAGATATTGGCTGATTGCTACATGTGGGGCGCTCCAGCCCCAATTCAACACAGTGTTCTAGGAGCATAGCAAGTTAAGCGAAACCTATTCTAATAATTCATCACCATGGACAAAAAGTCAGAACGGTCCCTGTAGACACCTTTCCATCACACCATACCATTCACAATATCTTCTAACAGTGCCAAGGCAGCCATAGTCATGCTGTCTTGCTATCGTTACACACTCTAGGTATATTTATGTGAACAAAATTAATTAATAATGCACTGATTGCTTATATCAGTGAACTTATTTCATCACTTATTTATGGCCAAAATCAATGTCAATGTTTTTCATCTGATGACTCCCATAAAATCATACAGGACTGTAATTGAATCAGTACTGTAATATCCAGATGCACAATATTAAAGGAAATATAACACAATGGCATATTCAAACACATTGATTTCCCCCGATAAAGTTGCATCATAATAACAAATTATAACATACAAAAACAAAAAAAATTCCTACTAACTGAGACTGAATTACATCACATCAATCATACAGGTAAGTACTTTCTCCTAGGCATACCCAAACACAGTATCACAAACATTTATGCAGGTACCCAGTATTTTCTTTACAGCTCAAGTGAGTGCAATTTCCTTTCCAAGAAGTCTAAATATGTTTTAAACATTTCGTTTTACCAGTTTTCCTGACCTCAAACAGCATTTAAACTTTTTCAATGTATTATTGCATCAATTAGCAGAGAAACTACTAGAAAGAAAGAATCCCTTTTTATTTTAGCTCTTCTCTGTATAAAATACACACAACTGTTTCTTTCTGCATTATTTCTTCTAACTTTATACACTGACAAACATAAAGCGTGTAATCGATAATATCTGCACCCAAGTACCTTAACATTATACCTTAAATCCAGAAACCCCGCTAGCAACATGCAAATCCCGTCAATGTGCAAGTACAGCAGTACAATGGCTGCGGCTACTAGCCCACTGCCATTTCACCCACATTAATCCAGTTACATCCTTCACAGTTATTTACAATATATACTCATCAGTAGTGTACAAATGCTAAACATTCTGTTAAGTATTGGATTTCACATGGATGGTTTACTTTAGAACACTTTGATACCTTTTCACTACGAGGGTTTTAGCATGTTAGCCTGCGCTAGCCTCGTCTTCATTCGTTTCAACTAAGACATAAAATGTCGTGCACTATTATACTACTGGATTTATCATTAATTAATAACAGGTGTTGGGCACCTTAGCTACCACATTTAAATGTATATATTATTGCCTAAAATGTATATTTATAGGTTCTTACCTGCAAAATAGTAGAAAACACTGAAGCACACATTGCCCTCTGGCTCCAACAGCATTCAATGTTTTACAAGAAGATCGTCGCTGCTATAGGACTGAAGAGTGTACAGCGCCACCCCGCGGTCAAGAGTGTGAACTACTCTCCTTTCATCGCGAACAGATCGATCTTCAAGGGAATGTATTATAGTCCCACCATATTTTCTATATGTGCCACGACTACAAATGACAATGTGATCCTAATTAATCATGAGGAATAAGAAAGCTATAGTGCAGATTTCTTTTGGTCTCTAGGGGGTGCTGTTTAGTGCAAATATGTGCCCTAAATGTGCGTACAAATGGGTCAAATGTATCGCACCAGTAGGCGCATTCTCACGTCAAGTGAGATGAGAGGGATAAAAACAGCTAGATCATAAATAAAAATGTTTCTGTGCTTAAATTTGTGCTCATATACACACTCACAAACATACTAAGAAACTAAGTGAAAACCTTAAATAACCACTGCTGCTCTGACGGCTTTATCCAAATTGTTTGCATGTCGATTACTTCCAAGTTCCAAGGAATTAGAAACTGCTCAGTAGCCTAAAGCTGCACCCTCAGTCGGGATAAAAGTGCAAAAAAATGTTAGACTTAAGGTCAAGAGCAGTTTGGTTTCTGTCTGAGCGTAGATATTCCCAGAAATAACTGTTCATATGTGTCAGTTCTGGATCATATTAACATGCAATTCCTTAATAAACTCTATCAAGCAGTGAAGACTACAGAGAAAGATTTAACATCATTTTGAGACATATGAGTGCATTTGTTTTTAATATTTTTTACAAACTAATGCAGATTTGTATTTCGTGTTGACATTTTGTCAAGGTTCCATCTTTACGGATGTTTGCTCATACCATGCAACGCAAATAGCCTACATTTCTTGCATTTTAGAATCGGTCGCCATGTGGAGGGGTAAGCCGCTCACTGTAGATTCTTGGATGAAAGCCACCGCATAAGGATGGACTTATTAATTCCTTTCCCCTGCGTTTAACTTGTCTGGTTAATCTGTTACATACAGTACCACCAACAGCTCAATAAACATTTCATATTCATTTGATCTAATTAACACTATCTGCTACGCTCCCTCGCTACCCATAGATACTCCTGATAACCCATTTCCAACACACAAAAACACGACCGCTCTAACTGCTCCGTGGAAATACAGGGAAAATAAATTGCTTTTCTTTCAACTCGACACTTCTACATGCTAAGGGGCTTTCAGGACTACACGCTTCTACTTTTTCCGTATGTGGATATTTTCATTGAGTTGATAGTCGAGAATATAAAATGCAGACTTGTCCACGCAAACACTCTCCCTCAAGTCCCGTTAAGCCCATCTCAACAGGGATGGACGGGCTTACGGTTATTTAGTGGTAACGTCAGCCGATTTACTTTCCCTTCATCTAATTTAGATCGGACCTCGGCTGCTTGCTACATGACTTTTGGCAAAGATTGAATGTGTCAGGAAGATCCTTCTCTTAAGCAGACAGAGTCCTACATTCAATTTCAGATTGACTACCTGCCAGACACTATTGATTTTATCCCTCTTAGTTCTTCGCAATCTACCTCCATAAATCCCCCTTACAAATAATGCTGTGCACTTTGATCCAAACCTGAGCAATTCTGCCTTCCTACACAGCAGTCAGGACAGTTTGTATGTGTTTGTAATTTAGCAGTTAATGACCCCTTTGCTGACCAGCTCAGACTGAGGCAAAAGTGGATGGGATAGACATTGTTATTTATAGGGCTCATGTATTATTATATTCTGGGCTTGGTCATTAGGAATAAGTTCTGCCTGGAAACACAAAGAGAATGAAATGAAAACAACAAACCTAAACAGCAATTTTAGAGAGAGAGAAAAAAATAAACACAGTTGATTACACAAGATAATTATGAGCGAGTGAAACTTTTCACATACATATAGTTTCTTGGAATACAGTAGCTTCTTTGAGTTTGAGCCAACATTTTTGTAAGTAAGGATTGAGTTAGGGCCAACATTTTCATTTTTCAAGTCAGGATTCTGCTCATACATTCACATATACATTCATAACTGACCATGTTGTGCCCTGTGATTACAAAAAAGAAGAAAATGTCAACAGACTGAGCTTTGCCCTTATATATTTAGCTGTAAAAATAGAGCTAGTAATGACTGATGCAATGCTATCGGTTGGGAAAATCTGGGAAATTTCCTGCATGATTAACAGAGTCCCATTTGTGAACTCATGTTCCAGCTCCACCCACTGCCCTCCAGGTCATAAAAAGATGTAGCTAATTTTAACATACCAAAACAGCAAAGCAGGTTCCATACAAAAATCCCCCATGAGTTCATTTTCAGGATCTGCAGCCAAATGTACTCTGGAGTAAGTTTATTTCTGGCAGCCTCGTATTCCTTCATCTGTATAAATATCACACACCACACTCATCTGCCCTAAAGGGGCTTTAATGGTACCAAAACAACTTTTGTGTGGTTCGGGTAGTGCCACCCAGAGGACTGCCAGTCATGGCTAAGGGCTGCTGGACTGAATGGAAACTTGCCAAATGGAAATGACTAGACATACTGCACCACCCATCGTCAGTTTTGGAAACACTGTGCCTCAAAATACTGAGGTACTTTGCCAAAGTGTTTTATTGCATTACCAAGGTAAAAGAGCAAGAGAGGAACACGAGCTGTTTAAAACGATTTCTTTCCGCAATATCACAATCATCAGTAAATTACACATGGAAAGTGACCTGGAATCCCAAATAAAAACTATTTTAAAAAGTAGTTGCTCATTTTGCAAATCTTTTTTGTCTAAAGGATGATCTGCCTGTGGAGTATTTCTCTGTAAAAAATCTCAGGAAAAGAAATTCTCTAGAGAAAAAAAAATCCCAGTAAATCTTTTTTTTTCTTGTCTATATAAGGAAATCTCTGGATGGGAAATGTTGATGGGTACAGTGAACTCTTGTGCAAAGCATCATGGGCCATTCATAGGATTATTTTCACAGCCGAGCTGAGCCAACGATGTCAGTTAAATTGCATGGAAGCAAGCCCATGTGCTATCTATAAAACATTAATCAGTGCACATATAATTGCATAATGAAGGAGGGCTCAGTTAGACTTCTCTATAACACTATAAACTTGTTACAAATATCAATAATGAGCACTTGGGAAGTGCGATAGAAGTAGAGCAGGTTTGTCTTATTAAACTTGACATGTAGGTAGGTGTATATACATATTAGCATGTACATATAATGATGAGATAATTATATGGGTGCATCCCGAGTTCCCGGATTATGAAAAGGGAGCATGAGAGTATTTTCCACACATATACTTATCTCTTGAAGCCCACTATAGATTCAGTATTGTGCCTGACAGTATCAAAATGATCCTGTCCTCTAAAATCTCATACAAAACTTGATACTGCGACATGTATGTACTCTGCAGTGTACTCAACAATTGCTTGCCTTGGGGCTCTCTTTATCTCCTCTCTTTTCAGAGTGTCAACCGTATTTGGTTTATTTTCAACAATCTATGGTGTATATTTACCTCCAACCATCTGAAGAAGGTATTATACTCTCTTTTCATCTTATTGCCAGTATTCAGTTCCATACCTTGACATTTATTTACCTTTTAGTATGCATTGAATTGACTAGTGTTGGTGCATCTGGTTTTACAATTAAATGTACTTATGCAGTAAACAAGTAACTGAATGGCAGACATTTTCCTTTGAAGAAGGATAAAAATCACAGAGTACATTCAATATCACTTTTTGCAATATACCTTGGGCAGATATATGCTTATATGGCCCTTTCATTCATGTAAAAGTAATTGACATGTATTCAAAACAATATATTTTTGCGTAGGACGTACTGTAGCTTAAGCATTATCTCAAAGCAGCAAACCACATAGGTTCATTTCAAGTATCAACTCTCAGGAATCAATTAATGCCTCAATAAATACATGACAAAATACTTTGTTTAACCCTTTATATTCTGCTGGATTATATTTAATTATCTGCAAATGCTTCCTCAGTTCCTCATAACTGACCAGTCCAAATATATCATAGAAAAACCAACCCTACGCCTGCATGCAGAACTGTGTTATCTCAGTGACATTTGTGGGCTTTGTAGCATGAAGTGATCGTTTCAGGTCCTGCCATACGATCTCAGTGGGGGTAAGGTATAGCCTTTAACTAGACCATTTGAAAAGGTTATTTTTCTTGTTCTTCAGCCATTCTGATGTAGACTTGCTTCTGTGCTTTTTATCATTATCCTGGTGCATGACCTATACCTACCTGCGCTTCAGTCTCAGCTTCTGGATGGATACTCTGACCTTCTCTCGTAGATTTGTCTAATATGGAGCAGAATTCATGGTTCCCTCAATAAGGGCGACTCACTCAGGTCTGAACGAATCAAAGAGCCCCATCATGCTTGGCCCTCTGTATGAGGTTTGCTCTGTGGAATGCAATTTTCCACTTTTGACTCATCTGTCCATCAAAAAAGATGAGATCATCTACATACTTTTGGGCAAACTTAAGACAGGCATTCATGTTCTTCTGAGTGAGCAGTGGTTTTCACCTTGCTACTCTGCCTTGAGTCATAAACTCTGGCCTTAGCTCAATCGAGAGAGGCCTACAGAGCCCTGAATGATATTCCCGGGTTATTTTAAACTTTCTGTATAGTTTTATACTGTGCTCTTGGAGAGACTTTAACAGGGTAGCCAATCAGGGTAGAAACCTCAGTACTGTCCCAAACTTGCTTCATTCAAAAAAATGTGTCTCTACCAAACCTCTGATTGTAGTTTGGTGGAGACCCAGAGCCTCAGAAATATTTTAA